>LR736866.1:6974856-7125942 GCA_902654985.2 Oryctes borbonicus
AGAAATGACTTTTCAAATAAAGAAATAAACAAGCGTATCAACGTGAATGTTCCAGAATTGTTATTAAAATGATCCATTCATGTAAAGTAATTACGCGCACTAAAACAAATTACGGCACCAATGAATTAATATAATTAGTGCATTTTACCCCTATTAATTAAACAAAATCAATTTTCGAAGATAATCATATTTCAAGTGCGTAGTCTTGCAACAAGACTCGGTCCAAGAATACGCGATTTCACAAATACCTAAGAAATTTGACTACGCCATTAATATACGCAAACTAACTCATACAATTTCATAATTAAATTATAAAAGGGACTGCTGCGGAGGTGGACAACCCGGACATTTGCCTGAGGCGCCAAATTTGGAGGACGACATTTTGACTGTGAATTAATCGAAATTTGTACTTCTTTTGCGAAAAATATATAGTTTATAGTTGTACTGTTTATGTCCAAAAGCTAAAAAATGGTAAAGGTACAATCTTTAATTCTAAAGAAAAGAACCATAAAAGAGCCGATATATTTAATTAAATAACCGCAAATGCTATACCTATGAATTATATACGTTTTACGGGAGAACGGAAAATCTTGGCATCAGTTTTGAGAGATTATGATATCACAATGTTTATTAAGATTCTAAGGATACGGAGAGTGATGCTTTTTTTTAAGAGTACGTTCGAAAATGCTTATCCATGGTCTCTACACCTGACTCTGTTCTATGGTAATCAACAATTATTTGCGGCTTTTTCTTTTCATCTTTAAGAACTTGATCGCCGTTATAATGGTGGATGGCAAAATACCAAGTTTTCCCCTTTTTGGACAGTAAGAGGCTAACATAGCTTTATCTTGATAAACAAATTTTGTTGAATATACTTCCCTCCTACGCCAAGTCACTAATTCCTGAGGAAGCTCTGCTTTATTTTTTCGAATTGTACCTAGCAAAGCAAAATCTTTCTTTTCCATTTCCTTTGCAAGATCTAAGCTAACATTTCTACCTGATTTTTCCAAATCCTTAGTCGGCTCTAAGACAACTCGCTTGCCTTGGTTTTGCTCACGCCGGTCTCCTATTTGACCAGTATATATTTAGCAATTGTAAGCATGTGAAGTTTTGCTGTCGCATGCTGTCCAGATTTTTATGCCATTCTCTCTGGCTTTGAAGGTATGTACTGTTTGAATGGGCACTGAGCATGGAAAGTAAGCAGCTGCATAGTTTCTAATTGGCGATAATTTATCTAAATCTCGATTTTTTTCTTCGGATTTCGGTCTTATCAAAACGTAGACATTGAGAAATTGTAGTAAACTTGTATGTACTCATAGTTTTGTTGAATATAAAGCGCCCATCTTCAACGTTTCACAGATTTATAATTTCTTCGTTATGAAATTTATAAACTCCTGCCAATATCAACAAACTCTTCGGAATCGAGAATTTTCCATAAAACTCCCTGCTTCGGCATTAGTCTATTGAACAACGTGGTTTACAATATTATCTCTAAAAATAATCGAAAGTATTGCAAATTTCGTTTTGCGTATCTTGTAGGCCCTCCTTCTTGATGCATTACATTTCGTAGTGGTTTTCGTCCCGTTCTAAGTGTTTGTACACAAAATCCGAGGAAGCACCGTAGAAATAGAAATTCGCTACAAAACAATTCTTTGTCGGGAAATTTTTAGACTTAGAATATTGAAAAAAATTAAGAAATAAAATAGCATATTTAATAAGTGAGGTCACTGATAACCCCAATGGTATGACTTAACCAAAAAATAATGCTAAGATAGCTTAGCTTCCTCATGGTATTGATGGAATAATTCACGGGAAACGCAATAAAAGGAGAGAGAGAAAAATACACTAACACACGGACATGTTTCTGCCTACCCGGCGTCATCAGTCCATCAGTACCATGAGGAAGCTAAGCTATCTTAGCATTATTTTTTGATTATTGTTTCTAGGCATTTTCTGATGTGTTCTACGTGTGACTTATTTATATTTTTGCAAAACTATGCAAGCTACAAAAATTAGGTTTTTAGCTAGAGTTAGAATAGATAAAATTAGGAAATTATTTATTATTATGAAATCAGTAAATTTTAATAAAAATTATATTCATAATCACGTTTGGGGTCTTCAGTGACCCCATGATAGTGTGAGCATTAAAATTGCGTGGAATTCTAATATCTAAATACCCACAAATTTGTCATTTGGTAAATTCAATTTAATTAAAAAAAAGATATCTGCAAGTGTTGTGTACATTTAAAGTAAATAAATACTTCTTTAAATGATAATATTGAAAGAATTTTCTTCCAACTGGTAAATATTAGTACAATATTGTTTACAAATAATAAGCGCTACTCCAACTAGTTTGGATACTACGAAATGTTCCATTTTCCCCACTCATTTTACCAGAAAATGTAGGAAACCCAGTGACTCATAAATATACATATGAATACTACTAACCTGAAATTTGGGTCTGTTTGCTATTCAATTTCTTATCATCCTTCTTCTGTACATCCTGTTTCTGCTCACCATTTTCGATTTCTGCTTGATTCTCTTCATGTTGCGCGCGTATTGGTAAAGTAGCGTATAATTCTGTGATGTCCGGTTCTGGCTTAGGCAGCGTTGGGCGTCGCGGCGCAAGGGTTACGCTTGCTTTCTCCCATTCGTATCTCCTCCCGGGATCCTTCCTAGGTTCACCCTTATCGAAGTCGAAATCCCAAGCATTGGACGCTAGGCGTTGATCCTTCTTCAACTCGGCCTCAAAAAATCTTCGCGTCGCATCGTGATCGACGGGGCCAAATAATTGCCGGCTTACCGATTTGCGATTTCTGGTACTTCGAATTGGACGGATCCTAGGAGATGGATCGAAAATCGGCTGAATAACTCTTGTTGTCATCTTTTGTGTTTACGGTAGGTTTTATAGAATAGGCAACCAAAGTTGTATCGAGAGGCGTGCTCAGAACTTGTACACTACTAAGTTTACGATTGATTTCCCTCCTTCGTTTAATTTGCACAGTACTATGCACTCTCGTCTTTTCTTTTAAATTTTTTATTCACTTAAGGTTTCTGTGGCGTTCTATCCGTTTTTTATTTCGATGGCGTCTCTTGACGCGCAAATGCCCGAATAATAGTCACTAAATAAATTACACGACTATACCGCACGAATTCCTTCCCGAGTCTGTTCACCACAACAACGACCGACGTAATAAACGCACACATGCGAGTTCATATATAGCTAGGTAGAGGGGGCACATTGGAAGAGTCCATAGTATCCACAATGTAGGGGGGGCCGTAGCGTTATGTTGAATAGGACGCTGCTAACGTCATAAATATTTTTTCCAAAAAAGGAACGATTACTATGTACTACCAAGTAGTCCAATATCTATTAAGTTATACCCTTGTAGTATTTTCTATTTATTCTTCGTTAATAGTTATATATTGACCGACAAGAACGTCTTCCAATCTTATTTAATACATACTTACCAGGATTTATTATCTATTTTAAGAACTGTATGTTAACGCGGTAAGTTCTACGCCGTTTTCTTAATACTTCTCATTAGAGTAAATTAATTTAATTATTTAAATAATTAAAGGAAAAGATAAAGTATTATTAAACACCTTTTTGCACAATAAATTTTGTAATATCTATCGGACATACACTGCCGTTCAGAGAAGTTCGGTCGGTTAGTAAAAAACATGAAAAGATTACAGAAACAAACGAAACTAAAAACAAAATGCAATTTTATTGTATGTACAGGTAAAAAAGACAAAAATAAATAAATAAAAAGTTATTCTGGCCTAATATAACATACTGAACATTATTTTTTTTTTCATCGAAAAATCTCCTTTGCTGTTAATCACCGCTCGAACTATTCTAGGCATTCTTTCGATAAGTTTTGTTAAAATGGATTGTGGAATATTAATCCATTCATGTTGCAGAATATTCCGTAAATGTTCTTGTGAAGTTGGGCATATTTTTCGGATCCTCCTGTCCAGTTCATCTCACAATAACTCTGTAGGGTTCAAATCTGGGCTTTGTGGGGGCCATGTCATTATTTTCAGGGTGTGCTATTCTTCTTGCTCCTTTAGATAGTTCTTACACACTAACGCAGTGTGTTTTGGGTCGTTGTCATGCATGAATGTAAAGTTACGGCCTATTATACGCAATCCTGATGGCACTGCATGATTCCGGAGTATTGCAAAATAATTTTCCTTCCTCATTACACCCTGCACTCTGCCTAAATCCCCCGTCCCAGCAAAGGAGAAACATCCCCACGGAAACACGGAACTACGCCCTTGCTTCACTGTAGGCACAATGCAGTTCGGGATCACTTTTCGGTTTTAGATCTTCCTACATAAACTCGTCGATTTTGCCCAAAAACCTCAAACTTTAACTCGTCACTCCAAAGCACGTGTTTCCAATCATCTAACGACCAATCTAGATGAGAACGGGCTCACTGTAGCCGTTTTGCTCTGTTGCCCCGACGTAATAAGGGTTTTCGAATGGCAATGCGTCCATGAAGGTCCGCTTGTTGAAGTCGACGTTTTACCGTACTCGCCGAAACTTGTTCTTCACGGCCGCGATCGACTTCGGCTGCTATTTGTGGCGCTGTTAATTTTCTATTGCGTTTGTTTAATAATACAATTCTCGAATCTTCAGCTTTTGTTGTTTTCCTAGATGCTCCGGGACGAACACGATTTTCTATAGTTTCAGTTGTCCGATATCGCTTTATGATGTCATTTACTGTTGAACTTCTCATATTTATTTTTTCAGCAATTTGTCGCCCCGAATATCCTTCTTCAAACAGCGTAATAATGCGTGAACGTTTTTCTACACTGGTAGGCTTGCCACGTGCCATTTTGAAGTAAATTTTCTTAAAACTTTCGCGCAAAAACGACAAATGCACACCAACACACGTTTAACAGTAAAATGAAGCAAATTTATATCTTTACGCCTGTGATAAATAAACAAGAGTGATACTGCGGTATATTTCCTAAATGTATTGTTCGTTAATAATCCCCAAACGACCCGTTTCAAAAAATCGGTAATTCCGAGAAATTCTTGGAATGATAATAAAAGGGACTTTATTGTGGTTGTCGCAATATTTCTACTTTACGTAATAATTTATGGCTTTAATCCCTTAGACAAGAGTGTATGCTTAATATTTTTCTAATTTTATGTATTAATAATTGTATACAGTGTGATATAATAGATTTTTATTGTATGACCGAACTTCACTGAACGGAAGTGTACATAGATGTATATTGTAGTGCGTCACTCTATTCTGTACTTCCATTAACAATATTTCCTTTAATACGCAATCAATCACCGCCCTTTTGTGGCCGGTTAATTAGACAGGATCAAAAATTAAATGGCAAATTCGACGTATTCGTGTTTTTTTAATAACACCGATAGCTAGTCGGCCTATGTTTAATGATAAAGAAAATGCGTCAACGCATGGAAGATAAATATGCATGTCCAATGGGATAGAATGCAATACTTATATATAACCACCAAAGAACCCAATTCCTCCTAAACTATGAAAATAGATGATTTAAATTGTTTTCTTCTAGTCCATATACACAGCAACATGCCATACGGATGCTCTGGTTAATCTCATATTTTACCCTGTAATTTGAGAATAAATCAATGGCATCTCTATTTACATTACAATCTCGTAAAAAATTAAATCTCACGTACAGTTCGATAATTAAATAAATTATGGGAATTACTATTAATTATGCATGCGCAAGGTAGCCTTACGTATTTATTCTGTAATATAGAAGTCAGTTTCATGAGCTATTACAAATGTAACAAGATCTAGGCTAATTAGGTTTAAAAGTGCGGCCCTAGATACATGTTTACTGAATAATTTACATGTGTAATGAGTAGCTTCCGTTTCATTTTTTAAGAATGAAGGATTAGAAAATTAAGTTTCCACGCTCGCACAATTTGCGCAAACTAATTATGCAGGCTAATTTGCAGAAGTTTTGAGCAAATCCTATTCATACGTTCAGATAAGTTTCGGCTAATTTAATTCGTGATCTTTGTTGATTAACGAAATGGAAAGTAAAACTAATTACGAGTTGCTGTTTGTTATTCGCTGTTGCAGTTTGTATTGTATTAATGAAAAAAAAAAACTTAAAAAGGCGAGAAAAAAAAAATGAAGTGATCCGAAGATTGCTTACTAAGGACAGGCTTATCGTCACATGTAAATTTATTAAAAGAACTTGATAACGAACCTAATGATTTTCTATGCTACCTACACACAGAAAAATGTTTTTTGGGACACATAAATATACATATTTACCGAAACGAACATTTACTTGAAAATAATATATAAGTAATTACGTGGTCTTAGCAATGGGAAATTAAATTTTCGTAGATTTTTAACTGATGTTCGTTTCTGCAAGTAAATTGGTGTTTAGTGAAGACATACATAGTAAGTCATATGTAGAAAGAGGTGGAACTGTTGTTTGTAAGAATTCGCCATAAGCATACTGCGGATCGACAACCACCTCATCATTTAACACACGCCTTTCAGTCACAACAAACACTCTCTCTGCCTTCCAGGCCAGTCAGTCAATAATATGTGGTACGAAAGTACTTTTGTTCCCTATACTTCAAATTCGTTTTCTGAGGCTAGGATTTTTTTTATTTTAATTACTTTTGATTTCCTTTTATCGCCTAATATTGGAATTATCTTTTTTTTTTAATTTGTGCAGATATATTAATCTGGTTTTCGTTGTTTTCTTTTACATTTACTATGTCGCCTAACAAACGTCCTCGGCAAGCGCAAATTCAAATTCATCCTAAACCTACAGGAAAGTAACTTATTATATAAAGCACACCCTTGAAACGGCGAATTATTGGCCGCATTCTTAACAGAATAAGAAGCAAAGTTGAAATGTTAACATCCCAAGATCTATAAATAATTATATCTGACCTTCGTAATTAGGTATTTATACAAAGACAACGAAACTCGCATTGGAAAAGGCCTCTTCAAATATTCATTGCATTTTAATTGGATTAAACTTTTAGGTAACGGCATTTTTTATAAAGGTAAAATCAAATTATCAGATCGTTTAATTGGATTAAAAATGTATCTGATGTTTTTATTTGTTTCGGCATAATTGTAATTGGAATTACAATTATCATAATACAGTTGTGAAAGTTGATCACATAATGGAGTTTTTACTACGTTTCATTTTAAGCATCCCTTAACCAACCAAGTATGGCTTGGACTTGCAGTTTCAGAGCAACCCATTGGAAATTATATTGATAATAGCTGATGTTTGAAAATACAACAAAGCCAATTATAACCGATGCACTTAGCCTCTCCCAATGAAACATGTAAAGTGACTCCGCGCATACCATTGGCATTGCCAGAATTACAAGCTCCGAGTGCGCACTAGTACAGTTCAATGGAAAACTCTATTAGTTTTTGTTGGTAACAGGTACTTGAAGGTTAACAAATAAGAATTGTCACTTAATTTCCGTTTTCTATAAAATCTAACGTTTTTTGAAAACAATTACAAAAACTGCATTTACCATGGAGAATAGAAAAAAAAAACTACTACATGATTTCTTGTCTAAATACAAATATTAGGTAAGATAAGAAAGTCATAAATTAAAAAAAAAAACTAGTAATTTATTGTTGTTACTTTAAATATTTAGATATTTTTTAAGTATTCTAGAAATGCTTGGAAACATTAAATATTGTTGCTCCTTACTCTTTACAATTGTAACAATTATTTTGGAAACATTTGAAAAGGTGAATAATTAAAATTTTACGGGAGTTAAACAACAAATTGCTTTTTTTTGCTTTCAGATTGTTCAAGTAGCAAAAACTGGCACAATAAAGAAATCTCATTAAAATTTTGTCTAGTTTTCGAAGTACAGCACTTTTTAGATGATGCGAATTTCAAAGAACCAGTCTTTAAATAACTAAACATCAGTGAGTGTATCTGATAAGTGTTAAATTGTTTTTTTAACATATACAAATATGCTATATTTTTTTCTCAAAAATAAAAATTGTTTCCATCTGATCCCAATTTTACGTCGGTCGCCCCATAACGTAGAATATTTAACCAAAACATTTTCGATCGTTAATTATTTGAAGAACAGGCAAAAGATAGAAGACATATTAGTTTAATTGTTTATTAATAAGCGAAATTTTCGGTCACTAATGCTAACCTTCATCAGGACTATCTACAATAGGAATGTTTCGTTGAAATGGGTTAATGCCAGAAACAAGTCGAAACAGTTGAGGCACAACGTGAAGCAGGTTCAAACCCACAATTTTTAGTCAAATTTATCATATGAACTGTGACGCGGTCAGTTTTGTCTATTTTTGTACACGTAACTTAAGAGCTCGCGAATGTGTATTGGTGATATGGATAGAATATGCCACATTTCCACACGACTCTCTAATATTGATTCCAGCGATACATCGTACGATACGCTTTTATGCAACAAACACGTTTATACTGGCAGGCGATGATCCCCAGACAGTTACGCCATAAGTTAATTTGCCATTAATGTTAATATTAGTGGCGTAGTAAAACGATAGTAAAGAATTAAAATTAATACCTGATTTTAAAGCACGTATTTGATAGAAACTTGTGCTCGAGCTATTTGCAGCGCGCGTTCTAAGAAAGTGCTTCGTCTATATGCATACCTAAAAAAATTAATTCAGTGACACGTTCTAACACGCCTCTCTTTAAATTGTATTCTCTATTGTTTTGCACTATGTGAAAAATCATATGGAAGTCTCCAACATGAAATGTTTTCTATTGAACGCATCTCCAAAAACTATAAATAATTGCAATAACGTTCCTTCAGAAACAGAAACATTTTTATTAATCCATTAAATTTATTCTAGGAATCAATCGCCTCTTATCATTCGGTATTAGGTAATGAAACAATCTGATATCTGATCGGCACTTAATTTGTTTATTATCTATACAGATAACGTGATAATTAATGGTGTATTCGCTTCAATTGCATGTTGCTGTAGTTAATATTTTCAATTGAATAAAATAATATTATATTTAATAATTCGTTCTTACCATTAATTTCTAAGATCATTTCTAATGTAAAAATTATGCGATTTTGAAAAAATTTGTATTGAAATATTACAGTAAACACAATTAAAAATTATTTATTTAATACCTAGGCTATGATACATGTTTTTTTTTCTATATTGCAATATATATAATATCATATTTAGCATTTTCATTATAACATCCTAATTCATAGTTCTTGAAATTTTTATTTGGAACAGTTGAAGTTAAAATAATTAGGAACTAATATTTTTACAACAAAAAAATATAGTATTTGAAGGTAGGCAACCAACATTGCAACCTTGCAATATTGTCGCTAATTACAACAATAAATTTCATTTTATTCTTATAATGATTTGATAATAAGTAACATCCTTTTATCGAAATTAAATCACTTTTATTTATTACTTTACATAATTTATTGTAATATTATTTAAAATCTTATACAACAAATTTGTATCTGTGTACGCAACAAATGAGCTTACAGTGATTTATTATTGAATATATATGTACATATATCGTTATAAATAGTAGGTTTAACGGGACAGGTAAAAGAAAAATTTAATACGTAAGTACTTAATGTGTAGAATAGGTATATAGAATACTTCTGAATGAAGTCTATTAGCGCTTGTTTCATGTATTAACCACGACGGATGTTTCCTGAGTTAAAAAGGGAAACTGATTTCTGTTTAGAGGGTGAGAATATCCGTTGCCGAGGCTAGGAGTGCAGCGGATGTGTGGTGCGACCCCAACGTATGGAAGTGAAAGGTAAATAACATTCCGGGATCTGGAAAGCGACGATTCTTTTTTGTCTCGAGCAGCAGCGTAAGCAGAACGTATGCAGATGATATTTTATTCATATTTTGATAGGTTTTATTTTAGTAATAAAACGTTTTCTGCTTTAAATGGATCTTATTTGCTTCAAACCTCTTATTTGTTTTAATCCATATTCGAAACTAGTTTTATCTTTAGTATTTAGATATGTAAAAATATTAAACATCATCATAAGTTATTTATCAAGTCTAAAAATCATTGCCTGCGCCTCCTGATATAAATGATATAGATTGCATAGATTTTCATGCACATATATGGGAACCCATAAACATTATCTGTAAAAGTCAACGTCAAATTTTTTATATTATCAAACTTTTTATAGTGCTTTATATGTAAATTTCTGTACAGTGTTAAATTTGGTTCTTTGATGATAATATAAGGTAAGAACAAGATGCTTTTCTAAAA
This sequence comes from Oryctes borbonicus, assembly GCA_902654985.2. Lineage (NCBI taxonomy): Eukaryota > Metazoa > Arthropoda > Insecta > Coleoptera > Scarabaeidae > Oryctes > Oryctes borbonicus. Next base: position 6,985,150 of record LR736866.1, read on the forward strand.
TTTTAGAATAAACTTTACAGTGCCAATAGCAATTCAATCAACTTCCAACTTGTATTTATAAGAAAACAGCAAACAGTAGAGGGCACATCCAGTGATAGAATTTCCGGTTAAATTGAAGGCCAACCCGTTCGAATGTTTCTTAGAAATAGGCCTTTATTGCTACAAAAAAATAGATCGCTATTTAGAATGGTACAAGATAAATTTATACCGCATTCATATAGGAGAAATATAACAAACAATAAGATTACATGTGAATATGGTTTCAGTCATGTTAGTTGCTTCATATTCTTGAGAATTATTTAAATAAAAAACACATTGCTTAATAATTTTCAATGGATTTTACTTACAATCATGTTCGTGTTAAAAACCAATCTATAGATGCATAGTACCTTAATTTATAGATTAGTAGCATCAATTAATGTTATTGCGTGCGTGTGCAATTTTTTATAAGTGGTCATGATCAGCGGTTCCCAAAGTTTTCTTACCACGGAACCGCTAAGGAATGATTTGTATTTTATGGAACCCCAAAATATAACTGGATATTATCTTTTCTTAATTTAGGTAGATATATCAATGAAATAATAATGTTTTTTCTTGCGCATTGTATTCTTTATTATCCACGATTTAACATCGTGTGAAATTTTAGCTTATAAAAAAACATTTATTAAACAAATTAATGTGAAGAATGAAACTGATGGTTTTATGATGGAGGGCTGAATGTGGATATCAGGAGCAGCATTCAAACTGCTTTGTTTTTTGTACACAGATAGGCTAGAAAACTTGTTTCACATCGGTACGTGATTACAAAAGGCAGCAAATTTAAGAGAGCATTTTTTGCTACTTCAGAGTACTTATTCCTAACTCTAACCCAAAACTTATCGAGCGACACGACCCAAATGTTCATATTTTAAAGAAGATGAATTCTGTATAGACCTATGAGTAATTCATATTCCAGCGCGATTAGCATTGCAATGCATAAATGGATTTTGTATCCAGTCGATGATATTGTGAGGTTCGCTAAATGTTCTCCAATTGAATTTCGAATTTCAGTTAATAGTTGCATCGTGTGTTCTTGGAAAAATTCCTTCAATAGTGGAAAACATTCTACATTGTTTTCATCTACGCGGGAGATCCAGAAATTTAATTTCCTCCTCAACCCAGCTATTTTGTCTCTTACCATAAATCTGGTTATCGTTTTTCCTTGTAAAAATGAAGTAACTATGTTGAAGTTTCCAAATATTTTGGCAAGGTAAGCTAATTTTATAACCCATTGCCCGCCAGGTAAAACCGCGAAAGGCGTTACCTATGCCACATATGTAACGCCTTTCACATTTTATATTTGAAAAGTCTTAAGTTCGCCTCGAAGTTCTTATAACCTGGCTAAAACTTTGCTTCTGAATAACCAGCGGATTTCAGTACGAAGGAGGAGCGATTCATGCTGACTACCCATTTCTAAATACATTTTTTCAACATTCTGGAGTGGAGCGGACCACTTTTGATGTAATTGATGATCTTCACGGCTTCATTAAGAACTTCCTTTAAGTCAGACGGAATTTTTTTTTCGCTGCCATCACGATCTCTAAAGATCAGTTCAAACGCACAACAAAATTTAACACAACGTATTAAATGTTTTAATATACCGGTCGGTCGGAAACAACTGGAACGCTGACGCTTGATTGAATTGGAGTTTTTAATAATTTCTAAAAGGCATTGTTCATTCTTATGTAAAGTTGTTTATTTCAAGTTAAGTAAGTTATTTATTTATCGAACCTGTATAAATATTGTACGCAACCGATCGAGTCGTTTATCTCCAGATGGTTTAGCGACCTTTCCTAACTTTTTCACTATAATCAATTCTATTATTATCGATTATTTACCTTTTTTATAAATTTCCATAGAGAATCGTGTCGACGTTCCAGTTTTAGCTGACGCTATGGCCTACCTACCTCTTTTGTTTTAAGTGTTTTTTTTTCCAGAAGATGATGCTGATACTAGCTCATTTTAGAGTTATTATAACACAGTCACATGTCTCTACATAAAAACGCAGGAAAATTTATACTAAACGACAACATTCCCTCTTGTTGGTAAAATAAGATTGGACGCAGGAATCGCGCGCCCTAAATATATATCGTGTAGATTGTGATTGGTTATTTGTCCGGGCGTCGTACCGGTGCCATAGCAACCAAGACTGTGCCCCAAATATCTCATTCCAACCGATTACACGTTGTAAGCATGAGCACTAAGGTATATAATTCATTTCACAGTGTTGACCACGAAATAAATAAGCCCTGGAATATTTAAATTGTATTTCTTAACTTGATTTCTTCTTTGATTTCAATTGAATTTTTAAATGATATATCAGGAAGGGCGGGCGCCCTTGCGGCCTTATGGATATTCCGCCCCTAGTATACATGCTGAGTCAATGTGAAATTATAGCTTCAATCAGCATGTCTTAAAATTTACATTTACCGGATGTAATGCATTATGCAAATATTCCACTTTTTAATTTTCATTAATGTTGCCCTCTTTTCTGATGCGTAAAGGGAATAATGGAATGTTTGGTATTCTTATATATTAAGCTCGCTTGATGGTACCGGGAATACCCCAGATCCAACTTCCCGAGAATAAAGCAAACAGGTGAACGTCTGACATTTTAAAGGACGTAACTACAATACTACCTTATGCTGTAAGATTTTATAGATACAAAAGGTTCGCAGGTAGGTGATAAGAATTGTTATTTGATTTAGCTGTCTTCTAGTTGATCAATCATACATTACTTTTAATAGATACAGATAAATGTTATTGAGTTCACACTACTTATCTTAACGGCATAAAAATATAAATAAAATAATACATACATATATAGTTTTATTTAGTTTGTACTTTTCTCTATGTATCCATTATTACACATTTTGATACTTACGAGTTGTAACTAAGAAAGGAGATGATCTTATATAGAGTCGAGAATGTTGAATTATCTAAAATTTTGCACAAGAACATAGTACATAAATACATGGAATTGGCTTCACATTCATTTTAACGACCTGTATTTTATAGATATGCAGATGGTCCAGCTTAAACTTCTATAGATAAAATTGGTTGGGAGAACAAAACTCAACTTATCCAGGTTTTAAACAGAAGTGGGTAGTTAGAAGTGTTTCTCTCCAGCTTTAAAAATTTGGGGTTTGCAATAATTTGGTACTTACCTTCTTTCTAAAATATTTTCAAGTTTCTTACACCTCCAGTTAACCGGAAGTCGCCATATACTTTGTTATTTTAGATAGAACATCCTACATATTATTACATTTTTTTAAATAATTTTTTAAATTTTAAAAAAATGACGATTACAACTAGGGTTTCCTGTACTCATCTTCAACTATTACGATTTCTGTAAAAATTTTGAAATTTGCACCATTGTACATCTTCACTTGCTTTAAGTGCCAGAAATTTCGCATTTTTAAAACCGCCAAATACTAACATTGTTTCGCCAAAACATAGTAGAACGTCCTGTTCATATCATACAGGATGTAAAATCAGTGATATAGCAAACAATTTTTAAGAGTTATAAAATTCAATTTCTTCAAATAGAACATCCGGTATGTTTTTGGATTAATGGGCGTAGAATTAAATTTTATACCAATTTGCTTCCATCCTAAGTCGTTTTCCGTTAAATATCCGTTTTTATTATTAATGCTTTCTAATCGCCCAATAATATTTTACCTGATAGACTATGGCTTTAACATTAGAACAAATTATTGTTATCAATAAATAATCATTGTTTGTTACATGTTTATTGCTCAGATAAATGCATATTATTGTGTAATTTATAAATCAAATAATGGAAAATATTGAAGGAATTTGTCTGGATATCTTTTGCCCCCAATTAATGTAAAAAAACATTCAAAGAACTGGTATTGTTAAATCAAGAGAAATTGTAATAATTGCGAAGAAGTACAAATACCACAATGAGAATTATTCCAAGCCTCAAATTTTTAAACCTTTCGTTAAGTTTCATTAAGCCGTTGATGGAACTAGCCACTGTCGTGGAAAATTCTTCATGTTGCTTCAACATTAATTACATCTTAACCCGAATTCATGCTACTGTATTGTTTATATAAGTCATAATACGAAATTTGAGAAATAATCACTAGTCGCCTTTTTATTAAAATTTTATAGATGTAAAATTATTTATAAATAAATTTTTTGAAATTTATTACCTCAACATCCTTCTACCTCTTAAATTTTAAATCTTCTATGCAAGCTGCGATGTCCGAGTGGTTAAGGAGTTTGACTCGAAATCAAATGGGCTTTGCCCGCACAGGTTCGAATCCTGTTCGCAGCGTATCTTTTTTTTTTGTACTTTATTTTCGTTACAGAATACTTAAGTACTAATTTCAATGCAATTATGCACAAAAACTATATCCTAATATTGTTTTTCATCTCGCTTTATATTTACCGGTTAAAGAGCGGAATAACAAGCTAAGTTCCAAATCAAATTTATGCAACTTTTATGACGGTATTGATTGACGGGTTGCCTAAATTTAGTTCAATATGGTTTGTTAATAAAACCATTAGCGTGGAACCAAGCTTTGTCTAAAAACAAGGATGTGTTGAGGATAACATCATCATTCATGTTATTTTCAAACCAATTACAGTATTGCACTATCACAACGTCCTTTCTAAGAATGTGCTGATAAGTACTATACGACCTGTGAATGCTTTCTATTTTATTCATTCATATCCGTGACACTTTCAACAGTTCTTTCTTTTTTGCTTTCTCAAGGAATTTTCAGAAATATGTACAGTGTTATCCATAAAATCCACAACTCCATGTATATTTTTCTTTGAGTGAATCACGAAGTATCTAAGGATTTTCATTGGAGTAAATGGCCCAGTGAAAAAGTTATAAAAACCGTTCTTGTGGAATCAAGCTTTTTCTGAAAGGAAGGTTTTGCTAAGGCTATTAATCATTAGTCATGTAATGTCTAAACCAATTGCAATATTGGACTGTCATAAGATGATCAATGGGTTTAAATTTTTTCACAACGTGAATTTTATATGGATATTTTTGGAGATCTTTTCTAAGAATATGGTGACAACTACCATATATAATATTTTATTTGTTATAGTGAAAAGGTATTTAAAAATAACATATCTGTGTAATAAGTGAATACGAAGACTATGAGGATAAAAACAAAGTTAATATATTTTAGAATTTTACTTTAAGTAGTTAAATCTTCAAAGTAATTCTCTTCAAGAAGAGTACATTTGATCATTCTCTCCTCCCTCTTCTTAAGGCCGCCAATTAATCTTCTTTTGGAATACTTGCGAATGGCCGTATCAATTTGTTCGTCAAACGAAGATCTCATATCCCGCAAAAGTTTTTTAAGCCCACAAGACAGACAAAAGTCACACATTGCCAAATCAAGTGAGTACGGTGAATGTTCTACCACTTTTATATTCTCTTCAATAGCGAGAGCCGCGATATAGGACGATGCGTTATCGTCATGCAACATAATATCCTTCCCAAATCTGTACTGAATACCTTACGAAAACGTTTTCCGGCGTACCGTTTAGCTATAACTGTTTCTTGTGCATCTAACATAATTGCAGATACCACGACCGTATTTCTAAAGAACCCGCATTCATAACTTTCTTTTCGCTGATTCTTTGTGTTTGTGGATCCATACATGACTGTCTCGACGGGTAGGTACCTCAAAACAACGTAAAATACGTTTCGCCACCTGTTACAATTTTAGAAAAAAATTGGTGTGCGCTGTTCTTCAAAAGAGTTCAAGTTTCATAGCAAATTCTCACATGCCCTGCTTTTTGAAACTCAGAAAGAAACGATTACTTTTTTTTATGCAGGTATTGATTGTCTTATTAAATTAGAGGATCCAATCTTGAGTTGATGCTCTATTACACCATATGTGGCGTCGCTGTCCTCCTCAATTATCTTCTTAGGAGCAGTAATATTTTCTTCGGTGACGGCCGTACGAGGACGTCTTGTTCATTGTTAGTTGTGAACAGAACTTTTGCGTTCAAAGCATTTATACCTTTGGCAAACTATATCTCAAGAAGTTTTTTTTTTATTAAATCTCATAACCGCTTGAATTTTTTTGCAAATCATAACTGACTATTACTATTCTGCAAACGCTGCTCTATGTTTCAATTGCTTAATCATTTTGCTAACTGTTGACTAAGATCCACGACAGTTTGCTAATATTTTCACATTCATTGTGGTTGCAAACGGATTTTCTCTTAAAATACGTTATGAATTTCTCTTATTAATAATTTAAGTTGATTAGGAATATGTAAAGTAAAAGTTAAAATAATAAAATCAATCTTTTTTTTTTTATTCGTGCGTCAAATAAAAGAAATAAATGAACTGTAAAAATGCTATTGCATATAAGCGTACATGACGAGATATAAGCGAACGGTATTTTGTACAAACGTACAAATGCTGGCAACACTGGTTATAGGTCCAAAGAGATCCTAGTTTGCTGCTTCTTTGCTGTTGCTTGAAATAAACAACATTAGACTAATAAATTAAATGGTTTTATAAAGGCTGTATCTACGTTGCGTCTGCAAACATACACGGGTGGTCTAATGAGATCAGAAAACGTTATTGCACAGCCTTAAACAAATCAAGTCGACCGAAACAATGATGTGAAACAAACGCTGGCGACTTAGACATCAAAAAACAAACGAACGTCGTACGTCGCCTTATGAATAAGTCATAGCTTGCTGCTATTTTGTACGATGAGATTTGGTTCCGAATCGAGGAACAAACGCAGGAAGTCACTCGCAATTAAGCCTAATGGTAACGGTGAAAATGCGATGGTGGGGGAGTCGAGAATGGCCACTTCCCATTGGTAAATAGTCGCGGTAGCAGCAATTGTTCTCCATTTCCGACTCTCTCGGAAAGTCGGAGACTGGAAAAAAATACACGTAACGCACATTTAGAATCACGAAATCAGCTTGATATGTAGTCGTGGTGGTTACTTAGTTCAATTGAATACTTTTCCGGATTAATACGAGAAATTTGCCGTCATTGCTAAGTATGTAATTTTTAAATGAATTGAAATCTAAGAAGAGGGTGACAAGTTTTGATTCGCATAATGATGGTTGATCAGAAGACTCTGAATGGACCCACTTCGATAGCGAGATTTTTCAGGTATTGTATCTTTCACAAATCATTTCGCTGAATATATTTTAATGCTGTTATCAAAATATAAACATCCTCATCAGTAAAAGGTCTGTACACAGAGAAAAAAACAAAATACAAACAAAATTTGTTTAACTATAGTTCATTAGATTGTAAACCTGTAGAAACTCTCTACCTCAAATGCTGTTTTTAAATCGATAACATAAATCGTTTCGAAATATTAAAATTCAAATTTAATAAAATTGAAAATATAGATTGCATCCAACCAATGGTTTGAGAAGACCTAATCATATTTGGATAAGGAAGTAGATTTTTCTTGCGAGATAGCCAAGCATACCTAAAAATAAACAATTACATACTTGTAAAATTGACAACGGATTAATACATTGAGCACAATCAAAATTCTCACAAATTGAAAATATTTTTAAGAATTAGATGAAATGTTGAACTTCCACTTTTTTCGAAAAACTTAATAATAATTGAATTAAATGTGAACAGATTGTGTTGTTTTATCCGATTTTAAATCCAAAAAATACAGGATTCGACGTTTTGAGCTTACGGTAAAAGTATTTCAAGAAGCAAATAGAATAGAAATTCAGTATTTGGCGAACGTAGATATTTGATTCTACAAAGATTATTTTAAACATTTTAAGACGTATTACTTTGGGCTGTGCCGGAAGTGGATGTCAACTTCCTTATTTTAAATGGAATGTCTATTATTTTACCACATTGCAATTTTATACAATTACCGTTTTTGATAAAGTCATCAGTCCATATTACGCTAAGAACGTAAATGATTTTTCTTTAATATTCGGAGGACAGATCGTCTACTTACACCTATGTTATTATATTTTTTATCTTGTATTTGGATCTTCCGTAACCGTCAACAGACTGTTTAACTAATTTTCTTCATTTCTTGCTCTTTTTGTTATTTCGCATTTCTTGTAAACGACATTTACTCTTTCAATAAATCTCGTAATTAGCTTTTCAAAAACTCTTCTGGATGTCTTCTGCCTGGATATTTCAGTATAAATGCTGCTTCATTTTTATGTAAAACGAACCCTCTTCAGTGTACTTTTCAGACTTTGACAACTTGCTATTTATTTCATTAACTTCATAATCTTTTGAGGTACATTAACTTTACTAACTTTGAAATTTTTATTATTCTGGATTATTGTCAAAATTGCTAAAAATAGGGATAGGGAAGCTTAATATGGATTGATGCAATTCTTGTGATATATAAGTGTTAGTCATAACTAGCTGAATATGTAAACCTCGAGGGTTTGGGGAGGAACAGCAATAGAGTTATACAAAGTAATACCAGTTGTAGTTTGTCCAACCCCAAAGCCGCCGGTAGCCACCCGAACACCCACATGCAAAGCCGATACATAATATGGTTAATGCTTTACTTGCTGTCGTCACCTGCGCGCCGCGCACGCCCGTTCATAGCGAGCCTGCCCAACCCAGCACATTTTCTTTTAAAAACCGGGACGCTACGGCGACGACACCTAATACTAAAATGGTCAAATCTGGTACTGTTAAAAATGTTGATATCAGGTTATCACTTGAGTAGCTCGCAAATGTTTGCTATATATGTAAGAATAACATTTAGTCAATATTTAATATATGACAAACGTCTTTGCACTGTCGAAATCTTCGGTGATGTTCAGCACGATCTATACCAAAATTGGATTGGTACACATTATGATTCATCTCATGTCAACAGATTATATAAAAGAACTTCCCGCTTTGTTTTGGAGGGATGCAATTACACATAACATTGAGGTCCAGCAAAATTATCTACAAAAAAAGCTCAAATACTGTGTCATAATAGTATAACTAACCGTATCTCAACATTTAGCTGCGAACGTTAGCTATCGTTTATCATCCTTGTTAGGGATAGCTGTCAATCTGCTTTTCTCGTATCTAGAGTTTAAAGTCTAGAAAACGCGTTCGCACCGACCGGAAATGCGCTCTTCCCTGCGGGAAAGCGAAAAATTCACGTTTTTTTTTTGGCGATTTTGACGGTTCTTCCAGGTTTCGTCTAACCACGCGCCAAGTATGGTTCTTTCGCTACCGCGTTGATTTGTTAATATACCTGGGCTCGCCCCAAGCGAATGAAATTATGTTGAGTATTCGTTTTCCCAGCGTTTTTTCGTCAGAGTGAGGACTCCTGATTACTTGTTTTCGCACGTCTCGCATGAGGACGTAGCTAGAATACGTGAGGTCCACCATCGGGATTAATTAGTATACTGTAACTGTTGTATATAGGTGTTCCATTTAACAAAATCGAGAAAAAATCATTTTGAAATTGGTAAAGTCGATACATTCATGATGTATCAAATCTCAATCAATCCACATAACAAATTTTATTGCTAAATTTGATAGCGTTTAGACGTAAGAATACTTTCTTCGGAATATGTGATTTTTCAAGTTTTTAACAGAAACCGTTCTAACTCGAAAAACCACAAAACAGATTCCTTAGAAAACAAAAAGCTCGGATATAGCTTGATTCCGATGGGAGTATGCCCAACAATACTGCAGCTAGATCGCTGGGTGTCCAATAATTGATCATTCAATTGCCATAGCGGCAACCAGCTCAGACAATATGAAAACAAAAACTTAATGTAATGTCTTGGTTCCATGAAAAAACACAAACAAATTAGCCAAACGCAAACAGAGGAGGGTTAGGAAATACTTAAAAGAAGGGATCAACATTTTATAAAGCACTGTTATTTATCCACTTCCATTTTCTCTTATTTCATTATTATAGCTATCAAAATTCATCATTTCCAACTGATTATTAGCACTGAAAAGTGAAATTTTGTATTAGTGGTTTTCGGGAAAATAACATTATGAATTCCATTGTACGGGAAATGTTATCTTACGCTTATTTCATATTTTCGTTTTGTTACATTATCTTTACATCATAATTTTTCTGTAAACGCTTGTTATTGGTCGCGATTACTTTATCGATTACGTGGCTTCAGCTTTCCACGCAAGTCTTACAATTCTGCCAGGACTAGATGGTTTAGTTTAGTCCGGACTACAGCTGCTTAGAGTTTATAGTGAGCAGAGTATTTGAAGATTTTTTCATCTCTATAGTAAGTAATTTTATTTTCTCCGAAGTTTTAAAACAAAATAATTCAGATGACTATAAATATAATGTTGGTGTCGATAAAAATGATTATCTTTTTCCTTTTGATGGTATTGTGTGTGTGGCTCTGCTATAGTATTTGTTAAAGAAAACCATTTTTCCCAAGGCATACATTCACTAACGTACCATATTTACGATTTGTTGCAAATGACAATGAAAAGTATGTTATACCTAGCTCATATAGTCATGTACGTACATTGGATTTAAATGAATTTAATAAGAGCAATAACATTCTTTTTCTTTCATTGCAAAATATGTTAATGGACGTAAATAATTTATTATAGGTACACCTTTCTTTACATATACACTGAAAGCAAGAAATAATGCCGATAACTTTCGCTACAGTTTATTCAAACTTTCATAGTCACTTTTATTGCATAAATTATTATATTTTTTAGCAATTTTGGGTATTTCTAATTTTAAAGACAACATGGAGCATTCCCTGTCTAATAATTCCTGTAAGATAACATATATTGTTACGCTTTTGCGCAGAACCAATTGCTTGTTCCATTTTAAAGTACCTCTTATTAAAAAATCTGGCTGTCCTTAAAATAACGAATTATATTAAAAGGTCTTATATTTCTCATAGCTGGTATTTTATGAGTGTGTACTTATTAAAAGTGCATATCAGAGCCTGATATGGAATTGAAGTTATGGTGTCCTGATAAATTGATTTGTCACAATCCAAACAATTTTTTTTGTCACAAAGTATGCTGAAAATGACTTTTTTTGATATCATTAATTTTCGTACAGTGAATGGTTCAAATATTTAAACCACTTCTTCCTATTAAAAGTAATCTAAGCGACACTTTAGGTTGATTTTAATATAAGAAGAGTGCACTTACCATTAAATTACCATTAAATACCGTTAAAGTATACATATAATTAACAAACGCGATGAAGTTGTTAAATTTACTATACTTATACCATCGATTTATAAAACATTTCTTAAATTGTTAAAAAAATTAATCGCCAACTAAAATTTAATTCGTGATTAAATTAATTGCTGTTTACATATGCGTTTTGAGCAGGTTTAATTCGATAATGGTTAATTAGAATTAAAATCATATTTTTCGAACGATCGACGGCACAAAAATATGTAAGTGTGTGTTAACGACGATTATCTGTCCTATTTTAAACAAATTCATGTTGTAAGTATTGCCAAATATCAAAGTAACTATGAATTAATTTAATCGATGATTAAAGTTGTTAAATTGCCTAGTGACGTAATAATATTAAGTTAATTAGAGATCAACGTGCTAATTCATTATTAAATATTTAATTCATCTCTTATAAATAGCAGATTGGTGTCCAGTATATACATAGGGTTACCACACGAATTTCCCCGAACATCTCCCGCTTTGGAGCATGTCTTACCGGGCATCCGGGGACTATGCAGTGATCCGGGGTTGACGCGGTCGTCCGGGGAGATCCATTTGGATTGTCAAGGGAAAAAAAATTCCTTGATTTTTTCGTTTGCTTACTGTTTGGCGCTATAAACTTAGCTTACTAAGAGGGTCATAAAACTTTGTTTTTTTTTTTGTTATGTAATAACATAACATTTCAGTAAATATACTGAAATAAGTGCATAGTGGAGGCGTTAATGTACAATGAACCCATAAAGCTAGCTAATAATATAAGCAATTGTTTAATTTTTGAAGAAAAAACTAAATTAATGTGGAAATATCATAGCGTCCGGATTTTATCCGGATTTTTAAAAGAAAACTTTATAACTTTATAGTGTTTGGGACTTTTAAAATTATGTTATTTTGTTGTTTTTTTTTTATTAAGCTCATATTTGTTTATTTTTAAGGCAGTTTCCTTTTTTAGGGAAAAAAATATATCAATTTTTTTTAAGTCTGAACATTTTTATTAAAGGTGCTTGTAGCTCATTTGAAATAACTTTGTGTAGTTATTTAGACATTGATATGAATAACATTTCCGCGGTGATTTATTTCTTGCCAGGCGATGTTATGCCATAATTCTTCAGGTGTTCGAGGATGAAAGTTTTTCCGTAAAGTTTCTTAGCGACTCGTCTCCAATTATTTTCCAATTGTTTCAAATCTGGAATGATGGCGGGTTCCAGCGGAACTTGATTTGGAAACCATACTGCAATTATGAAAAGAAAGAAAACACAACACTCGAAGGGGTATTCCCTTGTTGGAAAAGTACATTACATAACATTAATAAGAACTGGAACTATATTAATGTACGTACGTATTATTTAGCTTGTAAGAATACACAGAATTTAATGTGATGCTTCAGAAAAATACGTACCTATTTACATTTTTTCATTATGGATTGCTGGCATAATTCTATTACTTAAATTTCAATAGTAAGCAATTCTATTACTTAAATTTACAGCATTTGCTCTGGTAAAAAAAGTAACGTTATTTTATTTATTTTGTTTACAGACCAGCAATATGCCAGCAAAACCAAATAACCGAAAGCCGGCTGCCAAACCACAAGTACAACGTCGTCTCTTCCAAGATGAGAACGAACCACCAGAAGGCGTGAATTTAGCCGCTCAGTTAACACAGACCGAACTCGAGCGAAGTAGAGAAGAAGCAATGGCAAGGTGGAATTACGATTTTGTCAACGACGAACCCTTAGACGGCGAGTGGGAATGGGAGCCGGTCGAGAGCTACGAGAGCCGCAACAACAGGAACTTGAATAACAAGAATTTTCCAAACGCTGGATCAACATAAATTCAAAACATTCACCTTTCTAACCATGTAAACATTGAAAAATATTTTCCGGACCTACGAGTCATGTAATCTGTGTAATCTAGTATTAGGGTGTAACCAAAAATTAAACTTTCTTTCCTAAAATATTTAACTTTTATAAAAGATGAAATTTTTAAATTTACTGACAATTTAATTTTATATACATAATATAAATATCTATATTTATTTTTGTAGGTATGTATATAAATATCATTTATATATATTTATTATGTAAAAACGAAAAATACGGCTAAAAAACCAAAAAATTGTACAAATATTTTAAATACGTTGTTAATATATTGCTGATTACACCTGTATATGTTATTTCAATTCCATTGTAAGACGGAAATTGGCTTGAGTCTTCTATTTACAACTTCTAGGCCAAACAAATAGCAACGGAAGAACATTTAAGGCATTTATGTTTTACATAAAAACAAAGATAAGCTCGTGAAAGCTCTATTCTAGCAATTAAAAGCTAGAATCATCTTCCGATTTCATTCCAAATGTACTATTAGCACAAGTTTCATAAATTCAACATTTGTAGAAATACAATGAGAAAGAAAGGACCAAATATTTTAGAATCTCTTTTTTATCTGTTGGGAGTTATAGACAAATTTCATTAACACGCAACGCTTGATGGACTTATTTTGACTTATCTGTTCCTATAAACTTCCGAATTTTGTTCTACGAATTCCGTCTATTCTTTGTCCTTCTTTTGTAATAGTTTAACTATTTCATTATCTTACACTTATCTATCTATTTTTATGTATTTTTGCTTTCCACATTTTTCTTACTAGTTTTAATTCTCATTAAAAATCCCCACAATTCCAACTGTCTTTGTTCAACAAACTCTAGAGTTGATTGTATTTTCAGTTTTTTGCTTCTCATTCTATAAAACCTTAATTTTTGTTTGAATTTGCTGGTCATTACATAAAAAGAATTCATTGTGTTTTCTTTTGCTTATTTTCTGCCTCTTATGTGACTTGTTTGTTTGATATTGTTCCTAAATATTGAAACGTATTCATCTGTTTTCTGCTATCAATATCTATGTTAACTTCTGCGTGTTCATTTCGTATTTGCATAACTTTTCTTTTCTTTATAATTCATTTCACACCATTGCCTCTTAGTTCCTTACTTCCTCTTCTTCTCACGTATTGATGTTGTATTGCAGATCTGTATTATTTTCTCCTTCCGAGATTTCTTGATAATTCTATTCATAAACATTGTAAATAATATTAGGCTCAGGCTTCCTCATTGTCGTAGCCTGATTTGGGTTGTTGAATGTCTTTGATATATTATTGCTAGTAATTGCAATTTTTAATTCATGATTCTTTTAATATATTTTATACTTTTGCTCTTGATACTTTGTCGAATCTTTTTTCGGAAGCTATTAAAATTTTTTTACTGCTTTTTCCGTTATTTGTTTAATAGAAAATATATAGGCTTGTGAAACATTTCCACGTTTAAATACACTTTTCGATTTTTCTAAGGAATGTTAAATTTTCTCATTAATACTTGTTCAAAAATGTTCGTGGCTGAAATTATTTCCTTTTTTGGAAAAAAAATTGGTACCATTACGACCATTTTCCAGCAATTAGATATTTCTTCATTTCTATATTTTATTGTATGTATCTAGCATTATTCTTTGCTTTTTTGTTTCTTTCATTAACATTTCTGTCATCTCCTGAGGATTTGTCATTCTTTTTGTATTGCTTCTTCTACTTCATTGTTATTTCTTGTTTTGTTTAACTTCGCTTTTTGTTTCTTCCTCTTTTAAAAATTGTTGAAAATGCTCCTTCCATCTTTTCGTTATTTCTCCCTGTTCTGTTATCAAATTTCCATCTTTATCTTATTACACTATTTGTTGCTTTTTCTCTTTTCTAAATGTTTTTAATACCCTGCAGAATAACCTTTGATTGTCTCTGTTGTTTCTTTCCATCCTTCCACCAAACTCCTTCAAGCTGTTTTTTTCTGCTGCTGCTGCTACGAGTTTTTCTTTATCCATACCGTTTTCTGTGGCATGTGATATGTATTTCTTCAATTATTTGTGATTTGATTTCATTTGACCACCATGTTTTTTAGTTAATTTGTTGTTAGTTGTTTCTATATTTTTAACATTTTTATCCACGTTATTTCTTTCTGTGTTCTTTATCTCTTCTGTTATTACTTCCAGATATTCCTTAATTTATGGTTCCTATCCTAGATTTTCTTTGTTCATTTCTGCTGTTATGGCCATTTTATTTTCATTTTTCTCTCTCATTCTTGTTGTTACTAAATATTTGTCACTGTCGATCTCGGGATCTCGGGTTCTTTTTTAACTGTATTTCGTATTCGAACGTTGAAGTAAACATAAAAATACTGCTATGTTTTCGCACTTACAACGTTTACCAATAGTAACGATACAAAGATATTGTTATAACAAGCAAAATGGTATTAACAGGGTACGCTCGTTGATGTGCATAATCTAACAATATTTCTAACTGGCACAGAACGATAATTTACAATGTAACGCAAATAAGTTACCAGAATAATTAATTTAATTTAATTATTCTAGGAGATTATCAAATACGAGTATGAGGAGTTTAAAAATGATATTTGTCTTGTATTCATATATCTTTGAAAAAAACGTATTTAAGAGATGGTATTTTTAGAACTATTCTTAAAAATAAGATAATTCAAAAAATAGCTTTCGAATTGATTGTACATTGGCAATATTACAATAAAACCTATACGACACGGATTCCCTACTGAACTTTCGTTTATTGCCTGTGAATTTAAATTCAAAATAACAGTGAGCGCACAATAACAACTTGTACACACACACATACAAGTGTTGAGCTGCCACGCGTAGTAAGGTTTTAATACACATTGTGCAAGTATGTATATATTTTACGCTTGCCACATGTCACTCGTTCGTACCATATTTTTTCGCTTTATTTACTACTTAATCTCCGTTATGAATAATTTCACGCGGATCCAACTTCCTTACGACCTCCAAGTCAGGTACACATGATGTACTGTCTAACAGATAGTACTAAAATTTTGAAAGAAACAATGCACTTTTTCTGCTTAAACAGTGCCTGTTTTAGATTTTAGTCAGGTACACTAGTGTGCTGTACCAACAAATTTGTTTTGATGTTTGAACTTCTGCATGTAAATTGTACATTGTTGATCATCAAAGTCAGCTTCCAAAATTGACTGTCTCAGTCATAGCAATACATCAGTATTTCTGGAGGTAAAGAGGCGGCATAGCACGATGCATGATGTACGTGACTGAGCGATGCCATCTCTCTGCCCCTACTAATACTGGTGCATTGCTATGACGCTCTAAGTCGCGCTTCGATCCTAACTGACTTTCTTCTTTGTATCAGCAATATGATCATAGTCAAATAGGAAAGATGATTTTATAGCTGATTTCACATTGAGAATGAAGCATTCTTTAATTGGCGAAAAAATACATTTTAAGATTAAACGAGGTAGCTGCGAAATTCACGTCATATTGTATTATTTTTCAAGATCTTGGTGAAAACATAGTCAATAATAGATCGTTTACCAAGTTGCGCAATGCTTGCATAATTATAAGAATGTAAATAACAACCAACAGAATATTTTATAAATAACACTAAAATTAACTCTTTTCAATGCTTCAAAATGGTAGAAAGAAAATGTTCTTTATAATAAATAATTAATATTTAAATATTTTGTACTAGTTCCCGGCAATCGCACAGAATATGAACGGTATATTCTTCTGCTCCGGTTAGGTTTCTCATACGCTTTCTGACCACACAGTTTCTTGTTTTAATAGACCTTCTGACCTATTAGGTCTGTTGTAATATTAGGCATGT
This sequence comes from Oryctes borbonicus, assembly GCA_902654985.2. Classification (NCBI taxonomy): domain Eukaryota; kingdom Metazoa; phylum Arthropoda; class Insecta; order Coleoptera; family Scarabaeidae; genus Oryctes; species Oryctes borbonicus. Next base: position 7,002,046 of record LR736866.1, read on the forward strand.
GCCCAATCGTAAATTGCTCCATCTGTCTCTGACCTGGAAGGTTTTTCTATTGGCCTTGAGATTGTTTCTCCTTGTTTTAGCATCTGGTCTAAGTACCGCGTACACCACGCCTAGAGGCTCGGATTTTTGTTAACAATTAACAAGGACAACTCGGATTAAAACGTGACAAAGGTTTGCAAACATCTTTATCTGTTATTGTTATTATCTCAGATAAATATAATAATAATAGTATCTTTATTCACAAACCTGCACAAGAGATAAGATAAGATCAGATTTATGTCAATGATTTCATATATGCTGACGACACAGTGATTATCTCTGAATAAGATCTTGGTGCAGCGTTAATACGAAGTATAAGTAATGCCCGTGATTGGAGACAGCTGGCGTTTTGTGCCAAAATCTGCATTACCTACTCTGGGTACCGTTCTTTAGCCGACCGACGTGTTTCAAAATTTTGGAGAGATTCATCGAAAAATAACAATGCCGATCAGTGAATGGATCAAAGAGAAATTGAAAGCAGTTTACAATGACCATGCACCATCGATGACTACCATCAGATGTTGGTTTAACGCATTTAAGCGTGGTCGAACGTTGGTCTGCGATGAGAAACGACCAAATCATCGAGGTGACTACGGAGGATCTAATCAATGAAGGTGAAGATTAAAAAGATCGCTAATATGGCAAATATCTTCGTTGAACCTGTGCAATATATTCTTCCGAAAGAATGAGCATGAGAAAGTTATCGGCAAGATGGGTTACGCGTCTGCTGAGGACTGATCAAAAACAGATCGCGTGATAATAAAGCAATGTTTGGACTTGATTAAGTGCAATGCGAGTCAGATCCTGCGGCGTTATTTGACTGTTGATGAGATGTAGCTACATCGATACACGCCAGAAATAAAAAGTCAGTCACTAAACAGCGTTTCCTTATATTCTGTCGCTTTTCATTCTGTTTTCTTGGTCACCTCTCGCACTCTGCTCATGTACTTCATTTCAACAGCTTGTTTCTTACTTTTTTTTCTGTCATTTAATATTCACGATTCGCAACCGAAAGTTAGTATTGGTCTAAATACTGATTTAAAGACTAATTTTTCTTTTTGCGATATTCCTTTCTTACCAATGAATTTGTTGCTCATTTCATAATAAACATTCATTGTTTCTTCAATTTTTTTTTGTTTCTCTCTTGGGAGACCTGAATAACAGGTCTACTGTAACATATCTCAGGGACGAGGCTTTTTGTTTTTAAACACGTTTTGATAAAATTTTATATTTTAAAAATTACAATTCACTACTAATTGACTGTTCTTTTTTATGATAAAACTAGATATTTTTATTCTTCCAAATAGTACATGTGCAGGTGAATATTTACAGTTCCCTAATATGTGTAGGTATAGGTATAAAGAATGGTCCCGTCCATTGTTCATCCTTGGAGTATTTTACCTAACCAGAGCGAAGGCGTTGGAGATTCGGGTCGTACCAAACACGTCGTCTCTGCTCAAAACAGCTGTTCTCTTAATCGAATTCACGGACTATAAGACATATTGGAATCTTGTTGCAGCTGCTGACTTAAATCGGTGTGCCTAGCCGTTGTTCGGGTTACTTTTAACAGCACGGTATTATTCTGGCGGGAAAATAGGTTTGTGGAAGTCGATTTTGACATTAAAATTTTATATTTACACAAAAATAAACGAAAAGTACAAGAGTGAAGAGTAGAAAGTCAATCTAATAAATTAGAAGAATAAGTTGATAGTACTTTTTGCATTATCTCAAAGATATCCTATTTGTTTTAAACCTTTTTTTTCTAATTTTCCAAAATATATGAGCAAAGGAAAATTTTGCGATTATTAAAGTTTCCGTATTATAGATATTTATATTCAAAAACAAATAACAGAAAAATTAAACCTAAATAGAAATATAATTTTCAAATTAAATTTAAATAAAAAAATTACATGTTAAAAGCTGCAGCACACGGGTAAAGTAGATAAATCTTTTATAATAAAAAGTAATTTATTGAAGAAAGGAAGACCCATAAAATACAATGTTCAATTCGGCAACGGCAATTGCATAATTATTTTGGATGTTAAGATTTATTAAGATGTATTTAAAATTATTTTTGTGTTTGTAACTAACGCTTAGTGTTTCACAAAAAACAAGCAATGTGGTGTAAAAAATTTACGTGATACAAACAAGAGCCAACAATAAGTTCGGCTTTCCTCCCCACAGACGATTTGAATCGCTTTCTTCTGGATTTTAAAGATATTTGAATTTGGCCCTGCAGTTAAATCCCAATACTACAAACAAAACATTAGATGAGATTCAACCAATGTGAAATATACAATTCTAGCAGAGATCGCGTTTTATAACTTTATAACTTACAAGAAAGGTTGCAAATACGTTCTGTCCACCCCAAGCCCGTATCCAGTGCAGGACCAGCAAATTTTACTGCATGGGATAATCATCCCATCATCATTAATACTAAATTTTATATTCGCTGTGTAGTGATGTTCATACGATACTAATTTGGTTTTATTCAAGTTAAGCTTAATTCGATATGCATCAAACCATGTGCTGATATAAATTATTGCTAAACTTGGTAAATTCGAAACGCGCCAAGCCAAGGGTACGTTATCAGCAAATGGGTTATATACAATTGTAAGTCTAATAGTGCTAAATTATAAATACAAGAAACAGGGTAGGCCCTAATGCCAAGCGCTGAGTTGCACAATTAACACAGTCGGCGTCTGTTGGACAATGTTGGAAGTGATTGAGAACTGGTTCTTTGGACTATTTTTATGTTGGCTATTTTCGTAATTGACGGAAACAATAGGAGGGAGAATGGTCTTAATCTATGCAATTACGTATGGATGAATTTCGTCTTCAATTTTTCACATTTTGCAGTATCATATCTTTGTTTATAACAACAAATTGCCTTGCAAAATTTTGCACAGCTTGTGCAGCAAGTTGCAAACCTAACTTACCTATTATGCAAAACGCACGCTCTTTAATGAACTAATTTGTAGTGAGAAATTTTTTTGTAAATTGATCTGAAAATATAAAATATATAAAAATAGAAGTCGCTTAGTTTTAAACTTAAACTTTTAAAATATACAAATTATTAATAAATTATTATATTTAAAAGGTCTGTAATTTTATAGAGAATATCTACAAAAAATATGTCATTTCATAACTCAGAATTATTCTTATTAGTCACATAAACATATTTGGCGGAGGTGCCAGTATCATGTCCTCTAAATGCAACAATATTTTTATTACTGCTCTCCTCACATAGCTTACAACGAACTAATTTGATTACTAGCTACTTGCGTGAAATTGTTTAATCGGTAATACAGTATATTCATTTTTACAAAGAATACCACTTCCATTCTTTTTAATAAATACGTACCCATCTAGATCACGTAATTATTCACGTCTACGTTTAAATATTCTATCGACGATATCGTGACAGAAAATGTAAATCACCATGCTTCTATACTGCTTAATGGGGCTGCGGCCACCTGTTTACAAGTCTGCTTCGTTCCTCCTTCGCTCAATCCTGGCAGACCGTAAAATATGAAAGCCGGGCCCAGAAAGTGTGTTATGCCCTTCTATCATTGTTTCGTTCGCTGTCGCGATTTCGAGCGGCGCGAGTTCAAGAAATCAGAGGAAGAGGCAAGGCAAGAAGCGAAGGAGGGTTGCGGTCTGTCAAGCGTGTAAGTCGTTTTTATAGCTTTAATTTCTTACTTCCTCCATCGAACGCATTGAAACATATGCACGGTATATTCATATAGACAAAGATAAGTTGTTATTAACTTTAAGTTTATCTCAGAAATACACATACGTGTTTAACACGAACAAATGTTGAAAGATTTATCGTTATTAGAAAGGAAACATAAAAGTTATCAAGTAATCTAATTAGTTTGTACAGTAATAAAGATAGATATGCAAAAGATACTTATGAGTGTAGTTGGCAAAATATGTGATGTTCTTAGCTCTTAAATGTGCAAATATCAGTATCGCTTTCTACATAATGGACCGTATTCCCAGCGCATGCAGATAGTATGGTTCCTTATCATCGGTCTCCATTTTAATTCAATTCCGTTCACTTATGTTTATCTAGTAATAAACTCGTCAATTTAATTTTGTCTGCAATGAATGAATATGTCGAAATGCAGGATTTTCATTTAACTACAACTATCTTTACTTTCGTAATTGGACATATGCATCATTATACAAAAGAGTTAGATATAAATTTCTTATACGATAGATACAGAAGAAACATGTGGTCCTTTTAAAACGATAATGTTTCTGATGTTTAAATTTGGGAAAATTTGCTGTTTATTACTGAGGAGGAGTCTGTATGTTATACAGGTTAGCGAAAAAAATTAAGATATAATTTCAGCAAATTTCGTATTAAAGTTTTTCCTAACAAAAGAATCCGCAATTACAATATCAGCTACAACAGCAACAATATCCTATAAAGTATCGCATTAAAAGACAGAATTTTTATTGTCGCTATAGCAGATGCTTTTCTATATATTTATGTAAATTTCAAAACCGCCTAAACAAATAAATACATCAAAAAGCAATAACTCAATGTAAAGTTGTAAAGTTATGTGATCGGTATTGGCACTTTCTTTGACTGTACAATTGTATTTCAAACTATTAATACTTCACTGGATATTTGTATCTAGGTGTGTATGATGGCGGGAATAAGTACTCGATACAATTGGTTAACTGGAAACATATTGTACGGAAGTCAATTGTTATAGTATGCTCTCTCTCTAAATGCTTAAAGATTAAGGGTTCTTACTTACATCAAGTGCTAGACTAAACAAAGCTCTCGTTTGTTTTTTTTTGTGTCCGAGTGGCATTAGTCTTCTTTTGGTGTTGAAAAGAAGATAGAAGACAACATCTTAATGCTTCATATTATGCTTTGTCGAAATTAAAAACAGCAAAAACGAAATGGATAATAGGGATACAACGAAATCTGCGAAAAGTGAAATTATTACATTTTGGAATGAGCGTAATAATCTTGTAGAATGCGAGACACGCTGATATCGTGCGTTCAAACTAAGATTTTGTACGTAGATATTTTTAAAACAGGGGGTTACCACGAGTAAATGATATATTTTAAGTTCTTATACAGTTCTAGGAAATAGAAATAATTGTAGCTAGGAATTAGATCCTAGTTGCTATTATCAAAACAAAGGGATTGCAATTTAGTGATTTATTCTCAAAATAAAATTGAAACGCAAACAAGAATATGAATGTGGTAGAAATTACATTGTTGGTTTACAAAAATTACCTCCGAGAAATACATATATGTATTTATAAATTAATACCCCTATAAACGTGGGCGATTATTGGTCTATTTTTTTTTTATTTTTATTTGTTATTTTATTTGTTAATTATACTACACCAAACCTCGTTGAATATATAAAAAATAAAATCATATCATCCCATCATTGCAATTCAATGTACTACTTCAGAACGCTAGGAACACAATGGAGTATCGAAGATCGATCGATGCAATAAAGAAGGAAGAGCTCCAAATTCCAAACCTTACTTATTATTCAAAGTCAAAGTTTGAATATTCCGCAACACCCCGTAGATGTTTGTCGCCAAAATGTCTGTTCCTACAATTAATAGGATAACCTGTACGCATTTTCCGGGTATCCGGTTTCTAGGGATCTTGGGTTTAATAACCAAAAAGACAGAAAATTGTAAGAGACTTTTAAAGAAAAATCAAATATTAAAATATTTTATTAACCCTTTCCTTCATCGCTAAAGAATTTAATTCCTCAACGCAGACATGTAAAGCTATTACGAATTTCCTCAATTGTTGAGCTAGATATAGCGACTCGTACGCTACTTTTTAAAACCTCAACATCATCGGGTAAGTTTTCTACATACACAAAACCTGCAATTGTTAAACCTGGACTTGTTGGGAGCCATCAAATTAGACCATCTCCACCTTATTTATTTAGTCACATACATCGTGCTAATTTCCTTATTTCAAAACTATTCTATTAATTTTACGAAATAAAATTGAACAATAAATACAAAATTAATTTAGCGAATATTAATATTAAGTATTAGTGTATTAACAATACTGTTGTTGTTGTATGATTGGCCGAAGCATCAGGTTAAAGAATACAGCTCGCATCTCTAGGCATCGATTACTGTGATTATTAGTAAATTCTACCAGAATTTTACCGAATCCAGAGACATTCCAACCTTCGGCAGGGGCCAAAGACTAAGCGTACGGTTTTACCTTGTTATCCGAAAGGTACTCAGACGTTTGTTGGTATTTAGAAATCAACCATCCCGGCAGAAAAGCAGTAATAATTTTGTTAGCGGTAAATGACAGTAATTGACTTCATTTACCTTTTACCCTTCTTCCCAGTAGCGTTACAGAAAAACAAACCTGGTTGCTAACTTGTACAAACCTGTAAAATAAAAAGTATGTTTCCGAATATGTGTAATTCAACCATGTTCGGTTTACGAACGCTTAAATTCTAACGAGTACTTAAAAAACCTAATGTATACTTAAATATAATTTTCTATTGTGCCAGCACTTGTCCTCGAACGTTCTTTTATTTGAAAACTTTCTTTCTAAATTGCTCAGGAAAGCGATTATCTGCCGCCCAAGTACTAGATGGAGATATAGTAATAAATTAAATTTTGGTTACTATTGTAATGACTGTCTAATACAATATATTTGTCAAATACAACGTACTAATCCAGAGGAATTAAATATTTGTTTGAAAGAAAATCGGAAGAACGGCATACTATAAACATAATTAATTTTTGCCAACAGTTACTAAAAATAAAATGAGTAATTTCCTGACGCCTATAAGCACATAATTTATAGTCGTCGCCTTTTGTTTTTCATCGAATAAGAAGCATATAAAAATTACAGTGACATACACTGAACTCTATTAAATATCCGTTTTGCATATTAATAACATGAAGCGGAAGTGCGTTATTAGTCTGTATACATCGCTGTGTTTATGACTATGATAGCCGGCGTGTTTACGGTATAATTATAGAACAGAAACGACCGAACTTTTTTGCGTTTAGGTTTTATTACGGAGCTAAACACCGTGTGTATGTATGTGTGTAACAGTACTTGTGGCAAGTTGACCGGAATCTAACTTTTTCCGTTAATTGATGCAGTTTCTAGGTCAATATTACATGTAAGGCCAAAGAAAATAATGGCTAGACATTTATTGCAGAAAATATTAAAATGCAAATATTTATGATCAAAAAAGTAATAACTTCGGCTCAAAAACGGACAATTTGTTGTTGTTTTTATATTGTATCAGTCTACACCCAATTTTAATTTTCGAGTTATCTGTGTAATCAGCTACTACGAGCACAAAACACCGTTCACTAATGTAATATACTGCAGTATTACTTTATAACTTTTAGGAAGTACTTGAAACTGGGTACTTGAAAAGGGATTTAACTGAAATTCTGGGCAGTTCATTCATAATTTAAAATAGACATTATTTTTATATACAGCTGGTAAACTGAAAAAACGTGTAATACTTTTAACATTTCTAGACTAGTACCTCCCATTTTAAGCGGTCTCTAGGACGCTCAGGATTATTTGGAATATTCTGGATTGTACAATAATATTGTCGTCTGCAAACAGAATTAAATAGTAGTGCGAACCGAACCTGTCAAACCGCCGATCATCGAGCTGTCACCCGAAAATGCATTACAAACCAACTTAGAAGGGTCACGAGCTGCACACAATCCAGCGTATGCTGTAGCAGCGAGATACATGAACGTGGATGTATTGTACGGTACTATTCGTTTCCGAAACATTAGAATAAGACCTGTAAGATGTGTAAACTAGCTGCGAATAGTCATAGATCAACGCCTCTATTTTGGAGAGCATCCTCAAGAAAGCAGAGGAGCAATAGTGCCAAAAGGATGCTACTGCGCGGATTGATGAATTCGAATTCTATCGTATTGTACGGAGCTCAGATTTAGTGGAAAGTGCTGGAGAAGAAAATTAACCGAAGCATGCTGGAGAGGTAGCAAAGGAAGATGCTCCTGAGAATAGCCTCAGCATTCCGCACTACGACTGCGGCGGCATTACAAGTTACAACGGGTACAAATGCCAATAGACCTGCTGAGAGAAGGTTCACACACGAAGACGGCGGTGTAAACAAGGAAGATAATCCTTAAGATCGAAGCGTTAACAGAGCACGATTTGTAGAGGTCATATGCCAAGAGGTTTGGTAAAAACAGCACCGATCAACGTATGATTGTGGTGCCCAGCATACAATTTTTGAGTGCCTACGTATAGTGACATATTGAAAAATAAGGACTTGCAGGAAAGGGAAGGAGAGAGCCGTGATGATGTTGAAGAGCAATGAGAACAGTACTTCAATAAGAAATGTAAGTATTTTTTATTGATAAGCATGTACACAGATTTGTTATTCTAGAGTATTCTTTAATTGTTAATTAATTTAATTTACATTAAAAGTACACTATCATGGAACCTGGCCCTCGTTATTAAAAACCTCGCAATAATTATCTCTTGTCTTCTTTGCACTTGTAACTGAATTCCTGGAGAGAGTTGCTCGGGGTGATGTAGATTGATCATTATTCCTCCATGCTCCTTGACTTAAAATGAGCCTGACTGCAAATCCTTATTATCCATTGAGCTTTGATTAATATATATTCGTTCATAATTAATTGTGCAAGATAAGTTTACCTTTTTTAGAGGTAGTGCAGTAGGTTTTTGGAACACGCCTAACTTGCTAACCAAAACACCAAAGGCATTTGCTATCATATGAAGTGCATAATTTAGTCGATAATTGAAATTTTTCTACTTCATCGTTATTCCTACTTGGCTACACGGTTTCATGAAATTATCTGCCAGAATTAAAGCATTACCATCCAGCAAAACGAATGGAAATTCCCTGTCGCTGTTGGGCAATGTGCGTGGCAGGTTTTAAGATGAGCAGGTTTTAAGATGAGCAGGTTTTAAGTGTTTCATTTGCGAATATTCTTCTAAAAGCTGTGTATCCGAAGACACCCCCATCTGATATTCGTGATATTCACGTAGTGACACGGCACTTGTAAATTTCATGTCCTCAAAGATATTTCCTCTTGCAAGGTGTCGCAGTGCAGTGACTTGGAAGCATAGCTTCTCGCACTCTGAATTTGCGAAGTAATCTTTGCAAGAAGTTCATCAAATGAATCGCAATTCAAGCGTAAGAAGTTTGGAAAATCAGTTGACTCACTGAGCCTTCGTTTAATAAGTTTTCATGAAAATCTTCGGATTTTTGCCAATCAGCTGCTCCCTTATAGTAGTAGGCGATAAAACGTCCGGACGCGATGCTATAATACTCCTGCGAAATTACACTATTAACGCGCAATATCTCAGGAAACATACTTAAGAAACTGTAGATTCAGTTTTTCTTGAGTAGTTAGAGATCTTAACTTGCTTCATACTCACCACCGTTAATCAGGTTGGTTTTGTCTCATTATCAGTCTAACTAATACATTGTATAGGGGGATACAAGTGCTACACTTCGCTTGCTAATGAGGCAAATGTAAACATTTATGATATGAACTAATTAAAAAATTCATTTCAGTTAAAAACACTATTTAATAATGCGTAAAGTATGCATTTTATGTTCAATAACGTGTCAGCGGATCTAACCCTAAATTCATACGATTATCAGCCTGTTATGACTCTAAACGATTAAAATTAACGAGCGACCATTGTCGTACTCGTCAAATGCGTACTTGCAGTTGACGCTGCAGGCAGAACACCCACATACTGTAAGGTATTAGTCATGTTGAATGTATATAGAAGCGAAGACGACGATCAATTAATAGCATAAAGGCAATCGCTTTTCTGATTCTATATGGATAGATTAATGTACTTAGCAAGAAAAAAATATGGTTTTGCATTACATAGTAACAATAAGGTTTGAAGCGTATAATAGATATTTACGTTCATCGACTTTTGCTCGATAACAATAGCATAAAGTAACCTTAACTGCCGATATATGAGTAACTTTCTTATCATTAAAGATGTAAATTTGCAACTATTACGAATAAAATTATTTGCTTTAAAAAACTGTGCTTAAGGTTTAGTGTAAAAAAAGGCTTGCTTTATCTTATCTGGAAGTTTTTTCTTTTTATTTTAGTATTAATAATACAATTAAAATTTATTGAAGATGTAGTACCGTTGGCATTTATAATTAATTAAGCGTTGGGAATTTGCATTAGACGATAAGTTTTAATTATTAAACTAAAATGAAAAAAAAATGGAAACTTTAGGTACCAATCTGTGATCAATAACTTTCATTCTCGTTTTATTCTGGAATTATTATAACTAAAAAAAAATTACAAAAATTTCCTCAATTAATACCAGATATCTATTCGATATATTCCTTTTGATAAATAAAAAGATTTTGAGCATTAACTGGATTGAACTGATTGAAGTTACATGCTGCCCGCTTTATTCTACACCTTTGGAGGGCTTTCCATCCGCCGATAACTTGAGGTGCAACTCCTACAAAGCGGACTATCCAACCTGGTATAAGCATTTCCTTAATACTAATTGGAGTTTGCAGCGGAATTGTAGTGATGTGAATGAACGATGTACGAGATCCGTTTTACAATCTCGTATATTTTGAGAAATTCTGATTATTCGCTTTGGTTCTCGCCGACGATCATCGCTAACATCAAAACAAAACATTATTATCGCCAGAGGTGGAATAAAACTAAAAACTTAATCTTTCTTAATAAACGAGGATGAGAAACCTCATCAATCGTCAAATACAACGTCTACTTGCGCAGAATGGAGAATTCCGTTAAGACGTCTCCATCTCACTTGTGGAGCTTTTCCGTGCTAAATGGCGTTCAGCCAAAATGCAGAAACATAATAAAATACAAAATATTTCATTTAAAAAAACAAACTGGACATAACGACAAAGCGGTAAGTATTTCTACTTTTTCTTTAAATAACTCATAAGGCAAGAATTATCTTCCATTCACGCATTAGTTGGACGCCCTATATAAAGTCTATTTATCTTTATCACATTTTTTTTAACTAACTGCTTTAACCTTGTGAATTACCTAAATTCCTCGATAAATGAAATTTTCCAATGAGAGATTATTCCACCACACACAAAGACAATGACGCAATTTGCTATAAATAATCTCGTGACGATAAAGCCCCTATCAAGCGTTCAAACCACTATTAATCAAAACAATAGATATCTTGACCATAGTTTGACAGATGGGTGGCTATTTTTATTTGGCTCTAATTGCGTCGTTCTTTGTTTTTATTGCATCTTCGGTGCCGTATCGCAGTTAGGTATACAAAAGTGCGTAGGCCACATGTTGCGGCTTGAATTCATCCAATATGGAACGGAGACGAGATATTCGATATTGTGAAACAAAACGTGCCCACCAGCCACGTACCCCAACAATCAAATTGGGGTGAGCACGGTAAGAAGATACCTTATACCCTTCTGTAGACGGAAAAGCAGCATCTGCTTAGCGAAAAAGATAAATTATTACCCAATTCCCGTACTTGTGTGCCCACTACGAACTACCTACGATAATCACGACCTTCATTCAATTTTAAATAATTAAGAAAATACGCAACTACAATGTCATGCGGATATAATAGATGCAAGTAGAATAGATACCACGTCGATGGCTTGAAATGAACGGGGTAACGGTTGTTTCGTCGTGTTCTAACATGTTTTGCTGTGTTCGTAAGGAAACTTGTTTCAAGGTAGAGACAACGCGATCCTACAGAAAATCGCTACAACAATAAATGCAACTTACTGCTTCAATTACTACAACTAATGTATTATCCATTTCCTACAGGTGTATTTACATATCTGCTACCGTTAGATTGATCGGAAAATAGTCAAACACGAAAAACTTATATGTGCGATACTAGAAAACAAGTATTTGCATACACTACCGTTCATATATTTGGGGACGATTAAAAAATACAGTTTTTTTTTTATTCGGATAAAAACAAAAAGTCATTTGTAATTTAATTTACTTCTGTACATTGAGTATACTATACAAAACTAAAAATATTCCAAAAGGAAATGTACTAATTATAATTAGGTCTATACGGATTTTTCGTCTATATGTCCAGCCTTTGACTTAATTACTGCGGTACATATTCGTGGCATTCTTAGAATTAAAGATTTCAAAACTGTTGCTGGGATCTAGGTCCATGCTTGCTGGAACTTTCTCCATAAATCTTGTGAACTAGTCACTCCTTTTTTGGCGAATCCTTCTGTCCAGTTCATCCCCTATTAATTCGATAGGCGACAGGTCAGGAGACTGAGGTGGCCAAATCATTCTTTTTAAACGATCTTCTTCTTTCAGAGATGCTAGATAGTTTCTGCATATACGAGAAGAATGCTTAGGGTCGTTATCCTCTTGAAACGTAAAGTTTCGACCTCGCAATCGTTCCCCACTTGGTACAGCATTCTCTCGTAATATTTTGAGATAGCCCTCTTTACGAAGTATTCCCTGTATTCTTACTAAATCACCTACAACTGTTCCCGCAAAACAGCCCCAAACCATTACGTTACCTCCGCCGTGCTTCACTGAAGGTAAAATACACTGTTCACTAACTCTTTCACCAACCTGTCGCCTAACAAACGTCCTCCGTTTGGAGCTAAATGTTTCAAATTTGGACTAATCTGTCTACAACACCTTGCACCACTATTCGAATGTCCAGTGTCTGTGTTCTTTCTTTCTTCAATCTCTTTCTTTTATTTTGAACTTTCGAAAGCGGTTTTCTCTCAGCTACTCGTCCCTTTAAGCCTGCCGCAATTAATCTTCGTTTCAGGGTCGAATGCGAAATAGGATTTCTTCGTGAAACATTGACTTGCTGCGTTATTTCCGGAGCCGTTAGGAATCTGTTTCTTTTTGAAACAAGAACCATGAACTGATCTTCAGCAGCTGTTGTCTTCTTTTTGCGTCCAGAACGTTTCTTATCAGCCAAAGAACCCGTTTCCGCCACCCGTTTTAATGTTGTAAATACACCATTTTTCGATATTTTTAATTTTTTCACAAAAACTGCCATTGAGTATCCTTCATTACGTAAAGTAATAATAGCAGAACGCGTTTCGATGGAAATTTCTTTTCGTTTTGCCATTTCAGCACCACCCGCTTATTACGATAGTTAAATTTAAACTAAACTACTATCAAGATTGATTTTATTTTAAGTACAAGACGATATCTGCTTTGTTTGTTGTCCTAAGTGTTCTGTGCATTATTAGTACATTATTGCTTTGTGGAAATATTCGACAATATTTTCAAGTTTACGTTTGTAACCCCATAAAAGGGATTAAGAGGAATTTTGCCTGAGGCTGCGGTAGAATATAAATGCGTTATAAATTTGATGGGATAGAAGAGAATACTGTTGCAAATTATGTTCATGCATATAGAAATGTTTACTCTTTCATATAAAAGACAATCAATTGTCATTATTTTAATTTTGCTTATTTTTCGGAGCTTTTCTTAGGCGTCCCCAAATATATGAACGGTAGTGTATATATAATGATATACAATACGTATATCGTTCGTTCGATATTTATTCGTTTACTAATACAAATCTCAAGAGTAGGCTTTTTTGTCGCTATCTATAAGAAAAATGTAAAGATAACGTTTGAAAGTACAAATCAGTGCTGCGGGACATACAAAATGTTGCACCTAAATGCGTTAAAAAATTCTGTAATAAAGTAAAACGCTAAAGTACATGGGCACCGTCGCAAAATTTGCTTGCTATAATAGTATAAGGGCGGGGAGTTGCCCGACGGGAATGAATCAGTAATCGCACTAAAGTTCATGATGGACACTTGTGTGAAGTTGGCCCTACTTTTTTTTAAAAATTGAGCTATTCGCATCAATAAATTTCAAAAGTTTTGGATGTCTATCTAGGTTATAGCATTAAGCTGGCGAGTACATGCGACGCACTTAGATTTTTAAAGAACACGTATGCTTTTCAAGAGCGTTTTATTCGGAACGAGAACGCCAAACTGTTTGGCGCCCAACGTGGGGCTTAATTAATTATTTGGAGACGAGGCAGTACTATGCTGATTTATTGGACAGATTCGATGCTGAACTAAGGAGAAAGAGGCCCCACTTGGCGGAGAAGAAAATTCTCTAACATCATGGTAATACCCCGACCTACTCATCGGCAATTACGACAGCAACACTAGTCCAGTACGGTACGAATTGTTGCTCCATTTTCGCCAAATTTGACCCCAAACTTAAAAAAGTTGTAACATCCCTGTAAAAAATGTATGGAGCTACGTCGAGAAATTGTCTTCCTTATTAACACAAGTATTTATCATATCATCGTCATATATAACTATTACATTATTAGATTCGGTTGACAAACTGTATCTTCGTGTATTTTTCTTTGGATTTCTTTACAATTCCTCGTAGTTACTTTGACGCTAATAATCCGTTCTCTTTTAACATTTACTTGAATTGTTCTGGTTTTGGAACTTCCTACTCAAAGTAACTTAATTGCCTTGCATTTTATATATTTCTTACGCAATTCTTTTTAAATTTCACCTAGAATGACTACTGTATGCTGGACTTGGTACTTTTCTATTCACTGTTAAACGCATTTCAGTGGAATAGAGTCTAACAACAATATTCAGTCTAATCCATTACATTAAACCATTTTATAGTTTCTACACTATAATGACTTCCAAAGTTAATTTTCAATTTATTTTGGGCTGATATATTAATTTTAAATCTATCATGTTTTGTAATTAAAAAAAGCAATTTACATTTTAATTTAGGATAAATGCGCCTCCCCCCAATTACGTAGTTTAGCCAAAGATTTCCTTAAATAGAGTGGCGTTCCGTTGACATTTGCTACTTTTATTTTACGTCGTATTTGGAGATACAACAATCGTTAACCGTTTGTGCCTGGGTCTGGGCACGTGGGATGATGGCAGTAGGCTGCACAAAATATTTCGCAGTTGAAAGTTCGTTGTATTTAATTGAGACATGTACGTCTATGCAATATTCACAATTACCAGGACAATTAAGCAATTGCTACAAAAATGTCATAACCGACTAAATCTTAGGTTAAGAAATGTATCATTAAATTAAATTAAAAATTTATTTATGATAATATAATATACTATATTTCTATCTGCTTTTCGTGGTTTTCCTTATTACAAAGGCTATAACCGGATAAGCTGGTGAAATCGGCCTCTGTGTAGAATTTTTTTAAGTAGCTTTATTTTTTATTTATTCTGTATTGAATATTCTTTTGGATTCTTTTGCAGGGCCTGCTTATTTCTTTTTTTGCAAATTGAAAAATGATTAAGAGATAAATCAAACAAATTTTATGTGTAGGGGCTACTATTTTCTATTTTAATTTAAATAAAATAAATTTAGATTTTTTTTTAATAAATACAAGTTCCGATAAAGTCTATCCCCAAGATGAGCTTTGAATAAAGTAGAAGAAATTCATTTAATTTTCGGTGCCTGAAATCCGATTCTGATGTCCATGATGTTGAAATCATAGTGAACCTAGGTCCCAATTATCGAAATCCTTCCCGCAGTGATCCCAAATCCGTAGGTATGGAAATTTTGTTGATTAAAAAGTCCAAATGGTATTACTAAATGTTAACTTGAACTGTTTCCGAAGAAGATCCCATAATAATATTTAATTTTAAGGCAGTCTAATCTTCATCCATAGATTACTAAATCGATGGATGATGAACTGTTTTTTTGTAAGGCGAGAATGGAAGCCCAATCTGGGAGAAGTTGGAGGGAAGAGGACATCAACTAACCTGTTAACTTGAAACACTTTTCAACCTAAATAAACAATATATAATAGTAAAGTAAATGTTAAAAAAAAATCAAAAAATTCTTCCTCACTAACCTATGTGGTATATTTTTTTATATTGTATTAGTTATCGATTATCTATAACTTTTTGAAGATACTATACGTGTCCTAAGCAATTCAAGATAGTAAATAAATAATTTAACTTTTTTTATATTTTGCGCTTGGGGGGCATCAATGTTTTTTTAACAGATAAAAGCTATAAATCAGTACCAGAGGTATAAGATAGTAAAAAAATATATATTTTGTGTAATAATGCAGATATTTTATAACATTTTTATAATTATTAAACTCTCACTATAAAAATAAAATATTGCCGTCATTGTATTTGACTTTATGATGATATAGATTTTATTCATTACGTTTCAAATGCAGGCCCCAGTTCATCATGTTCATTTGAAAAAACACGAGGTTGTATAAAATTAACATTATTTATGGTTTTCATTGTAACAACTGTAATGGCTAATATTGGGCAAAAAAACTAAAGATTAAAAAACCGGATCTCTACGCTTAAGAGCATTGGTTTTCTAAATACTGCCCATTTTGTCCACTGTAAAGAAGCAGTCTTTTAATTTTATAACGTAAGAATTTTGGACGTTGAAAAAAAATAATTTAAACATAACTTTATTTAAATGTGTAATATCTCTAAGTTCATAATTATACTTGTTACGGTATCGTGATGTCTGCCTTTTGCTATAGTTTCTTTATCGTTTCCTCCCTTCTGGCGGGATTATACATTTTTGTTGTTGTATTTTTAGTTTAGTATGCTATGGAACGTCACAGATACCCGTTACTTACCCTCAATAATTACTAATTTACGTGTAGTCTATTTAAAGCGTAAAGATGTCCCTGTATCCATGCACATATGTGATATGAAAATCTTTCCTTGGCATAAAATAAGCTATTTACTTCTATGCTCTATTATGTATAACATCATAAGATTAGTAACTTATTGCCATAAAGGCGTACGGTACTCTTTTACTTCTGATACAAATATATGATACGTAAATGTTGTCTTTATGTGAAATTGGCTGTGTGGCAATGTACATAACATAGATGCTAATATTTATTTTACTATTGCGTATATCATAATCTGGGGAAACACAGTTATTTTCAATTAATTAGAGAAGATTACCTTATCTTGTTATTTTAAATTTCACATTTTTCAAGTAAATGGTTATATTATGAATACAAAATGTCAATCAAAACGGATGTGGTGTAACCACTTTTATTTGCATTAAAACAATGCAAATTATTATCAAAGATACGGAAGTGCTTCACAGTATTATGCGTTAAATTTTTCTACAGTTAACCACCTTAACCCATACAAATAGATAATCCCGTTGAAAAATGTTTTTCGCTTATTTTTATTGCGGTTAAAAAAATGTCAGTCATGAGAAAAAATTCATCAAATCAAATATTTCAAAGAATAATTTTTTTTAATACTGCACTGGTTGAGTTGATCAAAAATTGGACCTCAACCAACTCTGTCTATTAATATACTCAACATTCCACATGGTTTAAAACAACAGCATGCAATTGTTCAACCAACCTACGTTTGAATGTTGGTAGAAAAGAAAAAAAATCATGAATGTAACCAAAAATCAACACATATATGTACACGAAAGACCGAAAATAAAAAGAAATATAAACGCCGATTGTGCAAATCTGAATGTGCGTTGTCTTAAATAAAGAAGGATGTTTTTATCAAACTTTATTTGCGTCCGTTGTGTGAAGCGAATTTTGTGATTGATCTACGTGTAATCGACTAGTACAAACATTGGATTGATTTAATAAAAATAATTGAATCAAAGCTAGTAGGTTCTATGAAGTTGTAAGGTACTTGATAGAGTGCGTAAATACATAACATTTCGTGGTTTGTCGGATACACCAATTCCTTTCTCTCGATATAAAACGCAAATAAACTTATTTTCATTTTTAATGTGTTTAACTTATTTTAAAATTCCATTTTCTATTCAGCCCCACCCGTGACAGTAACATACTATTCGCATACATTTATTTGCATGTAAATATGGACAACTGTTTACATTATTATTTAACTGGTAACTATATAAATTTCTAAAAATTTATGTTAATTTTTCAATAATTTAAGAAAACACAATCATTGAGCTGAAATTCAATATATTTGATAAGGAGCATATTATTTGCAATTGTGCCCGTCACTGGTTTAATATAACTTAATGATTAGTACATCAAACTAAATTTTAGGTATAGATCTATAAGTTCAAGGTTAAAATCATCCAAAAGTGCCCTACTGTGCCCTACCTTTTTTTATTTAAACTATATAACCCGCCAAATATTTGTATAACGGCGCGTCATGCAATGTATTATTGCAAATAATACCGCAATCTAATCACCCACGCGTTTTCCTAATTGTGTAGCTAAAATTCACAATCAAAGTCATTGTGATGTTTATTAAGTAAATAAGTATTGTACATGCGGGTGAGTTTCGATAGTAATATTTGTTTTACTTGATCAATATGAGAAATACAGCAAAAAAGATTAGAAAGTAAAGATACATTATCAAAAAAAGCGATATTTAGTTTGTTTTTTTTCGATGTTTAATACAGGAATTCTAAAAACTGCGCATGTTAAAGAGACGATTAAATAGGAAAAGACTCCCGGTTTTATAGAACCAATTTTCTAAAAACAATCATAGCTAAGTAAATATTTAAAAAAATACAATTTTTTACGATTTCGTTAAATACGTTATCACTTTTTTGTAGATAATTACGCTATCCGTCTTGTGTACGTCCGTTGACAATAGTATAACAGGCTTGTTTCTCATAAAAAACCGTTATGAATCTTTAATCGATCTTTATTTGTTCAATTTATCCGTTCAACAAGGCACTTTCTCCAATGGTGGGTATTGTGGCGAGGCCTTCATTGTAAAAGATATTCTTGACTGATAATTATTTTCTAATTATAAAAAAGTTAGTAATCTTTGTTAACTGATTTACATAATCAACTTGGGCCTTTTCACTGAAATCACAATCAACACCTAGACATTTTGTTATCGTTTGTATAGCGATTAGGCAATCTACAGAGGTTTTATTTGTATTTAATATTAAACGATTTTTATTGCGTTACGATTGTCCTGCGTGATTATCCTGTATGAACTATGTTTCTTCTATTTCTGTGTCATTAAATTGCTTAAACAGTTTGTGGAATATTTTCCACAAGTGATCCATATTATACCTAGGGCTGAAGAGAATAAAACGCATTTTCATGCTCCATCAATGTTTTTATTACATCTATTAAGCAATGATAGCGAATAATAGATAGATAATTACACATAACGAGACGGGTTGGGTCCCAAAAATAACTTCGCGCCGTCTCCTCATATCCTGTGATTCTACACGAGCAGGAAACCGCGACTATAGTAATAGGATGAAGTCAGTATCTGTTTGTAGACGCACGTATTGTATATAGCGATGGGATCTGCTTTTGTCGCTATATATAGGTGTATTTCATCATCATGTGCTAGCACACCCTATTTCCTCTAGATATACCGTACCAAATTCTCAGTACGATATGTGGAGGAGTTTTTGTAGGGTTGCTGTTTCCTGTCACACGTGCGACGCATTCCTGTATCCCGAAGACTCTACCTATATGTTTGTCTTACGCGCTTTGATTAGATAATATACGGAATGAATCCTGAAAGCTGTTAGTAAAACCTTAAGCAGTTGGGTAATTGTACATTCTTGAGAAGTTATGGGTAATTGAAGGAATAAAAATACATGTGTATGGCAATGTCCCTATGCTGATATACACCATTAACACAATTTCTTGTCTTAGCGCCGCGGAATATAACTATTTAAGACTAATTATTTACTAATACTCACTATGAATTTTTACTTACTTCAATATGGTTTATGTTGGCAAAATTAGTCCAATACCATTCCATCGGGCATAATTCGCAACAGTTCGGTGGATTTGTCGTTCAGTGATGTTGTTCCTGGAAGAATTCTAAAGCTGCTGGACTGTAACGCTGCAACGAATCGGAGTAGGCATAGTTCGTCCAACAAACCATAAAGCGTTGCACATTTATGTGTTCATTCAACTAAAAATATGTTACATATTAGTAGAAATGTGAAAGATTTCTAAAGAAAGTCTTTAGAAATCTTCTGAAGAAGCTGACAGGACGGTCAGCGAAACGTCAAGTAAAATATTAACTACACGACATCACCCGAAAGACATTTCTACTATGGATTACGGTCGTGAAAGCCTACACTCAACTATGTTACATATTACTTTTAAATCAATTACAAAACTCGCTTCACACAGCAGGCGCAAATAGAGCTCCATAAAGATATCCTTCTCACATTTAAATTTGCACAATCGGCGTTTGTATCTATTTTACTTTCTGTTTTCAAGAATATTTATTTCCTCATGTACACGTGTTCCTTTTTTGATTCTACACCTGCATTTTTTAGCTATCTACCAACATTCTAATGTAGGTTGGTTGAACGTCCATTTTAAAGTGATCCAATTCAAAAAGCTTATTAAGATTTCCAATTCAAGTCGATTGGTTCGAATAAACTGTACATAATCTCTATAAAGTATGGAAACCGCACATCCTGGAGGGCATAGATAAAGTATAAAAATGGCGGCTAACTATTGCGTCGCATAAGCGGTCAGTATTTGGAAGTTACAGCGCTGCCCAGAGGTACTTGCAGTGTACACCATTGGTGTTCGTTAAAAAAAATTATTTGGGGTTCGGTCAGAAAGATTTACAAAATATACCGAGTACTACTAACACACAGTTTGATGAATTGATTAATACTAAGGTTAACATTATTTCGATCACTTTACATTAAGAACGCTTAGATATTAGTTATCTTTTGCAATGCGCTTCTATTGTTATAGAAATAATGGAAAACGTTTATCGACTGTGTAAAATAAATGCAAGGCGTGAATCGTATGCAGTTATTACTTATCAGCGGATGTGATTCACCCATTCAATCAAACAGATTTCAAGAATATTTCATTATTAACGAAATTAACTGTATATTTAGCAACATAGTCTGCTGAATTATTACCGCTAAATTAGTACAAGTACTGGTATAAATGCTTGTACATATTGCTTTTTCCTAGACTTTTGCAAAGTTTGATATTACAGATATTAGTATATAATTAGATAGGTGTCAATACATAACAGAAAATAACAACTTTAACGAATACGATATAAATATATAAGCAAATGTCAAGACGCTGATTTTTTCGAAATTTTATGCCGATCGCGTCCTAAATGTTTTTGCAGTCTCAAACTTCAGCGTCGCTTCGCTCTGCGAACGTCCTCAGCCGCAAGCCTGCACTTACGTTCCTTGTGACACAAATAACTATTTCTTCCCATTTTCAAATTTTCTTTTAATAATTGTGACATTTATTGTTGATCAACGCAAAAGTCGATTTATTGAGCAAGTTATTATTAAAAGCCTTGACACTAACGGGGGATATTTTAAGGAGGCTATAATAAAGAGTACAAACGCATAAGCATAAAGCGAAATCACCCCTGAAATAAGAAAAAAGAAGATTCGGCTGTTTCGATATATGTGAATTGTCAAAATACCCGCATTTACAATTTTATCCGTATCGAAGAAAAAAAAAAACAACAAAAATATCAATCTAAACCCGAATAACAGACTTTCTAATTTCAATTTTTTATAATGCACAGATCTTACGACCACGTTGTTCGTGTTAAATCTATATTCCGCAGCCACATTGAAATTATACCTGGAAGTGAAAGTAAAATATAAGTTTTTTACTTTCAAGTATTGTACAGGGTCGCAGGGTTTTCCGTAGGATTCGTCCAAATTTGGATTTTTTGATAACCTGTTTTTCTGCTTGAATTTCTTTCCGAATTTTACTTTAGAATCATAATTTGTAGAAAAAAAGTTGTTTATCACGATGTGACAACAACATTTAATAAATTCACTTCACAAATAATTGGAGATATTAATTTAACGTATTTTTTTCTTAAAAACTAATACTTGCTGTTTAAAACAATATAAAATAAGACGACACATTTAGCAAACTGAAGAAATAATACTGACTGCCCAGTGCGGTAGTGCATTTGTTGAAACATAGAAAGAAGTTTTCTAGCCATTATAACAATATAATCAATTAAAAACAATTTATTGCAACTTAGAAAACACATAGTGAAAACAAACAAATCCCTTTTGCTGACTCGCCTTTTTTTTTTTGTTCTTCGTTTTTGGAATTATTTCTCATTCTATCGAACTTCGTTAGAATTTATATTATAGAAAGTTCGTTCAAATCAATAAACGGGGTATATTTAGCGTACTTCTAGGCACACGAAATCTTTCCTTCCATGCCCGTAAAGCCATATGGCAAACTGTTTGCGGTTTGGCATGTGCGTTTTTGAACATCCGCACGCACCAAAATTCGACAATAATAACAACGTAGATACCATCTACATTCAAACCTATCAATAAATCAAATCGTACTGATGTAAATTCGCCAAATGATGCAAAGGGTCTGCATTTTACTTTTATAGTTGTGCGGGTACTTTAGAATTTAAATGCGAAAAAGGAACGTACCAACCCTCTTGTTGTTGTTATTCCATTGACGAGCTTTGGAAGTGCATCTTCAGCTGTCAAAGGATCGTCAATTGTTCCGAAAAATAACTCGTTACATGCACGTGCCGATGGTATATCTTCGTCGCTCACTTATCGAAAATATTTTTCATGAATTGTTGTGTGATTTAGATTAATCACTGTCTTGCCAATCACTGGCTGAACCGTACTTACTTAAACATTTAATAAATATAAACTGCAAAATTTTCATTTACCTTATTGATAAACCTTTTTACTTGGATCAAGTTCATGAGAACGAAGCTGAAAAAACCAAGGTGGTAGAGGTATCCAAATCTTAAAAAGAACTGACATAGATCCAATGGAAACGAACAAGCATCGAACAAGTTAAAAGAGCAAGCAGCAGAGTAATGCCAATTATAAAATTATGCAATTTACTAAGAAATAAATTTATAAATTTATAAATGTTTACGCTGTATGTGTGAATAATTGATGCTCCCTGAAAAGGTTGTAAACTTAGAAGATGCGAACAACGGAAATTAAATATTTAGCACGAACAGAAGTGCAATTAAGTTAATTAATAATGAAGAAGCAGAGATTTAGAGAAGATAATTAGTAATAATCTGGAAATAATTATAATTTAATTTTCTTTCGCACTGTCCTTAAGCAATAGATCTGTCTACCATGACTAACCTGAGTAGCAATTATTTTTGTGAAAGCTGCTGTTTCCAACATAGAAATTATTACATTTGCGTACATCTACAAAGTGTAGATGTTAATTTATTTGTCGTATAATGCTTATGTATGTACGTATGTCCGTACACAGTTTATCACACGTAATAAAAATATTACGTACACACATACATATATATATGTTAGCATAATAATATAAATAGTTAAATATTTAAATAACAATGGTATGGTATATGTGTTAGTGTGTCTTTATTAGAATGCACCGACCAAATATATTAAATTATTATTTTAAGTGTTTTCTATTAACTAATGTAGCAACTCCTTTGCATGAGCAACAACCACTTATAATCAACAATAAAAGGAAAAATCGAAATTTGCTATATAGAAGGTAATTCAACGTATACAATATTCGGCAGTTCCGCTGTCATCGAAAGTAATGCTCTTAAATAGAGCACCGTGCACAACTCTATTTTTCGAAAGGTGACTCCAACGATACCATATAGCATATGCAGAAATTTTGATATTTGGCTAGGCACCGAATTGTTGCCTGTGTTTGGTTCATCGAAAGAGCGTATTGTAATAATTGTCACTTCTGTTACCTTGATTTTAAAAGAAAAAATTATTTTTGCGTTGATTTCTTTGTTTATCGAACATTGTTAAAATTAATTAAGTATATTGAAAATTTATCCGTTTTTGGCAGATAAAATGCTTATTTTTTAAATTTTCTGTGTAACGCAAAATAAAGTTGGGTCAAATTTAATATTCGGTAAATTTGGCAACAATTATTACTTTAACAAAAAGTAATTTGTGAATTATCGAATATGAAGAAATGAACTAAACACCTCACTTCACAACAAGTACATTTAAAATCATCAATCAGACGTACATTTCGTTAATGTACAACTAGCATCATCACCGATGATTCATCAGTGACCGTCATATATTGTTCGCCGATGATGCTAGTTGTATATTAGCGAAATATACCTCTGGTTGATAATTTTAAGTATACCAGTGCGAATATATTATTCGAAGTGAGGTGTTTATTTCATTTCTTCAATTATTATTTTGTTTGCCGTGGTAATTCAACAAAATCTCAAATAATTTGAATCTTATTTGTTTTCGGCCAAAGCAATTGACCTTGCACCTTTTATCCAACTTAACCTATCAGTTAATTCTTTAGTGCAAAGATCCCTTGAGTATTTTCGTCTCTATAACGGTAGCGTTAATGTAATCAACACCGAATCTCAAGTTTATCCTGCACGGTTCATGTCTGGACCATCGTAAAAGCCACCACATAAAAAAACGGAAAAATAAGTATAACCAATTGATTGTAACAAAGTTCAATAAAGAGATGAAATAATAACTATTAACAAAACAGATAAAGTATGGGAACGAGAACGAGGAAAGAAAGTATGAAAACTTGAGGATTTAATGACCATTAATACAAGAATATAATTACGGAGCTGGTGGCAGTAATTCTTAAATAATTTCATCGTCTGGCAGAATTTTATGAAAGTGAAGAAAGAGCATGTTCTGCCTTTAATATATTGCTGCAATGTCAAATAGAGCTCGTGAAAGATGGTGCAGTACAATATAATCGCGTGCGCTTTGTTGTTGCATTAAATTAGTCTAAAAAATAAATTAATGCAAGTGGCAGACGTTGTTCCTGCTACATTTAAGAATAATTTTTCCCCCAGTTATGGCATACGAAAAATTTCATCGTCAGGCAGATTGCCTTAATTATTAAAATTGTATTATAAAAGGCAAGTATTTTTAGTGTGACACGACCCCTACCGTGCATAATATCTTTACCTGTTCAGAATTTGCAATGTTTGCTTTGTTTCTTTGTTATTTGCATATATCACTTCAAGTGGTTCACCCTGTGTGTGGTATCGCTGGAATCGCTTTCTTTTCAAAAACGTAAAAATTCATAGGATATTCTAGCTAAGTTGGCGTCTTACCGAAAATACAATTGCATTAAACATAAACAAAGGAGAGCACGCTTGCTAATGTTTCCAAGTATTTTCTTATTTTTTTCTTTTTTTTTCTTCTTATTTTTTTGCATTAGTATAAATAATGGTATCTATATTTTGATGGTTGATTCCTTTTAATTAAAATTGGAAATTCCCCATAAAAATCTCAAGGTTAAAAAATATTTTCCTTTAAGTTTCACTTCTAGACTGACTTAACCGAAAATTTAACATCTTAACTTACGCTTGTTCTAAATTTTGCTCTTTCTTATCCGATCTCGATAATATGCTAACTTATAGCAGAACTAAGTTTTACAGTTTTAGTTTTTCCACACCTTATCTATTATCATCACTATTCTTTCAACAGCATTGGTTTGTGGAAAATCAAATGCAGGACAATAGAATATTATGAATGTAATGCAATGGTGATTATCGGTTACTCACCTTTTCTATAATAAAAATGTAGTCACTGGAAACTAGGTGCATGTACACAATAATTATTATTGTCTCTATTTGAATATGAACAATGCACGGATGATTACAAAATGCCGTAAAGGAAATTATATGTACTTACCTACGCATTTTACGATTGGTGTCTGAAGAAATAACAGCGTATATTGACTTACTGCATAGGATATGTTCCTTAGACTTTAGAGATTTATTATTTATGGTTATCATTCGGTGCTACTTACAAATGGAAGTACTTTAAAGGATCTGTTTATTTCTACCTAGTTGGGCGGTGATACTACGAAAAAGTGCAACTCTCTTCAAAATAGAGATAAGCGGCTATTCGAACTCGGAAAAAAAAAGGGAATAGAAGGCAATTTTGACTGGTTCGGTGTGATTACACTAAGGCAAATATGGTCGAATAGGGAAATAGGCGATATTAAGTGTAAACCTTTCTAAATTGGAACCAAAGATTATCTACGGTAAGTAGTAAGTAGTATTCAGCAATGGACGTCCGATTGACGCCCAAGCCAATTAAAGGACTAACACCTAAGGAGATTCCAATATTTACCAAAAAGATTACTTGTAATAAGCTCCAATATTACAATACCGTAAATATTTCTACGTACACGCCTACATATTGGCGTCCATAATAGATTACCATTGCTGCATAGTCAATGATAAACGAACGCATTAGCAGTGTGACCAGAGCATTTACATCTTTGTTGAAATGCATAATACGTATAATAAAATGAATATACTCACAGTCCATAAAAATACGTCAAAATAGCTAACAATGTCGCTCTTATTCATACATAGCCATATAAGTAGTTTACACTCGTGACAAGCATAACGACAACGTAATATCTACATATACTATATGTAAAACAGGAAGTCAACGAACTCAACTATAAAATCGACATCCCGAAAAAACAATATCTGCTCTTGAATGGTGATGGAACCAACGATGGCAATAACGGAAGTGTAAGTAAATAAGCAAAACGAGAAACAATTGGAAAGCTTACAAAGCGAAACTGACTAAATACATACGGATAATAGGCTGGAATATAGTGTTAAATCAAATTTCCGTTGGTATCTTTTCAGAATTTAACATCCAATAATGTGCTAGCAACTGGGTATGTAAAAAAACTAAAAAAGTACACCATTTTTTACTCAGACATTTATTTAATCCTCATAATATATTAATTTAAGTTAAATTAAAATCTTGACTAGATATAACAATACGCAAATTAGTAACTACAACAAATTAATTGTGTACAAACAATATCTAGACAGCTAGTAAATGTAGCAAGATAGATAAATATTATACAATGGAAATTCTAACGAAAAAAAAAGGTATATTGCAATGATTTAGAAGGCATTATATGACGAGTCTGTCTCACAAACTTTCTAACGTATTTCACAGAGCGATTGGTAAGCATATTAATTACACCAATCCCATCATTCGGTTCTTTTTTATCATATCAAAAATTCACGCTAAAAATGCTACATAGAAATGTGAATGTGATGGAAAATATTGCTTATTGGTTTTAAAAATAGGAGAACACCAGATCTCTCTCACATAATGCCTTCCCATTAAATTATCAGTCCATTGTCACAGCTTCAGTGTTTTTCACTGATGTCTTTGGTTGCCGGCGTAGTTGCCTTCTTTATTTTCAAGAAATCTGGAAAAGAAGAAAATGGCGTTTTATCAAAGTAAAAAATTATTTTACGTAGTAGTGATATTCAATTATTGCAGTATTCCACTAATTCTTAAGTCTACCATTTCATATTTACGAAGGGTTTATCTTTTACTAACAGCATGCCGCACAAGAAGTAGTTTTGCTTGCATTATTTGAATTTTTTTTGTACAGAAAACGACAATAATTCTGAATATAGTTAGTTATTTTAAAATTAAACTTAAAACAAATATTTAAAATATGTTGATCATGAAACGTAATTAAAAGCAGTTTAAAACCATTTGGAGGCAAAGAAGAGGAATGAACAGCAGTCAAAGCAGAATTAATTAGATCCGGCGGGTACATTACAGGCTGTTGTGGTGAACGGGGTAAAATTTATGTTCGATCTTATTTACATTTGTTCGTTAATTTTAACATTTTAAAATGTTTTTCTCGTTTCCTTTTATAGGCGAATGACCTTAAGTTATAACTGTACTACAGATCATAATCCACAAATTATCATTTCAACATCACATAGATATAATAGCTACGAATGTCTCAAAAGGATAGGCTTTATAATTCCCCCAAATTATTCCGTGAATTAGAGTAGCTTGAGCCCCCAATTCATGTTTCATTTAGAATTGAAAGAATAAGATTTAAAGATTGTAAATTCCAATTATACATTTAATCAATAAATACATAATATACAATCTGTAAAAAAAGTTAAAACGATTGAAAATCTGGGATTTCATTGGTACTTTCCGGCGTGATTAATTATATGAAAAAAAAAGCCCCGGTACGGAAACAAACCTGACATCTCTCGTTTGCTAAACGAACGTGGTAACCCTCGCACCACGAGAACCTTTTAAGGTTTCAAAATGAGAACGTTCCTGGCAAGTTCCGGTGGTGAAGTGGTTAGCACGCCCGTCCAGCAAACGGAAGATGTCAGATTCGATCGCTTCATTTTTTCATGTAAGTAAATGATAATTTAATAATGTTTACATTTACGGATCGTATATTCTTAGAGTCATGGTTATTTTATTTAGAAACCTTAACCCTCTGCCTATTAGCATATTTTATCATCTAAACATTTTTTTTGTCTTAAGTTAAAGTTCAATTTTCGAATCTTTACAGTTAGAAATCACAGCAATGTGTCAATGATTTCACAATGTTAACGTAGAAGCAATATCAGTAATATCCTCGATGACGAACAAATGGAAATATTGAAATAAGTATACCTACACGCGTACACCAGACGATTTTATAATAACGACGTGTGTGTAGGATATTAAATTCATACCGTGATAGTTACACGTACGATTGACGACGTCTGGCCCGTTCCACGTTCTCGCGCCAATCTTCGCAAGTGAAAGCTGGCTCATAATTCCTTACATTTTTTCTTAGCCATATAGGTATATGCGGGTTTACTAAAATGAATTCCGTTTCTTTAACGTTAGATCAGTCCTATTCACTTCGATATTGCATTTTTGTATAAGATACGAAAGGTATTTTATTTTGGGGTGGAGTCATTTTAAAAATATAATCAGCGCACGCTTGCTAAATTGTATATACATAGTGGTTTTATGTAAACGATTTAAAGCTATGGTTTGTTACAATATGTGATTTATTTTATCAACCTTACAAACATAAGTTCAGATTCTACAACGCTCTTTTTTAAATTTGCCCCAATCTGCAATGGAATTTCTAGAGTTAAATTTTAAAATTTAAGCTTAGCACGTTGCGAGAAGTTAGTCACGCTTTATAATAGATATGGAAGATATGGTGGTATGTACTTATTATTACGTGGTGTCGTGTTTATAACGAAAAATAAACCTTTCGAAAATTCAACACATCAGAAAATGCCTAGAAACAATAACCAAAAAAAAAAAAAAAATGCTAAGATAGCTTAGCTTCCTCATGGTATTAATGGAATAATTCACGGCAAACGCAACAAAAGGAGGGAAAAAAATTAAGTTTCCGCCTACCCGGCGTCATCAGCGTAGTTTCGAGAGTAATTTTTTATCTCTACCTTCTATCGCTGTTGCCTCACAATAGGGTAGGCAGAAACATGTCCGTGTGTTAGTGTATTTTTCTCTCTCTCCTTTTATTGCGTTTGTCGTGAATTATTCCATTAATACCATGAGGAAGCTAAGCTATCTTAGCATTATTTTTTTGGCTTTCGAAAATTGTTCTATTCTCCTTTTCGCGCGGCTTTAAAAAGGACGGGGTCCTACTACACGTTATTCGAAAGAAATGGTAAAACCACACAGCGAAGAGATTTTCTTCCACTTACATGCTAGGTGAACACGCCAGAGAATAAATATTAGAAGATAGCATAAATATGTGTTCGTTTTTGATTAATTAGAAAGTGGATAGCAAGTTTCACACACATTCCGCTTCGCGGTGAGAAACTTTCAGAGAGAGTTTATTGCATATCTACTTGCTAACGTTAAAATAAACTCCGTTCCTTTGTAATATAGGTATAACGTTCTGTTACATTTCTTGTATAGTTAGATATACCTTTAGGGCATACAAGTGTCCCTTTATTACTCACGCTACACAAAAGGTAGTTGGCGTTGCACCATACATAAACCAGACAAAAGAACAGATTCTCAATAATACACCTAAACATTTCTTTCTGAGGCCTGCTTTTCAAGCAACACCTGACGGGACCGAAACTAGGGATTCCCTCCACTTTTTCCCGCCAACAAGTCGAACAGCTGATCATTGTCGAGGTAAAAGAGGTAGAATTTCTAAGAAATGAATCATACCAGCCGCATGTGTACATCTATCTCTTTCGGTACTTCAGTTAAATGCGACTCCGTCATTTACGTATGTTTTTATACGGTATGTCTCTATTTATACGCACGTATTTACATTTATACATATAATATATTCTGCCTAGGAATCATATTTGATATTATTTAACATATAAAAACAATTTACCGCCAAATCCGACAGTCAGCTGACGTAAAATAGAACAGGTGCAAGACTACCGCGCCTTCAGATGTACATACATAAAAGACAAACAAAATTGCTTAAAAGGCTCTTGCGAAAGGTAACTTGTAAGATCTTAAAACGTCAGCAATTTTTATATGTCTTCTTATTGGTATTTTACACATTCCTATTTAATTCGTCTATTTTTAGAACTTGTAAGTGTCGCAGGCGCTACATGATAGGTGATCCGATGGATTATTTTAAAACAGCCAATTAGGACCATTTTTGTAGTTGCTGTGTTATTTCTTATGACCTTTCAAATTAACGAAATATTTAAAAAATTTCATGGGATTTGTTGTTGTTGTTGTTGTTGTTGAAATTAACTAAAATACAAGTAGTAAAAGATCATAAATTAATTATTATTTAGAAGAAAACTATAATGACTGATGTATCATCTGCAAACGTGTTAATGAACTGGTTGGCTGCTGCTCTAAATCCAAGCCTTTCTAATTTTTTCAAGAGAATATAATGGTCTATACTATCAAATATTCTAGACCTAGAAATAATCCAGCAACTTCTTTCTTTCTTTTACGACAGCATGGGATCTTACTATTGATCGCCCTTCAATATATGCACTTTGTCTCGTAGTCAGCATATTGCACGACTCATACGTTTCAGTATGGTTTTTTCAAATACTTTGGGGATCATGGGAATGATTGCTCTTGGTCGGTAAATTTTCAAGGTCGTGTTTGTTCCCATTCTTAAATATAGACTTTATTACGGTCGTCTCCCGGTGATCCGGGAGCGCGTTCTGTTAGAAAATGTCTATAATTGCGGACAATGGCTGGCACAAAAGATCAGCACAACTTTTTACTAACTTTGTGGGTATAAGTTGAAAATTTCAACAGGTTCGTTTACGAATAAAGACTCTGCAATCTCTCAAATTTTCTTTTTTGTTGCGGCTGTTGTATTGGCTGTTCTCCAACGTTTGGATTGTTTCCCTGAAGGACGGTAGTTCAATTTATGTTCTATTACATATAGTTTTATATTTCTATCAATTACATTAAGAAGGTTTCAAACTCAAACTTTAACGATAAATAGAAAGGAAAATAAGTTATGACGCAGATGATGATCCTAACTGGGTGTGGTCTAGTGAAGATTAGCACGGATTTTATAAAACCAACGAAGGTCACTGATAAGTCCTATTTCTGCGAAATAAAGTGTATTTTGTAATAAGAATCCTTGATTCTCTTCCCATACTAGCTTCTGAACGCCAGAAGCTAGCATTTTCAGAACTGTTTTCTTATGCCATCCGCAATTGAGCCGCATTTCCAGTGCCAGCGCCAGCGTATGTAAACTTTCTTATCTTAAATGGGAAGCCTTGTATACCTTTACCTTTTTAAAAACATGATGGAAATATAAATCTAACGGTACTACGTGTTATACTTTAACTTAAATTTTAGCCAATTTTAATGTTTAGTAAAGTTGGCAAAAGTTATCACAACAACAAGTTGAATTTAACTAATCCTACTTTATACCGAAAGATTTCAGAGAACTTCTCAGTAAATAAATAACTAGTAGATAGGGTACAACTGACAATTGCAAATTTACTTATTTTTATAATAAAAACAAACGGGAGAAACCCAAAACGCTAATAATTTATGAATTTGAATGAAAATGAAGAACTAGCGACAACCACACGTTTTACCACCGAAAATGGTGACGAGATGCGAGATGACTAACCAACCAATATACAAGTTTGAAATAGTTTCGAGTACGAACATGCACGTAGTCTACACAGTTCGAGTTCGCAAAAGCGATTTCTCGACCCATGTACATCCGCCTTTACCATGTATGTACATCCGCTCTAGTACTAGTACTGGACATCTAGAGCAGTAAAACTGAACTAAAAAGTGCAATTTTAAAATTATGCAAAAATTAAATTACATAAGTTACGTTATTTAAATTATTGTCAGATTTACCGCATATTAAAATTAACCCAATTTTATTTTGTATGATTCATCCCAAAGCCACTTAAAGCAACAACGTAGAACATGCAAATTGTCTACCAGAAATTGACAAATTTAAACGAAATTACCGCAATTAATTAATTCTATCAAATCACTTAACGGTGTATCTACAAAGAAAATTAAAATTAGTTACAATGTTAACAGCTTTCTTCCTGCAGACAAATAAAATGCAACAACATGAAACAAAATTTTTATCTGTAACTTCTTTAAATTATACAGTGGCATTTTCAAAAACAACATATAGGATATTCAAATTTAAATCGCAATAAAACTGTTCGTGTAAAAATTTTTGTTCCTAAATATATAAAGGCTCATGTGAAAGTGTAATTTCCTCATTTATATTGAACAACTTCGTCCCCACAACATATAATGAGGAAGTTGTAACAGTAATACACCTTTCGAACAAACATCCGCTTTCATCTCGTAACTGAATACATCCTAACAAACTGCGGACGTAATTTAAGATCACTTTTGGCGCAGAAACTAGATAGCTGCTTTTGAAAAACAGCAGGTGCACGCGTGTACCCACATGCACATCGCCTCTCCATTTCGACAAGTATGAGATAAAAAAAAAGTGTGTTTAGGAAGAGCTTACAGTCATCCCTTCCGCTTAGGAATAAGTTTAGGGTGCCGTTTCGATAATAAAAACCACGTCTAGAAGTGGTTCGAGAGGGTTAGAAACTAAAGTGTTTTTGGTCCGTTACAACGCAGATTGTAGACGCAAAAAACCGCAGACACCATCGGACGACGCGTGCCGATTGAAAATTTCAAGATAATGAATGAAAATATCTATACTGCAATAATTTGTTACAACAGCCGCATTTTATTCAAAACAAGTAATTTTGTCAAGCGATTTAGATAATCGATCTCTAGTAACCAGAGGTATGTTTTATTAACTGTTATCATGAGAATAATTCAATTTTTTGCGTTTGCACTTGTATCATTAATCCATTATTAATTATTTATGTAGGTCTATGATTTTTATTTAATCCGTTGTACCGAAAATAAGTAAGTAAGTAGTAAATAACTATAAATACGAACATTAACAACAAAGCGACGTTCTCCCCATTTTACTATAGCCTTGGCGTCGCTTAAGACCAGACAGCCGGCCGGAACATACGTATATACATAATCCACGTGTATGTACATACGTAATACGCAGTGGCGTATCTAAGGTATGGTAAGCACGTGCCATAGGCGCCACCCTATGGTACACTCGTGCCAATGCCGAACCAAGGTAATAAAAACAATTATTAATAAAAGAATTTATTAACTTATTGAAATTAATAGATTTTTTAATTTTTTATTTTAATTTAGTTTTGAACAACAAAGTTTTACAATTAACGAAATTTTATAATGCGAATGAACACATTTGTTTGGTATAATTACGTAATTCCTGCTTAACTTGCTATGTGAATAACATGTAGTTAATCACATGGCGATTTTGTCTAGTTTGCATAATTCGATTTGGTCCGTTTGAGTACCAAAATTTTTAGATTGATACTATATATTAGCGTGCATTAAAAAAATTATGTCCCTGAAACCAAATCAAATTGAGATAAACATAATTTTAAATATTTTAACGTGGGCGCAATTTAAATTCCTGCATTTCATGTAAATACCCTACTTTTCGAAGCCAAATATTTAGAAACGTTTTATACTTTATAGCGTTTCACTTATACGCTGCTAATAAATATAAATTTATGTTTCATATCGCGATAAAACATATTGTGACGAAAGTCTCGTTATCTGCTACATCAGAAAACTGCTACCGAAAAAAATAGCAGTCTTTTGATACTGATTAGCTACTAATTAGCTGTTACCAAATAGCAGGTTACTTAGCAGCAACCGATCAGTAGGTAAAGAGATTAGTTACTGTTGATCGATCGCGAAGATTGAAAGAACAAATCAGAGGAAGAAGAAATTTGAACAACAATATGCATTGCTACACCGGAAAAAGCTTTGACGTTAATTTTGTCTTTATTATTATTTTCTATTTGTACTGAATAGTGAAAGCGTGTTTGAAAAGTACCGAAATACATTGAATATTTTAATAAAAAAAAAACAAATACTCAGATATACACACAAACGATACTGACTCAAAAAGTACAAACATATCTTAAAGATAGTTTTATGCCAGTGTTTGCATTAGATAAAATGGACTGGAAGGAGAACATAAAGACAGAGATATACATATATCAAACGCATAATGAACATATTAGATTTAAACCTTCTGCCGATAATGGAAAACGTTGTTTGAAGTTACTAAATTTCCAGGTTTCTAAACAAATGCAATTTGCTGTGAGAAAATTTAAAACTGGAACCAGAGATAAGAAAACCATTAAGATAATCATGAGATACGTTTACTAATGTCAACAAAAAATCAGAACACAAGTATCAAGTATCTTCCAGCAACATGAACATTCCAAACGTATTAACACATTTTGCGTAAAATATTAATTTCAATTTACAGGTCTAAAAGCCGGTCACGGATTACAATACAGCAAAATTGTAAAAAACAAGTTTCATCAAAAGTTTAGCCCGATCCGGCAGATATAATATTCCATCTTCCGCTTCTAAAATTATTATTTTCGTTTTCATGTTTCGATGGTTAATTGTTATCCAATTTTGCATTTATACCTCTTAATTTTTTCTCCACTCACGAACCATTTTCTCTGTTGGTAGTGGCAAAATAGAAAAAATAGTATAGAATAGCATTTTGTCACACTTGTCCGTGTAGAAAGCTCACAATTGGGCCGTTTTTTAAATTCCGCAGGAATGCGACAAAATGCCATCTTATGAAACTTGTTTTCTAATATAAATTTTCTGTACGCTATTAGAATTAAATATATCTAATTACTTATTAATTAAATTAAAATTTTCACGTAAA
This sequence comes from Oryctes borbonicus, assembly GCA_902654985.2. NCBI lineage: Eukaryota > Metazoa > Arthropoda > Insecta > Coleoptera > Scarabaeidae > Oryctes > Oryctes borbonicus. The sequence continues at coordinate 7,037,162 of LR736866.1, forward strand.
TGTCCTCATAGAAAAATAAAATAAAAGACCTAACGACCGTAACAGCAATGCACGTGACCCATTTTCGCGCAACATTAAAGCAAACATTACCTCAATATCAACACTAATTCATGCGACCTTCTCTCTGTACTCGTAAAGCTTCCCGTCTTCATCCAGCCATTATGATTATGACATAATTTTATTCTCCTCATGAAACCTTAAGTGCCGGTTCGGTTAACAACCCAGAACGGTAATTTGTTCGTATATTGAATGCGTAAAAAGAGTACATGTATGACCTTATTTATTCTCGTATAGCTACACGTTCGTTAGATAGAAATTTCAAAATTTCGTCGAATAACTGTACCTACGTGACATATAGATGAAAGAAAACATAACGGAGAAATAAAGGACGTATGTTTTCTATATTATTAACTAAAAAGTTGCAAGTTGAATTAAAATAAGTAGATGGGAAAAAAGTACGCGTGAACAATATAAGCTTCATTTGAAACAAAAGAAAGGCGTGGGAACATTATACCAGCCAAAAAATGCGCTTAGACATTCTTTCGTCTAATGACCAATAACTACCAGGTATGTTCCATTGTTAAGAAAGTTGGTAATTAATTACGACATCCTTCAATTCAAACAAACCAACTACATCCTTAATTGCAAAAAAAAATAAAATAAAAACAGGAAGCAATAATGCAAAGTCAAAAATTTCCTAGTAAAGTTTAATTGTTTTACTGTAACTCGTCAAATCCAAATTCACATTTGCCTGATGTGACTGATTTACGGAAGACTTTTAGCTCCGATTGAAAGCAATTCTCGAAAAGTATTAACTCATTCTTTTTTTTCGAAATTCGATGGATTACGATTTTAAAACTTTTAACACCTAAAATCATATAATTATCTTAAAAAAGAAAATGATGCAAGCCGCAAATCTATTAGGAAATTCCTCTTTGAAATTACTGTGTGTCCCGCTAAATCGATGTTAAAACACAAGGAACCCAAACAACACTAAGATACTGGCACACTCGGTTGAAAGTGAGGATCTACGCATCCTCGAAACGGCTGTTCCGGATTAATTATTTAAATTTGTGTGGTGCGGAGTGTACCAATACTTTAGTGTTGTTCGCCACACTACCTCACAACCCTTGCTCTCATTATTGTCCAAAGAACCCAGAAAACCAAACAGGCAGCTTAAGTTAAAAATGATAACTAGTAAGCAGGCATAAGACTAGCATAAACCAGTTGCATATTTTGTTGCTAACTTGTTACACAAGAATTGATTTTGTTGCTCCAGCCTTTTTCGAGAAACAATGGCTATATACGCTAATTTAATGTTAAACCAATATAGCCACTCCCTATATCTTTTGCTAATTTGTTGCTGGTCTGTTAGGGAGGAACTGATTTTTTTTTTCGAGCTTAGCGTAGCCACTCGCTATAACTTCTAACTCACTACAGGAATAATTTTTTATTGTAAAACGAGGGGTTTCTACTTTTGAAACTCTTCTTCAATAAATAAGTAATAATAAGATTACTCTATATAATTTTTTGCTATTTTTTTTTTACTTTAAGATAGAGCTAAAAGCCTTAGCAATAATCAATATACGGGTCAACTTAGAGAGACGATAGAGAGTACTATGTTTAAACATTTATTGATTGTAAAAGCCAAGACATTTCCATCTCTAAAACTTGTGTTTTTACTAAGTAAATAATAACAGTACCACCAAAACACAACTTTTTGTTTTTTGTTTTTGTGTAAAAATCCATTTATTGCAAATCTAAGTTTTCAACTACTAGAACTTTCTATTTTAATAAATGAATAGTAACTGTGGCACACTATGTCAATAGAGGGCACATACACCATGGTTTATGGTAAAATATTTAGTGTAGAATACTGCAGAATCAAAGGCATTTGTTAGTGTTAAATATAATCAAATTATAATATAATTAGAAGAAGGAAATATGTATTAATATCTATCTGTACAATTATCAATCCAATCTCTGTTTTACAATAATTAACTATAAAATGTCATTTTGTTTATGATAAATACACACTCTTATCTCATATAATTATTACAATAAAGAGCGAGCCAATATTAAGGAATAATTTATATTGGTAATGATAGCATTCTACTCTCAAACTTTAAAGAATTATTGTAATTAGCTGCATACTTTTTTTTTCTGGTATTTTTAGTTTTCCAAATGCAAAAGATATTAATGGCGATTTTCAATCGATAAATGTTAGAATTTTACTTTCTATTGATTAAGCTACAATATATATTTGTACTTACCGGTAACTTTTAATTGTTTATTGTAAGGTTTTAATACACCTCTTAATGGAGCATCAACCTTTTTCTTTGGATTATTAGAACTCACTTTTATCACTAACTTTTTCAGTTCTTTCTTATTTGCGAATTTCTTTTCCACGGACTCGATATCAATACCAAATCTTTCCACGAATCTGTTGTGCTGCGAACAAAATTCTTCATCTAGCATCCTTTCAATTTCTTCTGTATTCGACGGTCCAAACAGACATTTTTTCGCCAAAAGTGCGCCGCCCATACTACCGCGTTCTTGCTCAACGAATGAATGGTTCGTCAAAATGTTGATATCGCAAAGCGCATTTGAATCTAAGCGAGCGTTCATATTTTCGAATGAGAACCGTACTACGTTCGAATTCAACTAAGAACGCAAGAGATGCGCTAGGGTATATGCGAATCCCCACCATTAAAACCCCACTACGTGGAAAACTTTTCAGACACCGCCAGTTTTCTGAATGAATCTCCATGAAGCTTTCGTGGGCTGTATGTACTTACATTTATAACGTTGCGTATGAAGAATATGGTGCGCAAACGCTTTAATAATAGCACTTTTTAATGAATGCGTCGAGAATCCGTTCTTGCTACGTATTAGAGACGGTAAACCTGAAACTTGTTGCTGCAACAAATATATTTAAATATGTTTAATAATAAGCAAATACTAAAACCCCCAAAATGTGCTCTCACATATAACGATATAAGAATAAAAAAAATACAATAATAAATACCAATGAATTGAAGGAATAAACTTCTTATGTGAGATGCTGTATAGGATATCTCCTAAACGGCATCTCACCTGACCAAAAAATACATCATTTTTATACATAAGCAATAGTTCTAAATTAATTCGTTAAAATGCTGCATTGCAAATCTCATAATTTTCTTAAACGAATGCGTAGATGCGTAGCTGCAATTTATAGTAATGCTGCTAAATTGTAGGTTCATGGGCTAAATTTTGTAGTAAATCAAGCTACAATATTTAGCAATAATTTACAATATTATATGATGGTATCGACCATTATTTTGTGGTACTTCTTCTACGCATTATATATTCCAATAAATTATATTGTAGCCAAAACAGAATTAACAATTTGAACATAATAAACAATTTAAGTTGTCCTTTCTTCTTTCTGTTCTGCTTCTAAATCTGCAATATTCTGTAGTTTAATAAAAAGCAGAGAAAACTTAATGTTATATTATTTTCTTACATTGGAAAGTGTTCCAGTTTCACATGTTTCTATATTTGGCTCAATTTTGTTGCGAGGCGGAGCAATATTAATTTTTCCCAGATCGGGGATTTTTTTCTTTGTCTAACTACGTCACCAGAGAAGCGGAAGGCATTTTAATGGATCTAAAGTCATCAAGGATGTTGAATTAAAAAAAAAACCTAATCTTCTGGATTATGATCATATTGCATTAGGCCTTGCAGTCTTTTTTCTTTGAAATCTCTCATATAAAAAATCGGTCATATATCTGATATAAAATGTCAAAATACCTTATTGTGAAGAAAATTCATATCCGCTTCAAGTATAAACAATTGGCGAGTTTCACAAGAATATTTTCGCTATTTCTAATGACAATGTATATCATTCAAACGTTCCACCTCCAACACGTACCGCTCTCCTCTTTTAACAATACGTATAGATTACTGTAATTACTTAATGAAGTAGTATTAATTCTCAGTCAGTCTCATTGTCGTAGGCGTTCAATTTTCGTTAAAACTTCAAATTAGGTGTGGAACAATGTACGATATATGTCTTGCCTATTATTTGTGGGAAACGTCTGCCATTAGTTGAGCACAACGTTCTGGCGACTCCATCAGCATATAGATAAATATAGGAACAGAGTGCAATTAAATAAAGCGTCTAATCCAATTAAAAGAGCAATTCTACCAATTAACCGTGCGGTCTATATTTATTAGTAAATAAGTGGATGTTTGTGTTTTTAGTGCAGCACTTGAGGTCTCCGAAGCGTTAAATGTTTATTAGATTAAGCGAGCTTCGGATCTAGATAAACTAATGAATTACTTTTTGCCACTCTGTCATGTCATTCGTACTTTAGTTGAGTAATTTACGTGTCATAACCTTCAGGATCTAGTTCTATGTAAAAAAATTTAAAAAAGCAAATTGTTTAATCCACCTCAACTTAAACGACAAACGCAGAACTTTTCACGTGAGTTTTTTTCTGCTTCACACTTTCTATCTCTTTACATAATCGGACAAATACAATCTATATACAAGTTACTAAACCTTCTTATCCAATATTGTCCAAACCGCGGAAGAACTCAGCAGATATATTAAAAGCCAGAAAGGAAATGAGCAAGATTTCAGTGAAAGATTGTCAGCTAATAGGAAGAAACATTCAAAAATTCCTTTTTGACAGTTATATAATTGTGCCGCCCTGGAATTTTTGTAAATAATAAATATAAAATAAGCTGTGCTCTACTTCACTCTTACGCCGATCAAATTCCAACGGCGCTACGGAAAACAGCGGCGTAATCCGTTTTCCCCGTAATCCCTTCAGAACTTTAGAAAGAAGGCTGATTATTCAGAAAATTTCCATAATTTTTCATTCTGAATAACTTATCTTATTCGCTCCTTGGCATACTGTGACCAGAAAGAAAACTTTACCTGTGTCGTAAAGGCCCGCACAAAAAAACTAAAAATAAGTTTCACACAAAGCAGCGATTACTTTTTACCCAAATATTAAATTCCAACTCAAGATTTTCTTCATCTATTATAACTATTGTCAATTCCATCCGCGGATGATAATATGAGCAAGTACAAATGCTTAAAATCGTAATAAATATGTTTTCCGTGAACATACATATGTATGATTAACTCAAGTTAAAATTCCTGACAGAAAACAATCCCTCCGACACAAAATAGAAGATAAGCCGTACATATAAAACTTCATCTTCGTAAAACGAGCTTGTGCGTGTATTAACGTGTTCGGATGAATCACCTATTGGATATTCAGAGTGAGAGTACGTTATCATTACGTAAACTTGTTTCTCTTGACGTTCGGTGTTACATGCTCTGGAATCATAGGGAATTACTGTCGGTGTCGTCATATATCTGCATTTTACTTCACCGTACCTTGGACATGGCTTAGTCAGTTCAAGAGGATTTAACGCTAAACATTAATGGAATTTTTATCTTAAAATATAGAAGGCATTAAAGTTCAACGTTTCACGTAAACGTAAACAATTGTCTTTTGCAGGTATGTTACTTTTTATATCGTAATATCCAAAATGGTTTATACGTCTTCGGTAGATGCAATCATCAGTGAAAATAGAAATGATTGGGTAGTTACATTTGAACCGGAAAATAATAATTGTGTTTGGGATGTACAGTTACTTGCAAATTTATTAGTTATCCTTCTAAAATTTATTTATTACTTAGTAAATCGGAAAATTTTTTGATCATTACAAATTACAAATGCCCTTACGAGCTATGTAAAAAAAAGATAATAATAAGATGTAATCGAGAGGGCTGGCTAAATAATTTCCTTTCCCTCCATAGTCTTCAGGTCCTTATCTTCGTTTTTAATGTAACTTACTAACCTATAAACACCTTCAAAATACATTGTACTTTGTTTCTATCGTAATCTCGTAAATTAAATATCGCTTATTGATAGTGGTTTGCCGTTAATTCCAGTATGGAGCGTCCGTATTTTACGGTTGCCAATACTCGATGAGATCATTAGATCGCAAACTGTAGTAGCATATTACAGGGTGGAGTATGGTATTGTTAAAGAAAGGTAAGTGCGCTGATTGTAAATTAAACTGTAAAAATATACAGTGCCCACGAGAAAATCTGCACCATATTATGTACTCCTCCTTATAAAATTATTTTGAAGTATATCGGATCGAAATCAAATAACACTCTGAAGGAATATTTTTGCATGGCGCAGTCTATGTATTGATTCGAAAATGTGAAGTTTACACGGTCATAAATTTATTTTTTCTATAGAATACAGTCAGACCATTTGACGCGGTTTTTTTTTTACTAAATTTAAAGTGCTCAAAAACTATTTTAAGATTCCATTCAATAAAATCAATTCGACAACTTAAAAACAAAGGTTAGATCGAAAGGGCACTAAGAAAATTTCGCTCATAACTCAAAAATATAAAAAAAATAAATCACTACAAGAAAATATGTTTTAAAGCATTGGAAAATAAACAAATTAAAAAGTATAAAGCTATAAATGCAATGGCAGTGATGTTGGTAATCATAAAATCTAATTAGAAATAACGAACACAAATGAATTGCGCCCCTAATATACGCGCTATTTAATTTAGATTCGGGCCTCTGGTCGTTAATATAGTGAGGAAGGTGAAATATGCCGGTACTGGTGCGTTATGGTGGAAGAACCTAACCGTCATCCGCAGCCGACTGGAACCCAGTATTCGTTCGTACTTTACTGAGCGACATTCACGATTTCCTGTCATGTACGACATGGATTTGTGGTACGAATTAAGTACAATATACGTAACAGCTATGCACATATGCATCATTTTTATTCTTTAATATTAACAGAATATGTTCAGTAGGAATGTGGATTCCTTAATTTACGTTTACCTAATTTCGCTATATATTTGATGAAGTAAACACAAATTATTATAAAGAATTGGAAGGTCCCATTCTTAATGAATTATTAAGTCAAAGAGAGCAAGAAAAATAGGAATAAAGAGTCTCCCAAGCATTCCTTTTCTGCTACATACTTTCTTGGTGTAATTATTTAAATATTAACTGATGATTTTTGACCATTTTAGGTCTTTGTTAGAAGAGAAAAAACTTTTCTAAATTCACTTGTAATTTTTCTTTTGTTTCCCTTTCCATATCATCCTCTTGCCTTTTTTTATCAAAATTTTCTTTGCTTTCCCAAAACCAAACAAGTTCGGCGATGTTCATATACACTCTTTTGTCAGTTTAAGTTGGAAATTAACACCGAATTAATTTGAAAAAAGAAAATTAAGCTCAAATTGTGACATGTGAAGTTACAAAAGCATTCTCTTTCAATATAAAGCGCGACAGTACATGTTTGGCATACTCATTCAGTACCTTTAAGGCACCTACAATACCCAAGTTGGTAAGTCTTTAGAGGACATTGGATAAAAAAGTACTTCACTTAAAAAACGTAAGATCAAAAGCATCTGAACAGAATCTTTAAGGTACAGCACGTTTCACCCTAGCTTCGAAGTATTGTGCTTATGGTAACTGCGGCAGCAAAGCTATGGCATCACTTTATTGCATTGTTTATAATTGAAAATTGTAGCATTTCATCAATTCTGAGTTGCTACCTAATAGTTACGACTAACTTAGATATACAACAGTTGCATATTAAAAAACTACGTCAGCTATATTCTCTATATCTATAAATATATAGATTTCTATAATAAATCTGCCACAACTCTCGTGTTATTCCATTCTCATCAATATAAAGTAAAACAATACGCTCATTTATTACACTATGAAAATCTCCGTACATCATACACGAGTATGTGAAAGAGGACCAACGACGGAGAACAAAATCGGCGCCCAACACAGCGGAACGGCTGGACAAAGTAAATTTTTTAAAATTAGCATTTCCACTTTGCTTGCAATGCGATAGCACGCAACGCCGGTATGCACCGATTTGTATTGTAATTCGAGGGCGTGGGAGTTTTCTAACCGTTTTTTTCTTATTCCGACCTATCTAAATTGGAGCAATCACGTTTGCAGGTAACGTTGTCCGGCATCTTTCCTCATAATTATATGCTTTGGTGGTCTACGAGGGACAATCAAAATAGTTCTTTATGCGAAAAGATTTTGAGTTCGGATATGGAAGAACGATCCGGAGAGGTCGTTGTATTGAGACTATTGTTTAAACGTTCGTTATAGTTACTGTTTCTCATAGTGGTTAGGTCGGGAACAATAGCGAGACATATGATACGCTGGTCTAATACCTTCATACGTTGAAATCATGATACCATTTATGTCATATACGAAGCGTTGCGAATTGGCCTATGTATTTCCCGAAGAAATAAAAATGTCGTTTGCAAAGTAAAAGCAAGTAATTTACTAAATAGAAGCCGATTTTGCTATAACTTTAAATAGCATTAAGAACTAATTGCGTGCATTTATTGTTATTTATAATTATTGAAACGGGCCATTGCGACCTGAATAAATCCATAGTAAGGCTACTCTTACTTATATTAGAATAGTTGGAGGCTTTTGATGAATCGCAATACTATTCTAGGATCTTCTTCCTTGAATTCTGTAGGTTTACTTACTGAAAGTCTTACTGAAATGTTGATGCCGTTTGTGTCTAATGACGATACATTTGCATAGAGTGTGTTCTGGCGCCTCCAGATCTTCTTGGTGTAGACGATAGAATTAATCCTTAGTTTTGCCTAGTTTATGTAAATCATACTTTTAAGCAGCGTGACCTGTTAATAAGTCTACTAATTAGTAAAACTCCGTTTGCTGAAAGATCGCACTATCTTTGCTGCGAGCTTTCATTCGATTTTGTCCTAGTCCTAGTAGATTTTGCCAGAACGAGATCTTTTAATTTTATTCCCATTTCCTAATTTTTTGTGCTAATTAGCGACTTTGTTAAATTACATTATGTTGGTGAATGGGGAAACTGATAACCTAAAAAAATAAGATGAGCTACTAATTAACTGAGAATAAATTTGATACGTATAAGTTACAAAGAGAAAAGTCTTAAACATTGCAAAAAATACGTCGCTTTCAGCAATTAACTACAAAAACGGAAATACAAGCAACATATGCATCTAACTACCAGAATTTCCGTTAGAGAAATTCACAAGGCATCTTCGTCCAATGAAGAAATGCAATTCTCAGCAACGTACAATCTGCAAATTCCTTTAGTGTTCCGCGTGTTCTAAAATCCTTAACAGTATAGCGTTGTATAACGTGATTATTAGATACAACCTCTCTACGTTATTTAACGTGAAAAGTCGTTTCCATAATACCGTAAAGTTTGATCAGAAATTCTTCGGCGGATTCTGCAAATTGGCACGATCGACTGCCTTTACGATGGCGTTCAATTCAAGGCCTATTATCAGGCCGCAATTATGATTACTTAGAACTATCATTTCCAGGTATCAATTCTTAACGCCTTGTATTAGTGTGCCTATGTGATGCATAATAATTTTCCTATTTAATAAAGAACACCCGTTACTATATACTTATTTTTCTTAAATAAATGTGTTATAAAAATATATTTCAAGAAATCGTTTATAAAACACATTTATTTTTTAAGGGGCTGTAATTTGCAAGCTTTGCGATTCATGTCATCCTTGCGATTTTTTAAATTAAAAATTGGTCTTCTAATTCATTCTAAATAAATATACCTCCATTTTCTATTTATGTTAATGCAAAGCTTATATATTTTTCGCCTAGCGTTTATGCAACTTTATATACTGCTGCGTATGTATGATCACCTCAAAACCAGTTACTATCGGTAATTATCCATGACGATTTTAGTTGTCCAGTTATATTACATTATTTACAACGAAGCAAATGTAAGTCTTTCACATAATATTTCCTATTGTATTAATGGAAAGTATTAGTATTTATTGAGGTGTTTTTACAAAATGACTTCCCAGCCCCAAATACCTACATATAAAGCATATATATTAAAAAGTATCGCCGTAAACTGAGTCCACAAACGCAAAAAGTTATAAAAAGCTAAATATTACCATTTTCTTTATTTGAAACATCAAAATTTCTTCGAGTATTTTTTCGCTTTCCATCAATGGAGGTGACAATGTATGAAAATTTTTAACTATTTATAGCATTGTAAAAATCATGCCAAAAACAAGGCTGAAAGGCGAAAAAACTGAAAAATCGTACATGTGTAGCACCAGAATTTACTGCTCGACTCAGTCAGAGCCTAATTTTTTATTTTCGGAAGAAATTGTGTTTCAAGAATTCTTTTTCCGATAACCCCTTTCCCTGAAATCTTAAAAGTTAAGAAATGTTATTGTCTATTCTTACAATCAACTAAATTCACGTTTAAATAGAAGAAATTGTTGTTGGAAAATAAACCTCTGATAAAGAAAATACACTGAAATTAATACAGTGTGTATTTTTAACAAAGTTTGGCATTATTTTTGATCGAGTATAGCTGACTTTTGAGCTTGATGATGAATTCAACTTCAGGTACATCCTTCTTAAGAGTCTAAAACAGAAACCCAACCAGCATATTTAGGTTCCATCTTTTCACCACTTTTTCAAATAACTTCCATATAGCAACAAACAAATGGGGTGTTATCAATTAACGAAAAGTGCGAAAAGAATTACTATTGTTATGATTTATCACTAATATTGCATTGTCCATGATAGTCAGTTATAAGAAAATTGAGCTCACTAGAATGCATTAGATGCTTCTGTGACCATATCAAAGAATTAGCAACCATAAATGCCGAAGGCACTTCCAAAATTGTGCGTTTAACAAATTCAGTGTTGACCAGTATAAGTTTTAGCCCTCAGGGTAAGCATAAACTATGATAACAATGATATTTGTGTAAAAAACACAACTGCGAAATTGTGAAACCTGTCACACTAAAAAAACAGAATAATAGTTTGAACATTACTATTAAAATAGGTATTAATTAAAGTATAACACATCCTTTTCATTGGTTTCTAAGAAGCAATACATGGATTCAACAATAACTTGATAGTTTTGTGCAATAGTAATCAGTAATTAATACGAAAACGACGAATTATGTGCTTGTAATAAATTTTAATAATGTGAAACGATTATTTCAGTCGTAAATTGGGGTTGGACGCCGTGAGAAATACTGTGGGGGTGACTAGGTTCCCACTGTGGAGATATCAGTTTATGAAAATAACGGTCACGAACCAATTGTTTTAGGTAATGTGTCCGGTTAGCTAAGCAATTAATATTCTAAATTGGGTAACGTTTTTTCCTAAACGCACTTACATTACTGGGAGTTGAAAATGTGCATGTTTTTGCGTAGTAATAAAATTTCTGCGTAATAAGAAAAGTAGAAATTTTCATCACACTGTATAAATAAATCTTTAATCTGGAGAATTAATATTGAATAATGATCAAACAATAAATAAAATACATAAATATATCAGAAAGAAAATTACATTTTTTTCACCTGAAAGTTCCTTTTAATTCAATGATACATGCAGTACCCTTCATAGTAGTTAAAATTTGAAACAATTGGACGCCAAAGTCAATTTCACCACCCATAATTTAATTCGTAGACAAACACATACATCTGCTACATTCACCAGGTCTAATTTAATACAAGTCGTCAGGTATCAATTACACAACGTTTAACAAAAAACACTGACACGCGTCAATATCATCAAAACACATTCGTAGCTATGCCATTGGTATAATGATGCTTTAAACAGGAGGGGCTTCAATGCTTTGGTGTCCTTAAAAATAAACAATTAACTAATTACATTTTTTCTTTTGAGGTGTCGAATGTTATAAGCTTAAATTATCTTTGCGATAAATATGATAAGCTGCGCTATAGTTTGACTGCGAGGAATTCTCAGGAGATCACGTATATAGTTTAGCTTTTGAAGTAATTGAGATAATTTGAGATTTTTGCGAAGCACCCTTGTCTCTTTAATGACTAATGCAAAAATACAATTACATACAGGACGTCCTATTATCATCCACCCACGCTCCAGGTGGATACGTTGACCTGTTAAATTTACAGTAAGTCTATAACCTACAATTGATGTATTTTCTAAATGGTCCGACGATTCTTTTGTAGGTGCCAGAAGTTAAAAAAAAATAAGGGTTTTGAATGTGCCTCCGAGAGCACTGTTAATTTTGGATAATGGCCTTGGACATGTGCTGACACATGTCATACCTGAAGACATCTAAGATGTATCGTCTTTTATGCAAAATGTTGATTTGCTGACATCGATGCTATCTCCTAAAGACACTTCATGTGCTGTACGATCGTGACTTATTCAAGATAAGAAAAACTGTGGCCGAACCTGAATGAATAGCCGAAATGATGAAAATGAGAATTGTATTCCGTTGGCCGGTTCATTATTAGTTATTATTCAATTAAGTCCAATGATGATGAGGAAATACGAGAGATTTACTAATAGTTCAAATATCAAGATTTTTGTCAAATCTTGCAGTTACTCCAAATATATTGGCTAGTAAACCAAATTTTTATTGTATTAAATGGCCATTGAAACAAATAAATTCTATGAAACTTGGAATGTTAATGTTATTTGAAGCCCCATCGAAATACTTGCTTAACATTCGAGACGGTTCTGTATACTTCACATCAATCGTGTCCAATGTCGCGGACACTATTTTCTGAAAGTGCAGCTGAATTCTAATTGAAATGTGCACGGACACCTTTCCGTAGGCCACACGACCAATTTACTAATCACTGATGGATGCGGGTACATCGCGCTCGTCCACCGTCACGTGCCCCTCTTCGACCGCAAAACCATCGGTGACACGATCATTGTAACCAACACCGTCAAATCATCATCATTGCTATTATCGTCGCGTTTTCCTTCCTATTAACACCTGGCCGGTCTATGGAAACGTGAAAGCACCGTACCGATGCGGTCTTCCATAATGTTATTGTATTATTGTCGACTGCTGTTGTTTTTTTTTACGCGAATAAAGCCTACAAAACCAGCATAAAAATACTAGTATTGATTAACATGCCACCTGCCGTTCAAGATGAGTAACCTCGTAACGTATTTTTTGAAAACTCTTTCGAGAAATGTGTTTAGATTTCTTAATGAGGAGTAGAGTGGGGTGTATATTTATATATTTTATATATTTATTACATATAAAAATATACAAAAAAAAAACCATCTAGCAACGAAAAAAGAAGTCTCCACCATCGGCAGTTATGGTACAAATTGGCGCCCCATCCATCATATTCGCCGGATTCAGCCCTCCGTGACTTCTTTCTATTTTCAAATTTGAAAGAAATGGCTTAGTGAAGAACAGTTCACGTCAAATGACAAACTCTACTATTTGGATAGCTTAAGGAAGTTGGAATATCGCCGGACTAAATGTATAGTGCCACAAGATTATGTCGAGAAACAAATTTAGTAAATAAAAAACAATTGCGTTTTCTTGCTTAACGCTTAAGTTGATGATCCCTTTTTTCAAATACAAAGTCAACCCTTTCACACATCTCATAACTTGTAAATGATCATTATTCAACTGAACCAAAACAATTAAAGAAAAGAACAATGCATTGTACTCCTAGATAATAATTACTCACTTATGCCACAAAACAACATTAAGCTCTTCATTTTCTAATGACTCTATTAATAAATAAAATGGAAAAACGTAGAAAATAAAATTATTATCATGCTACATTTGAAAAAATAGAAAAGACAATTTCTGGTGTAATATTTTTGCCAATGTAGCTATTTCGTGAAAATATTTGGGGCGAAAAAGTATTATTATTATTATTAAATACAACTGTGATTAAATATAATAATAGCAGAGAAAAATTATATTCAAACAAGCAAACTTCGTTTGAGATTATAATAAGCTACAGACGGTTAATGATAAAATTACATTAATTTTTACTTCATTAAATTAATAAAACACTCACGATATATTAATGGAATAATACAGACTCATTGATAGATTCATTTTTATAATAACAGATAATGCCCGTAACGTTTGTCTTTCAAAAAAAAAAAGGAAACCTGACCACTGTACTTTTATTAAAAACTCTAAAAAGCTGCTTATAAATAAAATAAGATACACTAAAAATTGTTAATCTTAAATCTATTACAAATTAAAACAACATATATATTATTTACAAAAAGTCACTCTTATTTTACATAATTTCGTGTACACTAATATGTATATAAAATCTATTAAAACGATATCTATAGCAACGAATAAAAACAAAAAATTTCAAATAACATAAATATGTAATTTATGTATTACAATTTTCATAAACAACCTTTTAACATTCAATATAGTAATTACAAGGTACGTTTAAGATATTTATTACTCTATAAAGGTACTTGAGTCAAAAAATAATAATTACTTTTACTTTGATGCTAGTAAAAGATCTTCCTAGTGAAGTGAGTTGAACATTATAATCATTCAAGAGAGAATTTATGCCACCACAATTAATTTTAAGCAGGCATTTCGAAGATTAAATATGCTTATTTTTTTGTTACAAATTCCGCATTTAAACCATTCGTTTTCGCAGAATCATGTACAATTATTTATAAATCTTGACTTTAATCAAATGAGCGTCTTTTTGTTGATATGTAAATATGCGAGTCAAATGTACCATGATTAATGTCATGATTTTGATATGCATCGTCTGTATGATGATTTTGTCCAAATACTAAGAGGATATTGATATCAATACTTTAGTAATAAACAATACTGATTTTTTTAACATTATAATCACAATAAAAGTAAATGAAGTGAGAAGAAACGAAAGTGTCTGTAAACTTAATAAATTTATAGTTTATGAAATATTTCACTTTAGTAAGGGCAAGAGGAATACAGATAAATTAACTGTCATGGCATAAACCCCTCTTAAAGAATTATATACCGGATGTTACGATCTACTCAACTAGGATCTTAATAATCATCACCAATTCACTCGTATCTCATCAAGGTAACCATGCTTATTAAGACGTCTTCTTTGAACTTTTAACTATCTTTGGTTTTCTTTAATTTCGTATAAAATAGGTAAAAAGTCACTTAAACAACGGGAATATTATTCAATGGTCATCTTGTACACCGCCGCTTTCGTATGTAGCTTCCTCCACAAGATGGCTGATATGACTAAGAGTAAAAGACAACTTCCGGTGGATGCGGATACGACAATTATCATCATTCTACTGATGGTTGGTTTCGCTTGAGACGCTTTTGTTGGATCTAGATTTAAAAAAATTAATATTACTTATGTGCGACTTTAACAAAACGTGGATATTCTCACCTTCAACTAAGGTATCAGATTTTAATCTTAAATTTACATCTACTAACTCCAGCTGGTAACCATTCTCAAAATCAATCATAACACTTCCTTCCATGGCATCTCCTATTTTCGTTGGCAATACTCCCAGGTCACCTTTACTTGATTTAATAGCTGCAAATAAGAGTTGTTATCAAAATCACAAGTCAGAGTTGTTATAAAGACAAAAACGTGTTTACCTTCTATGTTATCTATATGTGTGAATTCCACGAGATGAATAAAATAATCCTTTTGATCATCTACAATATTAATGAGAAGCGTACTGCTTGAGTTTTCAACGTCTTCGGCCTTCCAAGACATAACTATGCTGTAGACATGTTGGGAAGAGTTCAGAAACACTTGATAGTCTTCAGGAATAGTAATAATGTGCTCCTATAAATAAATAAATAAATATTGAGGTGAAACTACCCGTGTTACACGTTTGATAAAAATTTTTTTTATTATTCCAAGAATTCAAAATACCTACGTACCCCGATAAAAATTCGAAAACTAATATTTCCTTGAATATGTTCTTCTTTCCATCCTGGTATGACTAAAGTATACGGTGCATCGTAATCTAGATTAACTGAACCAATAGCTTCCGAGCTATTGTACTCTTCGGAAGTGTAATCGTCGTAGTAACTACTCGATACGGCTTTGATGAAAGAATCATTATCACTTCCATTAACTACCTCTTCTTTAATCAGTTTTACCTTATCGATATCTTCGCCGTCAAGGTCTTCTTTATACTCTTCCTGATAATCTTCCTCTGCCAATTCATTTAAACTGATTTTGTGCCAACTCGTCTGATCTGCAGTTGTCGTATTATTTCTGGTATCACGATCGATTAAAGAATGCTCTATCCCATCCGAATTTTCACCTCTCAGAAGGTCTACAACGTTCTTTTGTGTAGACATAGTCTCGATGTGATCAACCCAACTTCTATCAGTGGTAGTTTTATCAATGTAAGGCTTAAAAACACGTTTGGTAAGAATTTGTTGCTCGTCATAAGATGGGGTAAACGGAATGCTCATTTTTGCTTCAGTAATTACTTTCTCGTCGTTTTCATCTTCGAATTTGTTTGCGAAAGTAGTAAAATCGATAGATTCCTTATTTGATGAGATACTAACATGTTCCTGCGTATTTGAGCTTAAGTCTTCTAATTCTTGCATGGAAGAAATTACAGCATCTGTTGTTATGGTGGAATCTTGTTGGAATAGACTTTCTTCGGTAATTCTTTCTTGGTTGTGATGAAGGCTAGAAACTGTAACATTTGATTTTATTCGATTTGTTTGTGTATTTTCTTGATTTACGTTTAAGCTTTCTGGAGTTACTGTAACACTTTCTGTAATAATGTTACCTATTTCTTCGTTGTTTTCTTCAGTAACTGTTTTATTCTTATTGTTTTCTTCTCCTTCGTAGATAATTTCTGTTGTATTTTCTCCATTTGCTAAATTAGTACTGGTTCCTTTTTTGTGACTTTCTAATACTATTGCATCCTTTATGGTGATTAGTTCAACCACTTCTTCGTTTCCGAAAACCTCGCTAGCTTTTAGAATATCATTCATTACTGTTGTACTATATTCATTAATCCCTTGATCATATTCAATTTTTAATGTACCTATTATAACAGGAGGTTCACGTGTTGTTTTTTCATCAGTAATTTTATCCGTGGATAAAAGTTGTTCGTATAATTCAGTTGTATCGTTACTATCAGCAGAGGTATCAAATCGTATGTCTTCCTCTTCTTTTCCGTACTTTTCTAGCGTTGCTTCCTTTTCTACAATTTTTTCTTCTGCGTTTACTTCTTTTTCTAGATCTGATTCTTTAAATACGGTGTAGTTTTGGAAATCACCACCTTTCGTATTAATTTCCGTTGAACTTTCTTGAAACAAACTAGTTGTAAATTCAGCTTTCTCTTCCTCATAATTTGTATCTTTTCCAGTTTCCACCGTGGGTTCTTCAAATATATCTTGGGCGGAAATATTTACATCATCTTGTGACTTATTTAAATGTTTCTCTACTACATTGACATCATGCCTGCTGACTTCGGTAGAAGTAACAATTTCATCATTTTCAATTAACGCTTGATTTTCCGTTGTTTCATAATTGTCTTCTTCGAGAATATTGATCGCATCAGCTGTAAATTGTCCATTATCTACGAGTTCTTTGGAGAAAATAGTACTCGTAAGATTTTCTTCATATGCACTGATTTCTGACGAAATATCTTTTCTAGATGTGGTAAAATCTGGTACGTTTGTAGCGGTTGTTACTTTTCCTTTAGCTTCAGTGTAATCATAGGGTTCTTCATATGGAATTGATGTTGTGACTTCAGTTCTTGACATATCCAAATTGCTCGTAAAAGTATCTAAGGTTACAAGAGTCGCATCAGGATTTTTTAATTGTTTTTCATTTCTAAATATCGCAACTTTTTTTTTATCCTTTTCTTCAAAACTTGAACCAGACTCATCAAAACGTTTATTGCCTAAACTCAAGGTTGTTGTTTCTGTCAACAAATGGATCGGCATTTCTTCATATGCACTGATTTCCGATGAAATTCCTTTTCTAAATGTCGTAGAATCTGGTAAGTTTGTAGTAGTTGTTACTTCTTCTTGAGGTTCAATGTAACCATTTGCATCATAGATACGTTGCTCATCTTGAATTGATGTTGTGACTTCAGTTGTTGACATGTCCAAATTGTTCGTAAAGGAATCTAAGGTTACATAAAATGGACTTTTTAATTGTTCCTCATTTATAAATATCGCAACTTTTTCCTTATCCTTATTACCGTTTCCTTGAAAACTCGAACTATCCTCATCAAAGCTTTTATTGTCTAAACTCAATGTTGTTGTTTCTGCCAACAAATTGATTGGAAAAGTAGTGGTTTCCGAGTTAGTTACATCTCCCGTCGACGTACTTATCGAAGAGACCACCTGAGTTGAAAATACTTTTGAATTATTTGAATCTCCACCAGCTATAACATCTAAACTCCCTTTTGAGTATGTCAAATCCTCCGGTATTGACGTGGAGCTATTGTAATCAAATTCTGATTTGCCCATGTTTGTTTCAGCAAGCCAAATATCTATGATAGTCGTTGTAGTTTCCAAAGAATCTTGATTTGAACTTAATGTCATACTGCCATCAAAATAATCGTCAGCACTATTTAATGTTGTCAATAAAATCTGGTCTGGATCAATTAAACTCTCATTAAATTCACTGTAAAATGCGTCATGTGTGGTTATTGTTTCTTTCGTGCTTGGTAGCTCAATTTCTTCATGTATTGTCGTAGCACTAACTGGAAGATCTGTAATTGTTTGATTGGCGCTTATTTCTTCTAATAGCTTAACATGTTGACCGTTACCACTTACTACAATATCTGAAATTTCAGTTTGAGTCATAAATTTGCTAGGTTCAGTTTCGATTTCATCTAAGAACGATGACGTTTTTAACATGTCTTCGGTGGAAGTTAATGCGAGCCTTTTAGTAGAAGTAGCAGTTATAAAGTCCGCATTTTCGACTGTGGCAAGGGTTGTTGGTTCTGTTGCTTGGTACGATATTTCCGTGGCAACCATTTCGCGCGTTTCAGTAGTAACGTTAATAGATTCCAAAGAATTTTGAAAATCATCCACTGTAAAGTTTCTTTTTGATTGTACGTAATCCATATATACGCTTGGTATCGTGATTATTGACTCTTCTACTTCAAATGCAAATGGAAAAGCTGTGGTCACGCTAGTATTTTCAGTTTGAATTGCTGTGGTTAACTCTTCAACATATTCTGTAGAATTGCTTAGTCGGTCTTCTTGGATAGGTTCATCATGGGAATAGTTTCTATAGTCTGCTGTGGTAATGTCTTGAGTGTTAAGATCGTTAGGATTAGCGGCAACCCCTTCCTTTATTTCTACGATCTGACTTGAGGGATCTGTTGATGATAAATAGCTATAGTCTTCAATGGGAGTTACTTCTGAAAGTTGAAAACTTTCATCCGTTATGGCAGATGAAGTTTGGAAAAACTTTTCATTTTTTTGTGCGATATCCTGTGCTTGTAAAGTTAGTGCCTCGGATGATTGTGTTGTCATAGAAAAATCTGCAATATCTTCTGCTGCAAAATTTTGTTTCGCTTGTTGAGAATTTTCAAGAGCTTGTGTTTCGTTTACAATCGTTTCGGTAAATATTATTTCTGTCGTCATACCCGCCTGAGTAATCATACTTTCATCTTCCGCAGTGTTATCGCCATATATATATTCATCCAAATTATCGTATAATATATTTTCTTCCTGTTTTGCTGGATCGCTCTCAGCAGATAAAGTATTTGTTGTATTTTCTTTTGTGTCGTTACTTGCATCTGAGGAACTTTTAGCTTCGTGTAATTCATCATTTGCCCCATCTTCTACTGCTTCGTTATTATTCACAAGTAAAATTCGTTCTGTCGTCAAATAACTTAAATTAAGACCGTTGGTTATTTCTTTCTGTTCAAGATCGTCTGTATTTACTGTTATTTGCTCGGTACTTAACGCTTCTTGAACATAATCGTTATTTCCTGACTTTAAAGTTGTCGTGACAGGCGTGGAAACGGTTGTAAAATTGTCAAGAGTTCGTGTGGTCTGAATGAGATCTTTCAATTTGTCGGTCCCTTCATAGTTTATGCCCTTGCCTTCGTCTGGCGTAAATCCACTAGGCCTCGTAATACTTTTTCCTACGGATTTAGCATCGGCATCGGCTAGAGGGCCGTTAAAAATAGTACTACTGGTAGTAGCGGTTGTTTCGACAATAGTCTCGGTGTTGTCTTGACACGTTGTCGCTGAAAGAAGAAAAAAAGAAACATGAAAACTTCGATACTGTGCCAAGTGTGCGGTAAGGGTTAATTGACTCTTCCTTCTGGGTAAACGTTCGTAGAAGATAATGTACATACAAAAGTGAAACACGCCTATCGCACATGTGTTTCAGAATGTTATCGACTGAATAGTTTGCCTTTTAGTATAAAACTTTCCGTTTCAAAGGGCAAGTTAGACTTGTCATTAATAGTTGATAAGATCCATTGATAATTAAATCTATAAAGACATGTACATATTGCAAGAATTATTTCACCAAGAACTTCGTTTAATTCTTTGATATACAGGTTGGTTGATTTTTCAATGCACAATTTATTTTTGTCTGGATCTAAGTAGGTATTTAAAAAATTCAAATCAAATCGACAATATTTATGTTTTTGTTATTATGACGTTATTTCTAATCTCGCGCGAAGAAATAAAAGCAATGTTGTCATTTACTACCTGAATATGCAGGAAAATACAATGTGTTTCAAACGAAAACAAACCTACATTCACTCCTTTCCTGCTGTTTAAGTGACAACAATCTATTTTACATTGTTAAAAATGCAAATATCATTATAAGCTCAGATGCAAAATGTGAATGTTGTTCTTCATTGCTGACATGTTTACTTTAATTGAACCTGGCTTTATATCAAAAAAGCACCGATCATATTGAACGTAATCGTATGTTAAAAATAATCGAGCATTGAAATACTAGACCTTATAATTGAAATAATTATGAAAGTTTCTTTTCGAGGTGTTGACATTGGACAATGGATATATTTATAGATTTGAAAAAGAAACTAGGGCTAACAAAATCTTATCTGAATCCTAGCAATGTGTTGTGGATGAAGAATTTGATAGGTGTTAAGAATTTTTAAAACAATATTTAATTCCCCTCACAGACTATTAAATATTATAGATTGCTACTACGATAAAAGTAGCATTATCAAAACTATTATAGTTAATATTTAACTGTTAATATGAGGATAGTAATATTTCCTAGAAATGATTAACTGTACTAAGATTTAATAACATGAGTTGTGCGTTACTTAAATATTTATTTTCACCAGAAGAACTGTTTCTACTGTATATTTGAAAATTTAATACATTAGCAGGATACTCTTACTGGAAATTACCAATTAGTAAGGGTAATATGTTTATACCGTCCTACAGTTTAAATATTGACGAACCTGAATGCGCTTTAGTAAATAATAGTAATTTGATAACCCAAAATTTTTCAATCAGACAA
Source organism: Oryctes borbonicus (assembly GCA_902654985.2). Lineage (NCBI taxonomy): Eukaryota > Metazoa > Arthropoda > Insecta > Coleoptera > Scarabaeidae > Oryctes > Oryctes borbonicus. The sequence continues at coordinate 7,058,507 of LR736866.1, forward strand.
ATAACCAAAACATGTTAAGTTTGTTGAGTTTCACTATTGCTAATCCTAAATTAATGTAAGGCGTTGCCATCAAAAACTTTGGCTAAACAATTTTAAATGTGCCTAAAGTTTCTTCCATTGCAGAGGACCATCGCGACAATTCTTGGGTAATTGATCTACACATTCAAACGTCCATCTACGAACCGAGTTCTGCAGGTAGTCTCGTTTAAAACTTTTATCTTCAACGTCTTTCCAAATCAATGCCCATTGCTTCACATTTTTGAGTGTCAAAGTTTGACGATTGCTATCCCTTCTTCGATTAAAAATACATGTAAAGCTTTCGGTTTTATTAAACACATGTCTAACAATTTTTTATATTAATCATGAAAAAAAATATAATAATGTAATTTCTAAACAATCGAAATGATTCAACCTTCACGAGAACTGCTTTAAATGTTTTAAAGCGCTTTTTGAATACTTTTTCCATCTGATACCGATTCTTTGGGGGCACGGATTTCTCAGCAAGAAGTATAACTATACCTAATGTATACACTGCCGTTCAGAGAAGTTCGGTCGATTGGTAAAAAACGTGAAAAGGTTACAGAAACAAACGGAAACTAAAAACAAAATGCAATTTTATTGTAGGTACAGGTAAAAAAGACAAAAATAAATAAATAAAAAGTTATTCTGGCCTAATATAACATACTAAACATTATATTTTTTTTTTTCATCGAAAAATCCTCCTTTGCTGTTAATCACCGCTGGAACTATTCTAGGCATTCTTTCGATAAGTCTTGTTAAAACGGATTGTGGAATATTAATCCGTTCATGTTGCAGAATATTCCGTAAATGTTCTTGTGAAGTTGGGCATGTTTTTCGGATCCTCCTGTCCAGTTCATCCCACAACAACTCTATAGGGTTCAAATCTGGGCTTTGTGGAGGCCATGTCATTACTTTCAAGGTGTGCTGTTCTTCTTGCTCCTTTAGATAGCTCTTACACACTAACGCAGTGTGTTTTGGGTCGTTGTCATGCTTGAATGTAAAGTTACGGCCTATTATACGCAATCCTGATGGCACTGCATGATTCTGGAGTATTGCAAAATAATTTTCCTTCCTCATTACACCCTGCACTCTGCATAAATCTCCCGTCCTGGCAAAGGAGAAACATCCCCACACTAACACAGAACTACGCCCTTGCTTCACTGTTGGCACAATGCAGTCCGGGATCATTTTTTCGGTTTTAGATCTTCGGATATAAACTCGTCGATTTTGCCCAAAAACCTCTAACTTTGACCCGTCACTCCAAAGCACGTGTTTCCAATCATCTAACGGTCAATCTAGATGAGAACGGGCCCACTGTAGCCGTTTTGCTCTGTTGCCCCGACGTAATAAAGGTTTTCGAATGGCAATGGGTCCATGAAGGTCCGCTTATTGAAGTCGACGTTTCACCGTACTCGCCGAAACTTGTTCTTCACGGCCGCGATTGACTTCGGCTGCTATTTGTGGCGCTGTTAATTTTCTATTACGTTTGCTTAATAATACAATTCTCAAATCTTCAGCTTTTGTTGTTTTCATAGATGCTCCAGGACGAACACGATTTTTTATACTTCAAACAGCGTAATAATGCGTGAACGTTTTTCTACACTGGTAGGCTTGCCACGTGCCATTTTGAAGTAAATTTTCTTAAAACTTTCGCGCAAAAACGACAGATGCACAGCAACACACGTTTAACAGTAAAATGAAGCAAATTTCTATGCTTACGCCTGTGATAAATAAACAAGAATGATACTGCGGTATATTTCCTAAATGTATTGTTCGTTAATAATCCCCAAACGACCCGTTTCGAAAGATCGGTACTTCCGAGAAATTCTTGGAATGATAATAAAAGGGACTTTATTGTGGTTGTCGCAATATTTCTACTTTACATAATAATTTATGGCTTTAATCCCTTAGAAAAGAGTGTATGCTTAATATTTTTCTAATTTTATGTATTAATAATTGTATACAGTGTGATATAATAGATTTTTATTGTATGACCGAACTTCACTGAACGGCAGTGTACATATGTATATCAAACCACGTACATGTTATTAACTCACTTTTATTATATACCTTTTATTATCTATTTTTTGAGTGTAATAAAATGTCACTTGTTGCTTACATGTACCACACTCAAACTTTGTATTTATTTTAAATAATATAGGAGGAAAGAAAACATGCGAATTAATAATTACTTAATTATTTGCTTTTATTTCAATATTATCTTGTTATACGCCTAGTCTTACTTCTATGTAATTATCAACTACAGATATACTTATGTAGTTATAGCATATTGTGTATGTACTTCGGCATATATTCAAACTTTTCTGTTGGATATAACTCAAGAAGTAACCTTGAGCGCTCGTATCAATGTCATAAAATATCTCAATAGAAACTAACAAAAAGGAAGGAGGCAAAAATCTTACAGGGTCCGAATTCTATATACACTTCCATGTGTTACACGGCCCATTGTGTGTACTATTAATTCATGTGCAAATGTATGTTACCTGCGGGAGAATAAGGTAAATCGCGCCAAAATCTATTACGACCAATGGGAATAGATTTACAAGGATGGCGGTGAAATTGAAATTCGTTTATTCTTCGCATTTTTTTAGATTTTTCACACGTAATAAAAAGATTAAGAGAAATAAATGTAACTGCGGTGTGTGGAAAGACCAAACGTTTCCACGTGTTTGCAGGTTTATCTATTTTTAAAGCGTTGTTCTTAATAGTAACAGATCGGTCAGTGTCTGCATTTCAGAGCAAAGACACGTGGTATAGGAATAGAAATATCGGACTAAACAGAAAAAAGGAAGAACAGAAAAAACGTTACTCACATATTATTTGCGTCACCAATAATAGAAATGCCAGAGATACGACACGTACTAACATCTTTGCAATTTGGACTCTTGCAACCCTTTCTCCCGACATCTAAGTGTGCAGTTCTTCTTGCACCCACCACTACCCGCTTTAGACTAAATTTCACACAATTTCATGCACCACAGATATATTAAAGATATAGTGCGGTATATGGACCCGTTTCGAAAAGAACTGATGGTGCATTCATCTGTGTTTAAAGTTCTGCTGCTCCGGCTGTGAGAGGACCCCTACTTTAGCCCTCTCCTTCTCTAATATAGAGGGGTGCGAAATATTGAGGAAGAACCGGGGTTACTACCTAACTACGATTTCATCCGGAGCATATGCAAAATACGCCACTGACCAACGCACTGAATAACCGACACGAAATTATAATTTGCCGTCCGAAAATGACCCGATGTTACTGGGTACACTTTAACAACAATTGCTACGGTCGCCTGTTAAGATGCACCACTTAAATTGCGATTTACTATTGCAAATAATACAGACTGATAGTCTCGTCCGAAGAAATTTGGGACACGCAGGCTATGACGCAGTAATAGTGTTTTATTTTTTTTTAACCATTGTTGATAGTTACGAAACCGAACAAAAATAATAAATACCTTTGATTAACCTTATTAAGGTGTGATAAAGACTACAACGCATAATGTACAAATGTAAAATTAAAGTAATTATAATAATCGACTTTATGAAATCCAAAAAATTATTTAATTTTAAAGAGGACGGTATTTAAACGTAGCTTTATAACATTCCCTTGACAAGTACTATTGTTTATACTTAATTATGTTTACGAAACGTGACATACTTCTGATTTAATGATATTTGAAATAGTTCCAGTAGTGGCCTTGAACTTTCGACGGGGATGGTGGTTAAGCTAAATGCTATGTTATTATTTCAATTACTTTCTAATGTTAATTGTTATTTTTTTAATTACTACCGACCTAAAAATTCTGACTCACTGACAATTTTACGAAGAAAAGATAGACAAATACCGTATTTCTACAAATATTTAAAAAATGGTTACCAACGTTATTTTAAATACAAAGGATGTACATAATTTATATTTAGGCACCTTACCCTAAAGTGGACTGTTTTCGAGATATTTATGGCCTTTCATTTCGTTCCACAAAGGTAAATACCTTAATCTTCATTACATTCTCAAATACATATTTAACTTTAAACAAGAGCGATGCAAATGCTAAAAGCATGATCGTCAATATCTCTAAAACAGTTGACTTTAAGGGTAAATAAGGGTAAAGTGCCTCAATACCTGCGATTTGTACAATTGATTGAGATGATAAGAAGAAAAGAAAAATTAGTAACCACTTCAACCGGAAGAGTTTCGCAGTTGAAAATATTTTAAGTTCATAGTTCCGATGCTACCACCTCCATTCATAATAACATCAATAAAACTTCTAACTAACCTGCTTATGTTAAGAAGATTTGTTTTGAATTTAGTAGATTTATTTCTAGACGTAATCCAACGTAATCTCCTTGTAGTTCTATATTTTGTTTCAATTTTTTTGAGCCAACCAATGTTTCGGCAGTAATCTATTCATTTGAAAAGAACCACCTTCTACCAAGCCATTTTGAAAGGGACCAAATCTGGTGAATGTGGTGGACCAATTTGTACAGTAACTGGACTAACTTTGCTGTGGCAGTTGCCAACGAATGAACCGCGGCGTTGTCATGATGGTACATTTGCTAGGTGCAGCCTTTTTCGTGAAGGCTATTTCATATTCGTTCAATTGAAATGTTTACCATATTAGCAATCTTTTTAATCGCCAGCTGGTGGTCTACTAACTCGATATTTTTATTGATTATATCATTGCTACCTCAATGGGAGGACCGGGTTGCTCCTCATCAAAGACAGATCTTAGACCACGCTTAAATTCATTAGATGGTAGCCTTCGAAAATGCGTAGCTTTTATAAACTGCCCCGCACAAATCATTTAATTAATTCCGACTATATTGTAACGAGACCTTTTTAAAACTTTCTTATGAATAACGAAAAACTTCGATCTTTGGTTGAAAATGTGGGTCGATGCATCCTCGAAACAGCTATCCGAAATTAATCAATTAAACTTATGTGGTACGCATTGTGCCGATACTTTTGTGGTATTTACCCCCCCATCAAAAATGTTCGAATTCGATACTTTTCATTCACTTCTTAAATTAAATCAAATTTCACGCAACGTTTAAAAGCCCTTAAGTTAAGACCTTCAACAGGTACTTAGCGAAAGTCCCTTATCTACGCACCTAATGATAAAATGTTTACAGTTACAGGGATTATTTAAGCTGCTCTTGAGTCTTGAGATAGCTACCCACAAAGAGATATTTACAAGTTTACAACAATTGTATAAGAAGCTTATATACTACGAGATAGCAGTAAAACTTTGACTTCAAAATTCTGAAAAGTACGTACATTGTATTTTTGTTCGTCTGCGAATGAAGAACTTACTCTTCGGGTGAGATTTCTTTTGCTCTCGGCGATTTGCTATTCTTTTCTAACAAATACAATAGTAGCATTTCGAGAGGGTCAGAAGTTATCTAGGAGATAATGGTCATTTTTCATATTTGTTCCTTTGTCAAAAAGGGAGGAAATGAATTGCTGTATCGTAAAATCTGGACATGACTGTGCATTTCCTGTTAATAATAAGAAAGTAGTTGTGTATTATCACCAGGTACCATGGTTACTTGTTATGTGGAATATGGTTTTGTTATGTTATATTTGGAAAATATTTACAACAGCTGCGTTGTAATAATAAAATATTTTTTAATAGGTTACTTACATTAATTAATGTGCGGTGATGAGCGGTATCGAAGATTTTTGACAGGTGTACCTAGATATAGACTGGCGCCGCATGGCCATTATTATTCACGCTCTCGCAGAATTTCAGTTAAAATTTGATATATAATTCTGATAACTATTCTGTTTATTGCTTAAGGGATTATATCTTTCTAGAAATGTTATTAACCTTTTATACATAATATTTTAGATATATCGGGTAAAAAAATTATCGGCTCATGATGTATTATTTGTTTTTTAGTCCATTTTTTGTGTATAAAGCTTACAATTACTTACTTTAAGTAATCTGGAAAAGTACTCGTTTGTAAAGTTTAAGTTAATTATGTGGGCTAGAGTCTCGGTAATGTGATTTGAGCAACATACACACTGCTATTTCATGTCCAACAGAGAAGAGTTTTTTAATCCAACAATGATATTAGCTACCTCTGAGCCAATATCTTAACGGCTTACTGCCAATGTTATGTTCTAGTTGGGAAGACAGTTTTGTAAAAAAGTGATTATTCTAACACTTTTATTTCGGTATTTCTGATGAACATTTTGGACGCATTATTTTCTATTTATCAATCCAAATTACGAATAATTTGGATAAATTTATAATAAATTTCGATGGTACCCATTTTACGAATACGTGCCAATTCGTATATGTTCCGATATAAATCGCGCATAACGTTTAACCTCGCTCAAATCAGTTCTTCGCCCCCTTACATGCATATACGAATATTTTAAAAACAATAACTAACAGTAGAAACAACCTAAGCGGAGAGCTGAACGTGCACGATTCTACTTCGTCCAGGTTGTTAGTTGTCATATTGTCAATTCCCCTTCCGGTCACGTTCATAATTAGCGGTTTTCCGAATCGATAGTAAACAAAAGAAGACGCACGTGGCCAACTACATATACATATGAGAATAATACGAAATATAAATTGAAAACAGATGTAGTAGTACCGACGGGTGTTGTTACGAGGTATTTCGAAATTGAGGGGGTTGTTTAGGTTCGTCTAATTGTACCTTAGAAAGAAATCATTCAGATTTCAATTGACAATAGCAATTGCGATCGAAAAAACTTTATTAATACTCATTTCCCTTAATTGCAAGCGCTATCGAAGATCCTCGTAATGCAAAGTAGGTGGAACAAAGTTTTTCGGAAGCTCTTTGTAATTATGGATTACACAAATCATGGTGGATCCGTGCCCAGATCTAGAATTAAATTCTTACCGTGTTATTGAAATAATAATGTAGGCTTCCACGGCCAGAGTCAGTTAAAACTAAACGTGTTCCGGGTTTGGACCGTGTGAATTCGACATTTCGCCCTCCACTCAGTTAGTTTCGCCTCTGGCGAATTTAGAACAGTTTGCCGAATGACCAAGTAATATTTGCCAATTTAGGCATCGATTTGCATTCTTTAAATAATACAATTAAATTGCAATCACTTATACAAAATCGCTGTCTACTCCAAAATACACTAAATTATTCATAAGAACGGGTATCTGGATGCAAAGACTGAGAAACTGGACCACTTAGTAACTTACTTTTTCAAACATTGAGAATACAATCCGTCCTAGATATTCTGTAGGTGGTGCAGTAGTAATAGTACGTTTTCAGCATGTTTTTTGATGACTTCCATTTTCATTAATTCATTAATAATATATATCTATAAAATATATTTACGTATGTACTAGATATGGACAATTTGAGATATTTGTAGACCCTACCCGGCCCGGCCCATATCGTTTGCTAACTAGGTCCGTTCTCGCTAGGACCGGTTTTGTCCGACCAAATCAGTTCGATCCTACCTCAAAGAATGCAAAAAAGTATTTTGAGTATTACAAAATTAAAAATAACGCTAAAATATCGGTATACTCCGCACGACACAATTTATTTATTAATCCAGAACAGCTGTTTCGACAACTCGTTGATTCTCATTTTCATTTGAAAAAGAACGGTCTTATAGGATTTAATCGCTTTTTTATTTCTTTTACGATTATTGGGTTTACGTTTTACGATTATTCCCGGAGATTCCATTTGTTTTGAGTTTTCAGGTTGAGATGTTCGCTTGTTAGAAAATAGTCATTTGCTTACTTTTAGATGTAATATCAATTAATTTTTGAAAAATTGATGTAGCTAGAATTTGGTCAAAGGAGGGCCCAATTAGAGTTGACATTTTGGAGACTTTTGTAAGACCAGCAATAAGAAACGAAAGTGAAATGATTTCAGAGATTTAAGGGGGTGGCATGGACTCTCCCAGTCCCTCTGTGGCCACGCCCGTGCATAGCACATATTTTAATGATGGGTAAAAATTGCATCAATCCAAACTAATCTATATTTATAAAGTAAATAATGTATTTGTATTACCATTTTCCTGGTAATTGGGAATACCTCCGACGCTGACTCATTCGTATTGTGGCGTCACGATTATTAGGATAAACGCGCTAGTCTACATGACTCACACAATGGCGTAATGGTGGTTGCCAACAGACAGGCGCGTTCGGTCAGCTACTCTTTGACATAAATATCTAGTGCCGAGTGCAATTCGGGAAAGTGCCACAATCACCGAATTGAATGGAATATCCCTTCGATGACGGGCTACGCGAGCAACATCGATACGTTCATCAGAAAGGCGATCGTGTTTCTTTGTATTCGAACGCGGTATGACAATTCTACTTTGCTTGTTTGAAGGTAGCGTAGTCTGACGTTTTTATATAACGACGTGGCAATGTAATACGGACCGATTAGGCAATGGAAATAACACATAGGAGGATTACGAATTGTCGTGAGTGTTCATTTTAAGGTCGCGTTTTTAAAAAGAGTGCCAGTTCGCGAGAAATATCCTGATTGGTGTGATTTTCGTTCCCGTTTTCCATAATCGTACAAGCAACGCCCCTGGACGCCTATCAAATGAACTAGTGCGGCCCATGAGACGTAGAATATCGGGAACAGACGCGTGTAAAAATCATCATGAAGAAAAACGTCAAATATGGTGTAACGGTGGCGAAATAGCGCGGATTTAGACGGTCCAGAGTGTGCAGGAAATGTGTGTGAACCCGTGTGATTAGTGATAATGTGAGTGCGGCCATCGGTACGGTTATAGGGACTGATCAACAATCTACTAAACACACGGTTATTGTAACATGTACATATACACTTTCAAGATGGCTGGTATTTGAGGACCCCCTTTGTCCCTTATGTCACTATGAAAGTTGATGAGTTTGCGGGAGATTTGAGGTTTGAAAGGTAATCTATAATGTAATTGTTGCGTAGGTATCATTACTTATTGAATATTTTGTTTAATGAACGTAAATGGATACGTCCGACATTTTGTATTCCGTTACCTCCCAGATTATTACATATGTATATCTACTACAGATTTGGATACTGACGCGTTTGCTTACCTTACTGCGCGTTATTTACGCCATAATCCAATGTTATACTAACTTGTTTATCTATTTGTTGGAATTACTAAAACCATTTGCACCGCCTTCAAAAGTGCCGCTGTGCGTTAAATCAGGTACGCGGTTCCTTAGCAACTATGTAAAGGTCATAGGTCAAGATTTGAGCGTTCGATACAATTTGAAAAATTGTATTGTTTTCCAAAAATACATTTCCAGGGCTCTTGTTACGATAGGTGTTGACGTATTGTTATCTATACTTTACGCCGATCGATGCTGATCTGGTTTAAATACCTTCTACAATAATAAATGTTGTAAAGGCTACGAAAATTAGTGGTTGTAAACAGCTTATCCCACAATTTTAATGATACATGAACATCGAGAACATTCGGAAATACGTGGCTGAATATTATCACTAAGGCTGACTTGGTATTAATATATTGAATGAAGGTCCTAACATCTAAGAACCAGGTATCCAATTCTAATGGGAAGTATGTGCGAGTTATATCCATATGTGTCACCAGTTAAGGTCGATTCTTAAGTAGCAATTTAATGTTTCTAAAAGAGAATAATTGACAGAAGTAATGTACTTATATACAATTTATTCTGCCTACCTTATGTGTATATTTTCATAAAGGAATCCAAGAGGTTAACAACAAAATCTTTTCTATAGGAATTTGATGGTATACTTGAAATTGTGCTATAGTTTCCTCGATACTGAATAATTAATTAATAAATAAATAAATGTACTAGTTCTGAGATAAACAAATATATTTATTAATGTTTTACAGCGCTAAATATTATCTCATCGTTACTAACCAGAATTTTATAATATCCTAAACTTTATAGAAACTCCAACTCTCATTATACAAAATTTTTTCGTTGCTTATATACTTTAGGTGGAATGAACATCAAAACCGCAAGTTATTCGCGGTGAATGTTTGTTTTTCGTGGACAAGTTGTATTCCGGAAAGGATGAGAAATATTCCAATATGTAATAATAAGCAATCACAACAAAAAAAAGCGATGGGAAGGTTGCTAAAAATTAAAAGATTAGCACGCCGTAGAAATAAAAAAATTTTAATTGGTATAAAAGACTTTGCAAAGGTGAAAAATCATTTTAATGAATTAAATTCGCTTAATTTAAAAAAACTTATTTTTAAAACTAATTAACGAGAGATATCTTTCTTCTCACAATTTATTAATTGTAGAAAATGGCTGTTTTCCAACTCAATTTACATTTAGTCAATATTTTATGGACAATAATGTAAAATTTATATATTTTCTTTACTGCTTCAATTTCAAGTATTTTTGTCAGTCAGCCACTAAACGAACCATTGCCACTATACTTTTGATTACATGATATACGGCATGTCTCATTTAAAAAGGCGACACCCCAATTTTTGTTTTCAGACGATCATTTTTTTTTTACATAAAATTGACATTCATAACCGCCCCCTTTTAACAAATTTCAAATTGGATGGTACATCTTTTGAGAGGTCTTTTATTTAAGATAAATACTTTTTTTTTTATTTTGATCTATTCGTATTGGAGGTACTTTATGACATATTGACCCCAAGTGGCACATATTCTAGTGAACCTGTCGCCTCATTACGAACAAGCTTCTCAGTATTGCGCCATTTAAATTACCATAAAAAAATGTGGTTCGATTACAATGTTACCAAACGACCCCAAACATTAAGCCACCATTATTATGGAATATGGTTTCGTCTATCCAAATCTTTTTTTGTCTAATATCCTCTGAAAAATCAGCTGTAGTGATTCACTGGTAGCAATTCTCAGTGCAACTGAAAAAGTGAGAGCGAACAGCTCCTCAGTTGCAAATTTTATTTATTTTATTTACATAAAATACAACTAAATTTATGCGACTCCCATTTTACAGTTAAGTTGAATCGACACTTTTCCCCGCACTCCCGCTTTTCTTTAACGCGACAGTTTTTTGCGTCCTGTAGCATTTTACTTACTTCGTCCAGTACTTGCAGTGTCTTTGTTAACGATTATGAGGAAAGTTGCAGTTTCTTTATCGCGTCAAGTAATCCTATATTATTATTACATCGACAACTACACAACGCTAAATAAAGCTAACTGCAGACTCATGCCTCACCGATCGGCGGTCACTGCTAGTATTAACTTGGCCCATTCGGCGATTTGATACGCACATATTAGAACGGATCCAGTCCTGTCGTGTTCCAAAACATTAACGAGCGCCGTTCTTATTATCCAAGCACCCTTGATCCAAAGCTTTTTGGTTGCAGCTGTATCTATATGCTCATGGAAAATCACTTGAAAATACTTCCAAACCCATCTTCTATAAAGGCATCTGTTGTAGGAATAATTATAATTTTTAATCCTTTGATAATGGGAACCAAATTTCTATTTGAGCATTACGTGAATTAAAGCGAAAATGAAATGTATATTAGTACAACATAAGTTCGGGTATTATTTAGAACGAATCTATTTAAATTACTAAATTTAAATAGTAAATAAAATTCTGTTTATTATCTTAATACAGCAAGTTCTCTAAATTTCATAGAGAATTTACAATGAAAACTACTTTAATCCTTGTTACCGATAAGCAGATCATTGTTTACAAATATTCAAAAGAGTTGAACTTTATAAATACTGATAAAGGGTAGTAATCCTTAAATTTGAAGGTAATAGACATATGAGCGTTATAATAACATACTTAAATAAACTAGCCGTAGTGTATAGGGGTCAGTTGAGATAGTGCATCTTGTCAATAAACGCTCGTAGGACACTTACGAAGCAACTACTGTATTGCATTATTGTAAGTATTAAAGTAGAATGTAGCATATTTATTATAAATTCTATTTATTCTTTTTTTCTCATAAAATTGATTTTTCCACTATAATTGATGCTTCTTGAAGCCGAGCTTATTGGAAAAAACAATTACCGAACTAAATAATAAATGATGGATCCTGATTATTGTTCTGCCGAACATCTAAATCAATACTTGAACGATAACGAGTTTATCAAGAGAACATATCTACTCTCGTAATTATATCCCCTATTCTGTAATTTTCCGGAAGTAGTGGAAATAAAAAACGCTTTGTTTCAAGTGAGCCTAAAAGCACTATTTTTTTTTCATCTTATTTTCATCTTTTATATTCAACCCTTTAAGTTTGTTCACTGCTAATAATGGACTTGCTCCAGAAAATATATTCACCAGAAGCATAATTATCATCAATAAATGGTTTCAGCGACGTTCTATTCATTGATAAGCATATGCTTCGGCATTTTTTGTTTAAATTTATTTATAGAAAATTGTGTACATCCTCAAAAACTTTACATAAATGCTTCTTTCAACACCTAAAAGATACAGAAAAAAATTCACCCCACCATTAACTTTCTTCTGTCTACTATAGTGTTTCTAGCTACTGCCCCTTGTATATATTAAAAGAATAGTGTTGAATTGTAATCATAAATCGTTTTGTGCAATGTAACAAGAAATTGCATTTCATTTTTGCGTAAAAACCTTTGTTGCGGCCGTAATTTTATTCCTAATTATAGTGTGTAACTATTGTGAAGTATAAAATATTGCAACGGTAAAGTTAAACTGCCTGATTATGCGATGGAAAAATTGTTTATCGCGTTGATATAATTGCATTTTTTCTACTGATAAAGGACTGTGCTTGTAAACAACTACGTTTGCAATCGCAAATACGGGATATTACGTAATATTCCATAATGTTTTGATATTGTATAAAAATCTCTACAAAAATTTAAGGTTTTGTGTATGTAGTTTTAAAGATCTATATTTTAAATACATAAAGCATATCATTATCTACTGATTGAGAAGGAAACAAATACATTATGGTCTCACTGTGAAATGCGAAACCATTCTAAACCAGTCAGGCATAAAGGCAAATATTAAAAACAAAAACACTTTAGATTCATTACTTGTTTTGTTTTCTAGAAATATTGCTAATTGAGTCATTTCATTATTATATGCTTTAGTTGTATTTTTGTGGCCTGTTCAAGTCGGTCCATTAATGAGACTTCTTCAATGTTCTCCATTTAAGGGAAACAAGGTTTTTTTTGCTCCAAATAGTTCCGAAATCAGCCAGAAACAAAGTTGAACCGTTGAGCAACATCGGGTACATTGTTCATGGACACTATTCCGAAACATTTATTTTATTCTTTAATAGGGCGGTCCACAACTGCGTAAATACGAGTTAGAACCAGTCTAGAATGCCTACGTATGATCTCCGTCGTACTTGAATAATATTCAGAATAAGGATTATTTCTAGAGTTAAACTTATATCCCTAAAAATCCTCAACAATCAGTTGTGATTAGACAGATATTGATATAAAGAAATTTAATAGATTGAAGAAATTAATTTCCCTCAATGAATTAGCTGTAATTGCTTAAGGCTTCTTCGCCATCTTTCAAAGTAGACAATTATATCGTTGAATTCTTCTTTTTTAATTAAAAGAAATTGTTGAATTCTGCAATTAATTATTTTATCTCATAAGCAAGTAAGCGCAAATAGCCAATATTTGCGGAAACAATCTTCCTTGCTTTCTGGCGGCAAAGTTGAAGGAGTATTTTCGACGTTTGGTCGATACTATTTCCATTGCCAAATGGGAGAAGAAACGATCTCGGATGCTATTTGAACACAAACCAATTCTATAAATACGTTTGGAAGCTTTTCGTTTACATTTTCAGTGCATATAAGTACATACATATGTAAGTATGTAATTTGTTTATGCAAATGTGATATTTTAAGTGCACTTGGACGTCTCAACATTCTCGAACATTTCGTATTCTCGTATACTAACAATATGTTGGTTACTTTAATGATGTATGATTCTCACCGCTGATTTGCGCCGACTCCTACGTTTTATGTATCATTGTTATTAATATTAATTTGTATTTGTATATTTGTTACTGTATATCAAAATCATGGGTTTATTTCTCTCTAGAAATCCTTTTTTTTATCTTTAATTAGCAATTGGCACAACCATTTCCTATTATACGCCCATGTCAAGCACACAAAACATATTTGCTTTAGTCAAAACATTTGCTTTTCTAGAAAATCCACAGTTCTAAATAAAATCAGGGCAAACAAACTTAATTATTATGAATTCGGCGTGAAAACGAAGCAGCTCGTTTTAATTTACATTTCTCGCGCGGCCGCCCGCGGCCCAATCTCGAGTATAAAAAGCGTTTCGCGTTGGAAATGAAAAACAGACTGGTGGATACTAGTTCTATATTGTATACGTACATAAAGGAAAAATTCTAAACAGCATGCTAGACGCTGATGGGAATCGATCAAATACTCTCGGTTACATAAAAAGATTTCTTTTAAAATACTTCGAGGCGAAGTATTTATGTAATAAACAAATGCTGAACGCCTATTTACGTACTGTTTTCGGAAACTTTCCAACTAGTAAGAAATCCGGATTTTATGTGTCCGTCTATAGCAACGGGAGATGTTTTATATAAATAAATTTTGGAGGATTGTTGTGTGCAGGTGTTTTAAATAGTCAACTCTTTAAAATAACAGCGGAAACTGAAGGACCTAAATTGAACGAATTCGTTGGATACCACTCTTAGAAGAAACCTAAAAGTGAAGTAATCGTTCAAATAATAACAATAGCTTCATTTAGTTTTGGGATTAAAGTTTGCAAAAAATAGGTATTTATATACTACAGTGATTCTACAGAGTGTTTTCGGAACTATTGTAAATATTTTAGAAAGTGATTTGATAAAGCAATGGCAATAGGCTTTCATTTCCAAAGAAAGATATGTGTAACTTTCCATTCTCAGTAATTACCGAAAACCGAACTTTTTTACTCAAATTAGCCTTTATCTGTGACCAGCCTCGTCATTATTTTCAATTCCTCCCGAGACACTTTGTCCCGTTTGACTATATTTTAATTATTACACGAGCTTGATGAGCTTTTTTAATTAAAAGATTAAATTCAGAATACAGTCGACTGCTATACATTTCGGCTGCCACGAAACTAGTTTTAGTACGTTCATTGGTCGTTGAGATTCGTTCAATATATTTTTTCTATTGGATTCAAATAATTTTTTACACGATGTAGTTACGAATTTCAGCATTTCCAGTGATTAAATTA
The DNA here is from genome assembly GCA_902654985.2 of Oryctes borbonicus. Taxonomy (NCBI): domain Eukaryota; kingdom Metazoa; phylum Arthropoda; class Insecta; order Coleoptera; family Scarabaeidae; genus Oryctes; species Oryctes borbonicus. The sequence continues at coordinate 7,073,728 of LR736866.1, forward strand.
CTAATTAATTAATTAATAAAACTACTAAATTAATTAGTAACTAATTAAATGCAAGCACCGTACATGTTTGAAGGTAATATACGTATTTACTTCTATGGATATTAATGACGTTCATATTGAATATATATCTGGTACTAGATTATTGTCATACATGACCTATTACTTTCATGTATAAAGTATGTACAGCAATGCCCATCTTGAATGTCAAGATTCTTATAGTTACCCTCGGTGCGAGTGAGAGGTATACGAGAATTCTAGCATCCGAGATTGGCATTGCTGTACAGGTATCGTATATTATGTGGAAAATGCTTGGAGGTAATGCTAAAACTTCCATTAACAACACGTTAAGTATTTCAACTACGTAAAAGCTTGTGTAGAACGTAATGAAAGGTAGTTATTTCTACAAAGTAACAGAGTTTCAATGCAAACTATGAAACCACCTCGACCTCCACCTTCGTTCATGACTACATTTTACACCCCGTAACAAATTATGGGGGGAAAAAAATTAAATGTAATTGCAGGTTGACGTGATGTCCAATTATTTATTATTGTAATCATTACGCAGTTCAATGATATAAACAACTCACAGTTTTCTTACTAAATAGGAAAACAAAATAATCGCGTTAGGAATTTGATTATTATTATTTATTTATTATTATTAGCATAAAATTTAGTGTAAGCTTAAAATGTATTCATTAAAACCTTGAAGGTATTCAGAATGAAATGTACCAAATAGTTATGAATTGATGTTTCTATAAATAATGTTCCGTCTGCATTTATGCACTTCATACTTCTAACTAATTTACATACATTAATCATTATTTCTAATAGTGAGGTACACATGCATGTCAATTATATAATTATTGTGGTTGGAATACGCAAAACTGCAGTCGTACTACATAATAAGCTGTCTTAGATTTAAATGGCTATTTTGAATGAAATAATTGAAGAAAATACGTGTATACAGCGTTAGCTCATTCCAAAACATACCTAAATATATATGAAAGATGAATTTGGATTTAGCTTTGAACTACACATTGTCTGAGGTGTTTTCTACGTCGTCGATATAAAAACCGTCGTTTTCCTTCATCTCTGAACGGGACAAAGTATTTCTCATCAATTAATCTACGAATTTGTTCTATCTGAGCCGCGGTATATTTTCGCGCTTATTTCGGGAAATTGATCGAAAAACAGTGGTCTTTAAAACACGAAATCCTCGAGCAAATTTTTGCTCTGAGCCTGAATTGGCTCAAAATTTTTGGTCAACCGCTTTTGAGGAAATTAACACACGGTATACCCCCTTCAACTTCCTTCATGGCCTCATAAATTCTAGGACATTTTGCTGAACCAGATTTCAAAAACTAACCTGCTATAATTAACGTGACGTATAACTACAAACCATTTGAAAATTTTCCCAAACTTTGGAACCATGCGATAGGAGGGATGGTGACCGTATATAAGTAGTTGTTTGAGCAAATCCTGAACTTATGCTCTGTGTTGGATATCTCAATAGTAAAAAACGATTTTTTTACACTTTAAGCCCACGTTTGTGTTAAAATTTATTCCAAACTATTCCTCCGTTTTACTGACTTCACTTGATACGGAAAACGATACTCAAAGATTGCAAAAACTTCCAGTGAACCACTATCATAGGATTTAGTTTTGGCTCTGAACTTATCACGTTTTCAGAGTAAATGGAATATTTTTATCTAAAGTACTTTAAATAAATAAACACATTTTAAAAAGTATTACGTATAACCCGAATTACTCAGTACTTCTGATTAATATCTACTTTTTACTTATTTTTAGTTAAGGTAATGTTACGTGCTTAGCGGCATGTATTGTATATACAATAGTCCTAGGTATACTCTCTTTAAAAAATAATAAAAAAAGAAACTGAATCGGAATTTCGTCAGCTAACGATTGCAGTCTTGGAATGTCTATAACATATAATAATATATTTGATTTGACTATGTTTAATGTACATACATATCGCTATTGATCTATGCCTTTTCAGTGTTCTCAAAACATTCTGGAAGACCAGACGTTAATATATCTTTTTTATTTGGCAATAGTCACAGTGAATTTTCTATATAAATAGACTTTTCATTCCACCAATATTCTTGAAGCTACAGAGTCTGGTTCAGACGATATCTTTTTGGCGTCAATGAAGCTATTACCTTACGCTATACACTTTAACATAGCTATATTATGTTTCTCGCAATAAAATTGTTTTTATTGGACTTACTTAATAACTGCATTACGAACATAATCTTATGTAAAATTGTTTCCGAATAGTTAAAGAAAAATGTTAATGGAAAAAAGTTAAAAGTATTGCAATATACACTACCGTTCATTGCAGTTCGGACACTTAATAAAAATTTATAAAATTACTATTATGCGCAGATGTTAATAAAACAATGATTCTAAAAACATAAAACGATAATTAAATTAAACATTCTTTTCTTGGAAGAAACCTCCTGCACCTGTTGCATTTCTCCACTCTTCTCTCGAATTCATCCCATGAAACTTCAATGGAATTGAGCTCCAGGGAATGCGCTGGCCCTATTATGATTTTCCAATACGTTCCTTTCGTAACTGACTGTCTAAACTTTTGGAGATAGTTGGAGACGTTTTCGAGCATGAATGAAATGAAATTATTGCCAATCAAAGAATATATTGCATAGTCTTCTACTATATCCTTATAATCGTCTTTTCTCTTAATTCTTTCAATTCCTTTCGAATCTCTTGCGCCTTCATAATAGAAGCTTCCCCAAATAAGTACAGAACTCCCTTTCCTTGTTCTATGGTAGGAACTATGTCTGTAATTTTTTTAATCATGGTTCTAATAAAGACAGGCTTCGATTATTCAAATACTTGGAACTGTTATTCGTTGGCCTAAAGTACCTATTTTTTCCTTTCATGTCACTCGTGGCCGTTCCCTTGACCCTTATCTTTTCTGCAATTTGGCGTACAGAATAGCCTTTGGGTTCGTTGGGTTTCCCCAATACACAAACGCTACCAACTATAGGAATTAACATTTTAAAGAAAATTCTGTAGGTATACATACATTTAACATTTTACTAAAAAATCAATCAAATTCAAAAGAATTGTGAAAGTTCACGGCTTGTTTTGAGTTTATTTATTAATATCGCCAGTGCTTAAGCAAATATTGTATCAATGTTAAATCTTCTCTATTCGATTTCCTTCGAAAAAACCTTTAAAGCGCTTTTCATGAAAGTAGTCAGCTTGATTACAAGACCAATGTAAGAGAAGGAGGGAATATTCTATCAAAAGAAGAGATAAATTAATTTGCAATTTTAGCAATTTGTACATTAATTGGTTCATTTTACTGATTATATATATACTTACCTGTTGGTCGGAAGCAAACCCGACCGTTATACGTAGTTAAATGCTGCGTTGCGAGACTAACCCACGCAGCCTTTTTTTTCTATCTAAACGTGAGTCATCAGAAAGAATAATAATAATAAAGATATGTTAATAACACTCAAAACATAACTGTGACTGCAACAAAAACGGAGTAATGAATTTGACGTAAAATCGATGGTCATATTTTGGCTATAGTGTACTGGCAAGTTTTCAACATATATCGATAAATACAGTTCCCGATGAGACACCTTGTGTAATATATAAACAACAATGGGAGTACTTTTCAATTGGCCATATTTATAACTTACTACTAACTCGTAACAATTATTAATCAACACTTTTGGATTTGATGATTTTACTGAAATGTTCAGAAAAATCAAGTTAGCTTTAAAGCGGTAATTTTCAGACCGATCGGAATAGATCGGCTTTATGTCAAATTCATTGCTGAATTCAAATGTTTTATAATAATTAGAACAATCCATTTAGGAAAATTGAGCATACGTTACTTCCGGTGAACGGTGTACAAAAAAATATCAAGAGATATTTCATGTTTGAGAAATTTTATATGGAAAGCAGCAGCTACATCATTATTAGACTTCTTCTATTTTCTTGTTTTTTAGAATTTGAGCGAACCGTTGCTCTGCAATTGCTACAATTTTCTCTTGCGTCCAATAAAAGCCGAATACTTCTTTTATACAGTCTCGCTTGCCGTGCGCTATTTCACAATCTCTTTCACGGTGTTTCTCTTGACATTGAGGGTCTCCTTTAAAAGGCTGCAAGTAGAAAGCTATGATGGTAATAGTCTACTGCCCACAGTTATACGACGGTCATGTAGAAGTAGGCATTTTAAGCATGCTAATGTATATCGTTGTAACTAAAGGTTATTGGTTTCATTATACTTGAGTAAGGCCATTGGATGTTGCCTTTCAGAATTTTGATGAATAACAAAAGTGAGGACAATCTCAATAACAACCAAGTTTCTTTGTAGAAAAATTAATCGTTCAAACAGTAAATCGACCGCTTGTACAACAGCATGAGGCAAGTTAGAAACGAAGTTATTAGTTGATAAAATAATTTCGTTAGCCGTATTGCATAAAACAATGAAACTTAGAGTGTATTAAAGGGGGATTTTGCACTTCCTGGATAGCACACCAAACTCTCGTGATATTCGGAATATATTTTTTCTAATTCACAGTTGCCCGGAAACTGCGATCCGAGAAACACATTCAAAATATCACATATTCAATATAAACTTCATCTTGTTAAAGTTTTCTGATAATAATTAAAACATGTTATTTTTGAAAATGAATTCTACAACTAGAACGCCGCTGAATTGGGTCTAGGACAATACGTTGCAATAACATTAAATAGCAGAAAAATACGTATCGCCTGGAAAGGTTGCTGTAATATAACAACCATGTTGTTGTTACTGAAACTTTTGTAAGGTATTTAGAACTTTATTTTTAATAAATAATACTTTCTTGCTAGCTTATTAATTGCGCATGCCTTTGCATAAGCGTTTTAATAAAGCTATTCAACGTAAACATTTCAATGATCAAACATTTTATTTAGTACGTATTTTAACGCAAAACAGATGTAATAAATTCAAGGACTCTACGTAGACTTTTCTGTATTTTAATTAACAATAACATATCCTTTTTTATCAACGTTATTCTAAACAAGATTATTTTCGATGCTAAGCTTGGTTGTTTTCCGTAATCTACAATATGTATTATTTCATTTTTACAGAGTCGATTACAATATTTACACCAAGATGGCTCCTCAATTGGCATCACTTCAAGTATTTTCCAACTTAATGTTTGTTTACTATTATTTATTTGATCAGCGCTGTGTCTCGTGACTTTACGACTCTGTTTTTGATGTAAAATTAAAGCGAGTTAATAACTTGGTTTTGCTAAAGAAATTATTTAAAATTTATTTATCTTTGTCTTAAGGTAATACTGAAATTTCCTAAAATACATCCTAGTCTATAGTAAAAACTGCACGGTCACACTTTTGACTTTTTTTGTATACGTGCAATATATATAGGGATCTATTTGTAGAGATTGTCCGAATTAAACAAATTTTCCAAAGGTTAGAATTGTAGCAGGCCTTTTCTCACTCGCAATACGTACACCCACCGGTTGTCAACCAAAACTAATTTAAAAGGTTGTGTATCTAACGGAGAAAGGAAAATTATGGTGGGGGCGCTAGATGGTACTGACAACCATATGATGTTCTGTTCTCTGTTGAATATATATATAGCTACTAAATCAGATTTGGTTGCCAACCTGTATTCGGCAGTATGCTCTCAAATATTAAATAACTGCGCTTGATTTTTTTAATAGCGTGGACTAATGACGAATCTAGTTTCATCTACGTTCATTAGTAACTAGTCATAATGATTTTACTTGATATTTTTAGTTCCATAACTAATTCATTTCGTTTTATACACAGGGAATGCATGACATGTTCATCCAATCCCAACAGCTGGTCACAAGTAGTAGCGGGGCGGTTCAACCAAAAAAGCGCAGAGCAGAGCACTATATCAGCAATTCAGCAACAAATCATAGCAGTAACAACGTCAGTAGCGGTAGCAATAATACGACAAACGGGGCAAACGGAGGCGGCGAACATTTCTTACATCAGGAACAACATCAACAGACTTACGCCGCAGTAAACACGTCAAGTCAAACAGAACTGAATCATGCTAGTCCTGGTAGTCAACGAACATTTGTCCGTGCATCTACCATCAAATTACTAGACACTTATCAACGGTGCGGCCAAAAGGTGAGCTTAGTTTAACCAAACGCATGCTTATCATAGGTATTTGCAATTTGAAACATCTATGTTCATTGCTGTACTTTCTCAACATCAGTCAATCTGATCTACTCATACTATGGAAGAAACATGTTTATTAAGAAATTGTTACATGTAAAGATCAGAAACAAATATTTTAAAATGCAACAATTAATTCAATTTAAAAAATAAATAACTTTTAACGATTAAAATTAAATTTTCTAACAAAATAGTAGCTTATGTATTAATATTATCAGCTATGACTGTGTGCCGACAAAAAAATACTTGGAAAAACTGTTTTAAAAATGACAGCCTACTAATGATCTTATCAAAATTGAATGTGTGGTATTTTGACAAAAATACACATATGAACACACTCCGGGATTTACTAGTTTTGCCCACCCAGCCCTGAATGTATGATTGCCATATATATGCATGCATTTTGTCTCCCTGCGGTTGAGCTTTAGACGATAAAGTTATTGACCGTGACGAAACCTCACATACGAATGTCACAACCTAACTGATCGTATAATCTGAAACCTTACTTTAGGCCTTCACAGCGATTACCGTATTAAAGAAGTACCTATGCAATGAATTTTCCTTACCGTCTCGCGCAATTCGGCTAACCTTTTTGCTATGTTGGTAATAATAATAACATACCAAAGAATTTTCTGCTAGTGTCTCATCCTCGAAATTGTAATTACAAAAAATCATTTCTTGAAACGAATACAGAGAACCCAAAGCTTGCTTAAGATGATACCTGATGATAATCTGAAATTAATGTTTTTGGTTCCTGTTCTTGTAATCGACCTAAGCTGCTTACCCAATAGTACGATTTATGTCACCATTGTTGTACACACACGCTTACAAAAAATCGATGTATTTAATAGCTATGTATCTAAAAAGAATATAGGGATAGGCAAAATGGGTAGTACCCCCTATCGTGCGATGTATACACTCTTCGCTATTATATACGTACGAAGCTATTAAATCAGAGTTGGTTGCCAACCTGTAAGTGTACAGTATTATGTATATCAAGTAATTTTATAGGATTTGAAGTTATGTGCACATAATTACTCATAATTTCATAAATTGTTATTTTAGCGCAAAGCTTGGTCGCAAGAAGGTAATGAGTGCGGCGATAACCTCTCAAACGCAGAAACAAGCAACGCCGCAACCACGACGGCCCACAGTAAAGTCGCAGTGGCCCCTGGGGCCAACACCCAGGCCCAAGGTATCTTTTTAATCTCAAATAGTGCAGACAGCATAATAAATTGAAAGACGAGCTGAATTATATTAGGTATTGTTACATTTGCTAAGTTGTTGAAGTAATATCTTCTTTATACGAGGGTTATAGAGATAAATGGGGTGAACTTTATCTAGATTAAATAATTCAACCCGTTTTTAGTACACCATAAGCTAGGTTTTTAAAGCAAAAAAAAGTAATGTTCTTAAAAAATATAATAATTTTGTACTTATTTTAAAACAAAATTATAAAAGTAACTTATTGTTTAATTAACCAAAAACCGGCTATTTTATCTAGCTTATGTTGCATAGATTCTATGTTCATTAGTTTCATTGTCATATAGTAACCGTTAAGTAAATATTAATGGTGCCTTTTTATTCATGTTCATTTTGAAAATACAATATTTGTATTTTTAACTTGATTTTCCTTTTTTGATATTTTTTTTATTTGGGCGCTGATGCGTATTGCATATGACTTATGCAAAATGTAGCCAATAAAAACGAGTTTTTGAAAAATAATATAAAGACTTCATATTTATTATTTTACTAAAATATTTTTTTGTCAACTACAATAATGGAAAATTCTCCCTTTTCTGTTTACGATGCTGCTGCTTTTTCCCCTAAAAAGTTCTTGTAATTCTTAAAATCCAATACTTCATATCATAATTTGATTTTCTTAGTAGACTTTGTTTTCGTTGTTTTGTTTTGTTTTCAGAAACATTTTTGTAGTGTACTTTGTTTGTGTAAAGGTTATGTACATATGCAACACCCATCTCGCCAGTAGAATTTGCTATTACGTTACCTTTGAAATTTCTCCTTCTAATACGTTGTATATATTATCATTTTCTGTAAATGTTCGATTTGAAAACTGCCTCATTTTTCCAAACATTACAAATATTACATGTACTAACTGGTATTTTTTCAAAAATTCCAAAACCGTTATTTGTATTTTCAAATGAATGCTACCATTGTGTATTATACAATTTTGACACGTCTAATTCATCAACTTTAACTCATCTTGTTGCTTCGAGCTTTTCTTATAAAATTGTATTCATATTTGTCGTTTCTTTTTTAGTGCTATCACATTTGTATTTCATTTCCATATTATTAAATGGTAATAATGAGCGTGTATTGATGTAATATGCAATGGTAGTAATTTTTCTGCGTTTCTCGCGTAAAGTGAGAACACAGAACTGAGAACTTAGTATCTGAAAAAAAAAAATAAACGAACGAGACAATACCAATGTACTACATGTGGTGTGGTGTGGTGTACGGAATAGAATGGGCGGATGGTGAAAGTGAGGGAGTGTTTGAAGCAGGATCTGGAAGCGGCGCCGACGGGGACTACCAACTCGTTCAACACGAAGTCCTATATTCTTTGAACAACCAGTATGAGGTTCTGGAATTTCTCGGCCGTGGCACCTTCGGGCAGGTCGTTAAATGCTGGAAAAAAGGCACCAATGAAATAGTCGCCATTAAGATACTTAAGAATCATCCATCTTACGCTCGACAGGTCAGTGATGTTTCTATATAAAATCATATAATTTAAAATCCTAATGGGCCATTTCTCTGCAGATTATGCACATTCTAAGGTGTAGATTACACTTTCTTACCTAATTTAAAATGTATACTTCTAAATTTTATAATGTTGCTATAGCACCTTAAGTTGTGTACCTTGCAATAAAATATGATCAGTGACTTTTCCATTTTATAAATTCAATTAATCTTTTCCATATTTCTTATTTACAGGGGCAAATAGAAGTTAGCATTTTGTCGCGATTAAGTCAAGAAAATGCAGACGAATTCAACTTTGTTAGGGCTTTCGAATGTTTCCAACACAAGAACCATACGTGTCTCGTCTTCGAGATGCTCGAACAGAATTTATATGATTTTCTCAAACAAAACAAATTTAGCCCTCTTCCACTCAAATATATCAGGCCCATATTGCAACAAGTCCTAACTGCGTTGCTCAAACTCAAGGCAAGTTTTTTTTCTTTTTTGTCGGTGGAATTTTTGCTAACGTGTGCTACTTTTTCTCCTAATAGCAACTGGGTCTTATTCACGCCGATCTAAAACCGGAGAACATAATGTTGGTCGATCCAGTTAGACAGCCTTACAGAGTGAAAGTAATCGATTTCGGCAGTGCGAGCCACGTTAGTAAGGCAGTTTGTAATACGTATTTGCAAAGCAGATACTATAGAGCCCCCGAGATCATCTTAGGTTTGCCATTCTGCGAAGCTATTGACATGTGGTCTTTAGGCTGTGTCGTGGCTGAACTATTTCTTGGTTGGCCTCTATATCCTGGTTCTTCAGAGTACGACCAAATCAGATATATTAGTCAAACACAAGGTTAGTGGGACACGCCGTGTAGTATAGCATTATTGCTAACAATATATTTGGTTTTATAGGCTTACCGACTGAGCATATGCTGAATAATGCTTCAAAAACAACTAAATTCTTCTACCGCGATATGGAAAGTACCTATCCGTTCTGGAGACTTAAAACTCCAGAAGAGCATGAAGCAGAAACTGGGATAAAATCTAAAGAGGCTAGAAAGTACATTTTTAATTGTTTGGACGACATTGGCCAAGTGAATGTGCCAACCGATTTGGAAGGTGGTCAGCTCTTAGCAGAAAAGGTGGACAGGAAAGAATTTATAGACCTCTTGAAAAGAATGCTTACAATGGACCAGGTAGCAATATCCTCGCTTGTTTATCTAATATATTAATCAGATGTTTAGAAGCTGCATTTATCTCACGGGAAAGTATGTAACACATTTCTTTATTAAATATACAGGAAAGACGTACGACGCCCGGAGAAGCCTTAAACCACCCATTCGTCCGTCTATCTCATCTCGTAGATTATGCTCACTGCAACAACGTTAAAGCCAGCGTACAAATGATGGAGGTATTTATTCTGACATTTATGTTAAAAATTAATGTTTAATTTCTTTGTTTTTAAAGGTATGTCGTCGTAACGACTACAGCAGTTCTTCGTCTAACAATCATCATCAGCCAACACAGCAGACACAGTCATTGGTAGCCAATTTTGTACCGAGCTCTAACGGAAATGTCACATTTACAATCAACAACCATCAAGTCCAACGTCTGGTGAGAGATCGTACCGGGTACGATAACTTGGTACGTTCATTATTTTACATTTAATAGAAAGTAAAAGGGATAATTAACTATCCATTATCTTTATACGTTTAGTATCAGATTTATAACGGAAGAACCGTCGGACGTCAGTATACCACTAGTAGCAGGGCGGATCCATTCCAACATCAACTTGTATCGAGTATACTTTGCCCAGCTGGATATCAAGGTATGGGTGGTTCTCCAGCAAAACACGTTACAGTAGTACAACAACCTCAACTCCAAATTCAGCCACCAATTTTGAGCCAACCAGGTCAACAGCAATATGTACCTGTAAGCGTAGTAGAACCAAGCGGACGACAGATGTTATTAACAGTAAATAAAACTAGTTTAATGTAAATTTCGAAATAAACATCGTGCTTATTAATTATAGAATGCAGTTCAGACATCTTGGCCAGCAAACAGACAGATGGCGATCGTTCCTTCTTGGCAACAAATACCGACCCAACACGCTGCTATTCAACAACCATTATTATCAGAGGCCGAGTGGGGTAGACCTCTTCTTGTTGATTCTTCCGCTATATTACAGGAACAACGTCCGGTATTCCCGGTAGATGTCACAACCGAAGTTTATAATCCTACAATCGTAGACCATACCGGAGCATCGTGGACTTCAAGCAAGCGGAGTTCTAAGAATCATCACGTACAACAAAGTTCTTCACATCATACCCATCATTTAATGGTAATTTCAAAAAATTATATTTTTTTACAGTCAAAACATCTTTTTTTTTGTTATTAGGTCCCCACGCACCACAGGTCTCAACATGATAAGAAAGAACAAACGCAATTAAGTCCGGTTAAAAAGAGAGTTAAGGAGAGTTCACCTCCTTCTGAGCAGATGAATGGTTATTCAAGTAATACAAGAAGAAATCACACTCCTAGTAATCATCATGGATCTTGGCAACATGTACCTCATCCACAGGTTTGTCTTGCCCATTTTTATTAAATGGATGTAGAAAGGCCTAATATTTCAATATAAACAGGGTAAACATCTTCAAGTTCACGGTCAAAGCAATCAAGTGATGCATAATGGAAGACAGCATACAATCACAATAAACGACACACCGTCACCTGCGGTGTCTGTAATAACTATATCCGACAGTGAAGATGAAACAGCGAATACGAAAAAGGTGTTGGCTGCCAGTAGTAGTCATAGGAGTCATCATAATGGTCACAGTACGACCAGCAATAGGAAAAACGTCATCAGCTGTGTCAGTGTAGGAGATAGTGATAACGAAGACCATAAAAGTCCTACAAAGGTACTTTGATTTCTTAATTTTACAAATAAACCCGAAAGAACAATCGTCTTTCTATTAAAATTTTCCCCGGAGAAAATACAACCTTACTCAAATATACTACACACACTTGAAAAACCCCAATATTTACATTAGGATCGAACATCAAAGGAATTAAAGCGTATATATTTAGATATCTGTAAACAAGCACAATTTTATTACATGATAAAACTATATTCGTAAACTGCAGATAGTAAAGACCTATTTCCGTATCATGTCCTTTCGACCGCTCTACAAAAAAGTGTTTTATGAATTTCTTTGAATAAATTTTTGTATGTGGTATCTCTTTTTATTATTTTGTTAATGCTTCATTCTATACAGGGATGGTACAATGACATATGTTAAGGAAGACAACGCAGTTGTCCGGGGGAATTTGATGGATAGGGCACCAATTTGTACCATAACTGAACTAGCTTTGCTGTTGCAATTGCTGATGAGAGGGTCGGGGCACCATGAAACGTATTAGAGAATTTTCTTCTTGGCTAGGTCGCCTTTTTCTCGTTAGTTCAGCCTCTTCTCCATATAAAGTTAATAATTCACATTTACTTTTCATAATCTTGTTTCCAATTTTTTATATATAAAATATTTGAAACGTTTTATTTTAAGATGCAGGAGCAAATACAAGCATACCAGCAAGTCATAAAGCATGAACCGTCCCAGGGTCATCATGTAAGTTACGGCTCCTCTCAATCGAGAAAGACTCGCTTGCTAGCGAAAGCACAATCCGAATGCATGTTGAACGTTCAAACTAAGCAAGAGCCGGGACTTGATTACCATCAACACCACAGACAGAATGACTACCTTATGCCTCAACAAATTCCACCTCAACAACAGCAACAACATTGCACTTCGGCTTGCAAAGAACCATCTTTGCAAGCTTATCAATATGTTACTACTGGACCTGGACACATCAGTAATCAAGAACAAGTGGTTTATTCAACCGGTAGCGGAGGTGATAAACGGGTGTCCTGGGCGCCACCAGTTGCCCACGCTCCAACTACATCTCATGGCGGTAACCGACGACATTCGGCTGTTCCTGTCGTAAATTTAAGGGACTACAACATTTCAGCACAGGGGCATAAGGAGTATACGATACAACCTCCTGCAGCACATTCTACGAGGGATACTTTATCAATAAGTAGAGATCAACATCTTTTAGCGCCAGCCAAGAACTGGGGTCCACCGCAAGCCATACATCATCAATCTTACAGGTATGTTTCGTTATTGTTTCTTGAATGAAAATCGTAGAGGTAACCGGCTACGTAAGTCAATCATTACGTCCTGTGGGTAACTTTTTTTGTTTCGAAAGATACTTATTACTACAAGGATACTTGTATTACAAAACAATTGAATCAATTTTTTTAAATTGATGTATTCTACAAATTAAAGTGGGAGGTATCATAATGCATATTATTGTTGATTGATTGTAGGCACAGCAATGCTCACCTTTCTCCACAACCACTTACCGCCGCTCCTAGATTGTCTCCACAGCATCCTCTGGCAGCCACCGGGCAACCGCTATATCATCAAACAGAACTTTATAGGCGACCGGCTGTTTACGTTACTACTACACAGCCCGCCTATATACCGACTACCCACCAAGTAGCACCAGCAGGGTAAGTAACATTGCAGTTACATAAACATTTTTGTACCTAGCGAATTCAGTTGTATCTCTGTTTGCCCGTTATAACATGATCTCAATATTGCTTATAATTGGATATGTTATCTGGATCCCCATAATTTACTATCCGGATAACTGGATTTTTATGTTATTATCCGGATCAGTTCTTCGAAACCTCTCAATATGGTTCCGCTATCCGAAATTTTGAATTCGAATTTTTCCGAAAATCGGCTAATGGATCAGGATCTAAGAATCGGATAGTTTTGGATCCAGATATTTGTATCTCTAAAAATGACAAATTCCTATTTCACAGTTGGTAGTATGACGTCGCATAGCGGGATACGAATTGATGGTTCATTAAAAATTGTGTTATATTAAGTAATATGTGAAACTAATAATATAAAAACGAAACGATGAACAAATCGAATAAATAATCTTTTCTGAATTCAGATTTAATCTTTCTTTTTTCTATTTCATATATTTGTTTCCACAGCCGACCATTACCTCCACCGCCAGCCCACCATGCAAGCGCAAGACCAGTTCTGGCAAGTCATACCACTCATCCATTACCAGCTCATCTTCAATTTCCGTCGCATGCACAGGTAGCCTCCTACGGGTTCGCACCTTTAAGTCCAGCTAAAAGTCAATATCCTGGTCTATGGTTCGCTGAGTAAAAGACGGAGAAGACAGAAATTGTAAGGAAAGAAATAAGTACGCAACATGCTCCGTCGAATAAAACGGAACAAAATAATCTTAGTAGATAAGTACAGAAGTTTTTTTTTTTCATTAATTTTTGTTTTCTTAGATTAATTAGTTTTTAGTAACTAAAGAAAGAGGAGTGAGAAATGTTTTTTTGTTGTGTGAACTATCTCATCCATTGTGTATATGCGTTCGTTTTTGTTATAATTATGGTTATAACTGTGAGGCTTATGGAAGTTTTATAAGTTTAGTGATATTATCAAAAAAAAAAATTACAAAATTGTTCCTCCGGAAATTTCCTAGTTTTCCTTATTTTTTCAACGTCAAACGGAGGTGTATATTTGTAAGTCATCAATTATTTTTCACCTATAGGTTTTAGTTTATCATGTATTAATTTCATAATGCTATTGTTTTATTTTCGTGAAAGTGTTATCGACAATATTCCATTGTTTTTTCTCTCTTTTAAATTAGTGGCTAATCACCTTCATCATATTGAACATTTAATGAAAGCACTTGTAAATAACTGAAAAAGGTCGTAATGGCTAATCTTATATGTTCAGTGCAATTGTATCTATTCTGTTTATTTTAAACGGCTAAAAACGTGTGAGCATTTTTTACCTCTTAGTTATTTTCTTTTAGTTTTGTAGGTTTTATGCGTTTTTATGATTTGTACACTCGATAGTACCGAGTTGTAAGGGATAATAATTAAAATTAGAATGAGTATACGTTATTTAAGAGTGTGTAACCGAGCTACTACTACTTTTTAACTTGTTATATTATTATGACTATTACTGATATATTTTTTTCGGGTATTTTTAATAGGATATAGTTTATCGAATGCTACTAGTTTTCGTAGAATAATAGTTATTCTAATATCTCACAGACATTGTCTGTTATGTGTATCTACAATATGCACGCATTGGTAAATTTAAAGAAAACCAGCTTTGATTGGTTCACTACTTTGAAATATTAGGTAGGTTATTATTGATTAGCTGGCTTAAAGTTTTCAAATTTCTTTAAAAAAAAAATTAGCGTAACATTAATGATTATTGTGTATATGTTTCTATGATATAAACTGCCTTCCTTGATGTAAATTATGCATTTTAGTCACAAACAAGTAGTGATAGTGAATTATTAGTTTTTAGTTTGATTTCTTATTAGTATTCTCACCATTATTTTAATAATATAATAACGATTACTATTGGATTACTAACTTTGTAAATACATAGATGAAAGAATAGAAATTATTTGGCTGTTTCGTATATTTAAATAGCATAATGCATTTTTCGTGTTATAATAGTAGTATACATGTCTTTCACACACATAATTACTGCTCGTTCGTCTTGTACATTTTCTTTGCCATTTTCTTCAGATTATATAAAATTGGGCCACACAATACTACACTGGGGGGCCACATTTTTAAAAATACGCTTCTTTGCAATTTTAATAGCATTACTATTAACTTTTATTAATAATTGATAGATTACAATAATACATATAAACATATATAGTATATGTTTGATATATATTTAAACAATATTTATTATAGGTGTTTTTGGACTTAAGTTTTGTATGTTTTAACAATGAATTGGAAGAATTGATAAGCGATTTTCGTGAATGCTAAACTATATGATTACACTAACTAAATTTATACCTAACTACTTTTATCGTTATGATTTTCTAATAGTACAATACTAGTAATAGTACAATACTAATTCGTATTTTTAATTTATGTTAGTATTGTGGTGTATTGCAATAGGCGTCTATTTTTTCCGACTTACATTTATATTCAAATCGATTTTCAGACATTATTGGTCTGGTCATTTCATAAGTAACGTTATGAAGAGGTACATTTTAAAAATATATTGGTAAATAGTAAGTGTTCTGGATTTACTTATTGATTGACAGCCTACCACGCACTTCTCTAGCTTCTCTGAGAGAACCAAATTCCGTGGCTTTAACGACATAGCGTTTGTAAAAAGTAAACATTTGACATCATGTAACAAACATTCAATTGAGTTAACGTTTAACATAGATATAAAGTTACCTGACCAATAATGTTCCTTTTTTGTAAATTTAGGTCACAGTTTAGAAATTTTGACGCAATAAACTAAAATATTTTGAGCAACTAGTCTTTTACAATGTTTCAAACATTTATAGCGTTACATTATTGATAATTTAAAACATTTTAACAATTTCAATGACTTGGAGTAATGTTCGTCCAAATATAGTTATATCTTCTTATAGAATTTATAACTTCCCATCGAAATCTTTGCTACTTATACAACTAATAAGGGAAAAACGAATTAAATTAAACTAAAACCTTTCTTAGGGCCGGTATTTCAGTCTCCTAATAAATAAAAGTATTAGCAGGATAACTAAAACAAGTGTCTTTCCACCAACTAATAAAAATTATATAACCAACAAGTAGTATTAATTGAGCGAAGGTCACTTATTGTGAGTGAGTTTTCCTTTAATATTACTTGTAAAGCAATTGCACTTCAGCCTCAGTACTTTTGTAGTCCTGGTAGGTGTACCACACAAACTTTTAAATTATTTGGTTATTTGCTCAAGCTGCATTTTTTTTCTTTCCAGTCCACTACATCGGACTGTGACCTCCCTTACTTTCTGTTCCTCCCAGCAAATCTAACACGTGGTTCAACCTACAACTGAAATACGAAAATGCACGTTTCTTAATTTTCACAATTTCTGATAATAATTTTCAATTTACCCTTTGAAATACAGAAACTGTTAAAGTAACCTACTTTCGTTTAAATTCAAACAGATGTAAACGATATTTTTTTTTAGATGATACGCGCTGCCTTTTTTTTTCGCATGCTGCTGATATGAATTAACCTGGTAACCTAACGAATATCGGGTAAATTAATTTTTGTAATTATATTAGTTTTATTGTTATTAGATATATTTATTAGCAGATTGAAATACCGGCCATAAGCATATTTCTCTCCAGCAAACAAAGATAATTAACATCGGCTATTCCTATTTCTGTTACTAACTGTCTAATATCCTAAAGATTTACACAGTCTTCAAGTCATTGAATGAACTATCTATATCCATGCATTAATTATCTCAATAGAATAAAAATTAGTTCCTACATTAAAATTAATGTCGAAGGCTTTTTTAACTTTTAACTGATAGATTGCAGGTATAATTAATATGTGTATATAATTTAAAGGATTAATCTGTACATTTGTGTATATATACAGCATATATATGTATGTATAATTTGTAATATTATTTATGATTATCCATTTAATTTATAAATCTATATTGAAAGTAGTATTTCGACCTAAAGACATTATTATTTAAAGTGATCTTTTTTCTAATTAGCATATTGTAAACATTATTATTATTATGGTTATATTTGTTTTTCCTTTTTTAAGTATGATTAACAAAATAAAAGATTACTTTTATTTTAGTACTTTTTGTTTTCTTTTCATATTTCTTGATTAATTTGATTTGACGTTTTATTCGAAAGTGACATTAGATGCACGATCCGAAACATACAAAACTTTAAGTCGACCCATTTTAAAATAGAAATACATACTTGTAAAGTGTGCAACAATCGATGTGCCTGTTCAAATATTATTACTGTAAAAAAAATTAAATTTCTTTCGTACTCCATTAAGCACAGTAGCGTAGTGATATCTGTATCGCTGTTGTATTGCAAAGAAAAATCAATGTGCAAAAGTTACAAAGTATAGATTAATTGGTCATCGGAACCATCTATATATACATATATCTTCTATGGAGTTACGGCAATTTAGATGTGATACTAATAAAAATAATCATTTTATCTTGTACATAGCTACTACATATGATAATAATATTTAATAATTAATGGTCCTTTTTAAAGTGGCTTTTTGAGTATTATGAAACACAGATGAAACATATAACGAGAACAAGAAGTATGCAAAACATTAAAATGAAAATATTGTAGAGTGTTTTTCGTGATCTCTATGCCAAACTCCTTCTCATCCCCCATTTTTTGCTGGATATATAATGTACGATACCTATTAACTCTAGATGATGTAGAGTATTTAGGATAGTTGTGCATACTGCATACATTAAAAATATTAAATTGAAATAAATATATATTATATATAAGATAAAATATTTTTGGATTGTGTAGATTAGTGGGGTATACATATATTTAGTACTAAATAAAAGGAAATTATTATAAAAATATATATTATAGATAAAACTATATATTATATTGGATGTGACAGGATTTGTACGTCGTTTTGTTTTAAAACATTTAAAAAGTTAAAACAGAATTTATTTTATAAAAACTGACCGGTAAAAGGAACAAAGCATTGTAATTATGACAAAATATTCTCAATTGATTAATTTGAAAAGCTCTTTATTTGATTTATCTTTTCCGTTGCTTTGACTGATGCTTACAAATTAAAGTACAAACATAATCGAATTTTAATTCAATTATTACAAGATGTTAAATAGTTTTTCAGATATTCGGAATTTCAGAATTCTAAATATAAATCAAGGCGTTTAAATAGTTTAATAATTTTTTGTAAAATATATTCTGTTTCCACACTTTGACAATATTTCCAAGTTTTTAAAATATTTAAGTGCAGATTCTGTAACACCTGCTATTATATATTGACGGATTTAATAATAATCAGGTGTTTATGTGATTGTATTTTTAATCTTTCATTCGTAAATGAAACAAAAAATTACTAATGAAGCTGTCCAAATACTTATTGCATGTCGATGTATTGAACGTCTACATGTTTTCTCGTACGATTGTCTCTGTTTTATGTTGTTTAGATAAAATGAACGGTAAATGTCTCTCTATCTCTCTCTACATTTTACTTCAATCACTAGTTAACATGTCTAAAGAAATAACTGTACACACACATACACATATACACACAATAAATATTTGTATAAAGTTTCTAGTTTCGTTTTAAAATCTAATCGTCTCTTTCTATATTAGATGTATAAGCACAGGGTGATTATTAGCTAAACCATTAAATCTTAAAATGTTAACAGCGAATTAGCGTAGATGTTAGATTTAATAACACATCCGTTTATTCAAAATATTAGAAACCACAAATAAATCTTGTTAGGTTCGTTATTCTGGCATCGAAAGGCTTACTTTTCTATTTGCATATCGAGCTTTTTGTAATAGTCTTATTTTTGCTGTTATATCTTTTAGTTAACTTCGTAATATTGTTAAGACTGGCCTAGTAACCATATATCATAATATACGATAGACTAAGTGCAGTATTAAAACAAGTTGCGTTGCATAGTTCGTTTTGTTTCTTTTGCTTTTCTTGATTTTGTATACATACATATAGTATTGCTAGAGTGCAAGAGTATAAACCCTTCATAAATAATATAATTGTTATATGACATTAAGGCAAACTCGCTTGAAAATCAAATTGAAATTAAACATTTATATTGCATATCAAACAGCATAAAGTAACGATTTAGACCAATTCTACGAACACAACAGAACTCTTAATGGAATATAACAGTTGTAGCTGTTAAATAAAAAAAAAATTGTACCTTTTTATATGAACGTAAAAAATACACAGGAAAAGTATCAAAAATCGAAGCACAATAATAAAGTCTGTTTAAATTTCTAACGACCACCCACTCATCTTCTATGTATATGTAAGTAACTGATCTCTTCCCTAAAATAAATACATAGTAGGAAAAGCTTTTGTAAAACGATAAATACAATTACATCCGATTACAAATTTGACTTCCATTATCCAATTTTTATTTCACATCAATATTATTTTCAATGTATTTTTAATTGTTCATCTTTATATTATCCATGGATGCTGGGTTGAATTATTTTAGTTACCACGTATATTATATATTAACAAAATATATTTAAAAATGCTACATCATGATGTTAACGCTACATGAATATGATATATTAAACGCTTCTTGTGTGGGATTTTTTCAATTGTGTTATTATTATTAATTAATATTTTTTCTGTTTTGTGGTGATATAATTTAACAACAGTTTTATTTTCGAATGTGTAAGTACGGATATCAGATTTTGCAACAGTACAAAAAAAATAATTGCATTATACAAATCACATGCATAAAACAAGTATACTGCACATTGAACATTTACCAATAAATCAAAGTTACAGTTATACGCCTCGAATCATCGGTTATTCGTTGCAAGATCTCGATGTCGATAATTTTGTAATAATCATTTTTATGCAATTTTGTTTTTGAACCCACTGTCAATATTTAAAATCAATATCAAAATATTCACACACCCTTCCAAAATGTTCATGCAAAATACTTTAAGGTTTTTTAACTGATCTTCAAGGCTGCACTACAGAAATTAGTTTATAGTTTTTAGTGTATTTCTTGTACAGGTGAAAGTGAACTGGAGTAAATACAGAAGAAATTCTTCGTTATATACGATTAATAAATCTACAAATTGTTGATTCCACTCCACTTTTATCTGACAGATTTATGAAATATATATTATGATATATAACATTTTAGTATGTACACAAGACTGGTTGTAGTTGATGTCAATAGCTAATATACATATTATTAATTATATAATATAAATATATATTATAGGGTGTTTGCACCATTTGAAAAAAAAAGAGAAAAACGGTGTAGGCTGTTGTAGTGATCTAATATAATTATTGTACATTGTTAATATTATAATACTAACGTAAAATCCTATAATTTTGTTCATTCATGTGGATTGTCAGGTTGAATTGATTTGAACGCGATTTTGTTTTGTAATTGTTGTACTTTTAATAAATTTTCATTATATCAATACCAATTGCTCAAGTGGAAGAATTGATGGCAAACTGGAAAAAAATTGAATTTTATGCGACTAACTTGCGAGATGTGATTTTGGTAGAAAATTAAATTGTGGTAGAATGCTATCCATTACCCACCTGGGTAATTGCAAAAAGACAACGTCCGCCATATAACAACATAAAAGATTCATTTCTTTTTTTTTGTAAATAATCAATAAACTGATTTAACAACTTATATTTGTGTTTTATTTAAACAAACCTTAAATCGTACAAGCAACGACTAGACAGACTCGTATTTTGTTCCCTGTTATAAGTCGAATAAAGACGAGTCTGGCTAGCCATTGCAAAAAAGTAATAATTTCCCCTACCTTCGTCGTCCCTAAATATATATATGGGATCGGGTATACTAATATATTGAAAGATAAAAAATCTTGTATTATCTTCATCGTTGGCTATTATTATTATTATTAAAACCTTTACATTTTTCTAAATGTTTGATATAATTTCGAATGCATAAGACGTATCACAATAAAAGAAGAGAAACTACTTGCATCAAAATATTTTATTTTATGAATTAATTATTAGAGCTTCCGGATGTACAGAAAAAAAATAGAAAAAAAAAAACATAATCTGACCTCGAGGATCGGTTACATACAGTTGCGTAAAATGGTAATACATCAAGATATTTTTTCTATAAATTTTGAATGAAAGTTTATATGCACAAACAGCACCTAGAGAACCTTATTAATGTTGTAAATAGAAAGAAGCGATTAGACTTTGGGCGAACGCTCATAAATAAACCATTATTTATATCGGAGACAAAAAAAATTGAAATCCACAATAAAGAATGATGGGTAAAACCTTATACTATGCGAATGTACAGTTGCATATGAAATTGCAAATTTAGTATATATTAACGTACAATGGATAAACATAAGTACTTCAACATTTTAAAAGAAAATTAAAAAAAAAGCTTTTAAATTGATAATTTCTGATAATTTTTACTTTTAACAGGATAGCGACCAAAAACATCATTCTTATTTAGTTCGGCACTAATTAATCTGCAACACATCCAATTTTTTTGAAAATTCTCCACGGTCACCGAATGTTAATTTTATGGCAAGAATTGAAAATGGGTGTGAAAAGATGCCACTTCCAGCAACAATGATTTTAAAGTGATTTTTGTTGGAATTTTATTTGAAAAAATAATTTAGTCCAATTACTTTCAAAAACTGTTGGAAAAAATAAGAAAATATGCTGCATAATTAAAAAACGATGTTTAGTACTTAGTACCTATATTAGAAACAAAAGAAATTGTGCAAGGCAACGAATGAAAGAAAATTGTAATTTTAACAGAACAAATAAAACAACATACCAAGCCGTATACCGACGAAATAGCAACTTAGCCATAGATCGGTATTCGCGGCTAAATGGATAATTTCAGTTCTTGTATTAAACATAACACAGGCTTATTATCCATCTTTTTAAAAAAATAAATAAATAAATCATGAACAAACTGTTTTTTTTTTCTACTAATTAATAATTTTGAGCCATGAAAATAAATAAATAAATGAGAGATGGTTACAAAATTAAAAAGTGCCCTAGACTAAAGAAGTTTGCAAACTCTTGAATTATCATTTAATATGGATATTCCTCAGTAGAGGGCAGCAATGGCATCAAATCAAATTACAAATAATGAAATAATGTACCTTCTAAGATTTATTACTAAAATTAAAATTGCAGAAATTTTTTAATAGAACTATTAATCGAAAAATACATTTTAGTTTTCTCAAATTCTTAACTCGTTTCGATATTCTCGTAGATATAAGGCAACAAGCAAGAGCAGCGCATTACGAAGTGTACCTTTTACCAATTTCCTTAATTTAATATGCAATAAACTTTGTGTTACATGAGCATGCGGTACAACAAGATTGGTTTACCAGCAATATGCAAATAGATACGAAATAGATCTTTTTGGGGTATTTCAGGCAAGCTGGTCAAATTAGGCCTTCTCCGATCGAACATCATCCGACCTCTTCGATTGGTACATGTGAAACAAATGAATGTCGGCCGTCAATGGTGCAGAAAAGATTTATCTTGGCTGCCTGATTGCCTTCACTTTTCCTTTTCTACTTTTGTAATTGGTCACGAGTTTCCCGCGCCTGGCTTAGAGAGGCTCGTCGATCAGCTAACGGGGCATCGACCGTGGCTCATACGTTTGGGAGTGGTAGCCATCGCCACCAATACACAACCGGTGCCGTTCCTGCAAGTCGCGACCATTGGTCTACAATTTGTCGACCAATCATTGAGACACTACCGACTAAAATATCCAATGTAAGTCCACAAATTATCAAACATATTCTGTGCATGATTCGAGGGTTGAACCGGCAAAATACAATTTGTTTATTCTCGAATTATCGGCTAATTTACAAATTTCCCATCATTTTTGACGTACGTTTAGCTTTCTAAAATCCGTAATGGCGCACAGTCGAATCTGTTTTCTACGACTGTCACCGACATATATTTTACGAGATCGCGAATATCTCGAGCCTACGCCGAAGATGCATAAAACTATAACGTATATCGCCACATAGTGATCGTTATAATGAAAAAATTTCGTAGAAAAACGGTCAAGTACCGCAAAGCCTAAAATTTGAAAGTCGAAATGAGGTTATGTTGATATACACGTATCATTTATGTATATAAATAGTCAATCATAAGGTGGATCTTATCAAGAAGCAACATGCACAGTAAATTGATTGAAAGGAATATAATCATGAATCGATAGTTATTCTGCTTTATTTACCTTAATTTGCAGACGTAACATTGTTTAAAACAATGGAACAATTGACCACTGCCGATGGACAGGTGGTCATGCAGGCTGTCCAGAGTGTTGCTCCACAACAAGTTCAAGTCATGCAAATGAATCCAAGCGGTCAAATGATACAAGGAACAAGTGGCCAACAAATTATGGTGCATGCGATGCCACAGAATGGACAAATTCAAGTGGCACCTGGTGCGCAAGGTATCCAGCAAATTCAAGTAGTTCCGATTACAAGTTTACAAGGGACACAAGGGCAAATATTACTTCAGCAACCGCAACAAGCTCAAATAGTTCAAACAGCTGATGGACAGACATTTATTTATCAACCAGTAGCTTTAGATAATACAGCAATACAACAAGCAACACCAACAGGTTAGTGTGTACTCATAGTTTTCACATAAAATATAAATTATCACCACAAGACCACTTTTTCTGCTTTAGTCCACTTGCAGTAAATCTTAATTTAAAGATTGCATTAAAACACAAAACATTGATAAATTGGATCGGGCCATATAAATGCCGATTCAAAAGAATGTTTAATGAGAACTTATCTCTAATTTAATAACAGTCATTTAATTCCTATATACTATGTTCAGAACGCTGCTTTACACCAGAAGTGGAAAATTGGCAAATTTGTCAAACCTAAGTAAAAGGCACTAAATTATGGTTTCTTCTAGATCAAGGATTCCCAACAATTTTTCTTATGTTGACCTTTTTTGCAAGAATTGTTTTCTTCATCGACCCCTTACTTTTGTTTCTATAGTATATAACAATGCCCGTGCAAAATTATGGTTGTGCAAGAACTCTTGTGAATAAAACTGGAAAAACCGCAGGACATATTGTAACAATATCCTTCAAAATGTCGCACAAGATGGTGTTTTGACAAGTGACGAAGCTCATTTCCATTTAAACGATAGCGTTAACAAGCGCAATTTTCTCTCCTGACCGACAGAAAATCGCATACAACTTCAGGACCGTTTCACGGCGTACGAGTTGCTGTTTGGTGTGCTTTTGGATCCTTTCAAGTTTGAGGCCCTGAATTTCTTTCTGAACTTTCTGACACGACAAGAAGATTGATTGATCTTCTATTTGAAAACATTGGACGTTTTGTTGACACGCTTAATCTCATTGTGCGGAGACGTCGAGTTGCTTTCACGTTCGCCCGATCTTGTTTCATGGGGCTACTTAAAACCTGTCTTCGAACATCCTGAAGAAAAATTGAAGGTTTCACATCTCCTGAAAAAGGAATAAAACGATAGCAATACAAAAAAGGAAGTGCCAAACAATTGCTCTAAACACCTCAAAACAGTAACGCGCGAGCTATAGAATCGAATCTTCGCACGGATTTACCCGTAATTTTCAAGTTGGAACAAAAGCTGAAATACCGAATTGTAAGCATAAGTGTGCTCTACAAGTTCGCTAATAAACATTTTGTCAGCGCTAAGGGCATTAGATTCTATCGACCCCAATATGAATTCAATTACTTTTATTGTTGTTAATTCAAAAAAAAGTGGGAGAAATAAAAATATCCCATAGTTTACGGACGCCATATACAAAAGTTATATATTCTGAAAAATTTGTATTTTTAACCGTATTTAATATAACTTCCTTTATGTAATATATAATTTTTTTATCCCAGTGCTTAATATTAATGGAAATCTGGTACAATTAACGACGAATCCGCAAGCAACGACCACCGCTACTGTTACGCAACCCGCTGTTACATCGCCCACGCCAACTGTGGTTCCACAAACAGCTATTGCGACAGCTGCTGCCCCAAATCAGTTAGCAATGGCTAACGGTAACCTTGTAATGGTGAGAGATTCTTCGGATGTACGTAACCATTAACACATTTTCATTTACTGCACAGATTATCCTGTTGTTCGTTGTTTAAATGTTGATCGAGAAACTAGACGGTAAATTAATTAGATCAAGTCAGTGGCGACTGCTGGTGACGTAAATGAAAAGTCAAAGGCAACGCCTCGATTTTCTCATGTACGGTTGTCAAGTATGATGGCACAGAAGCTAACTTGGACGATACGCAGTAGACGTGTACGAAAGTGAGCCTTGTGTACACCACCCATACTGCCTCGTCGCTTGCCAGCCGTCCAACTATACTTTTGTCCCATCATACGGAAATTTTTCTCCAGGGAATCAAAGACTGGTCCTTGACCTCCCATTTACGTAACCGCCAGCTAGATCAAACAAATGCTAGATTTAACGTTTAACATATAAACATCCTCAACGATAAGTTACTGAATAATGTTTAACATCGTTTGGTAGCTTATAAAGCATGTCATATTATCAAAACATTGTACTCGAGAAGGAAAAAGATTAAAATGATAATTGACCAACTACTTGGGAAAATATTCATCTAAGGAATAAACTAAGTTTCCGCGACTCAACATAGTGCGCTATATTATTTGCCTATAACCTGAACTGTTTTAATGCGCTCACCAGCGTATACAATGTGTAAGAACGATAGCAGACACATGGTGAACTTTCGTTATTTTATTATTCTTTTGTTAATATGGTACCTACCCGTGTACTTACTTTTTTGCTTGCTTTGCTTGCTTTATTGCTGTCCTATAAATGATTTGGATCTGTTGGACAATAAAATTATATTTTATTCTATAAGTCAGGAATAAAAGCACTTCTATTGATGAATTCTTGCAAATATTATATCATACGATGAGAGGCTAAATAGACAGTGTTTTGTTGGGCAAATAGAAACAAAAAAAGGGATACAACATACATGTTCAAAGTATTGTTTTAACAAAATATTCGAGTACAAAATATACATCGCACATTTCATTTCATTCCTACCCAGTATTCTCACTTAATTTAAAATAACGAACGTTCATATCTTATTGTAGATGGTACCAAGCACAAGTGGTGTTAATCAAATACAAAGAGTACCTATCGGAACAGAATTCTTAGAAGAGGAACCGTTGTACGTAAATGCAAAACAATACAGAAGGATATTGAAGCGAAGACAAGCCAGAGCAAAACTAGAAGCTGAGGGCAAAATTCCGAAAGAAAGACCGGTAAATAAAATCGCCAAATTGAATATTTGCAAATTTCTAGATAACGTTATTGCAGAAATATTTACACGAATCTAGACATCGTCATGCGATGAATAGAATAAGAGGCGAAGGCGGACGGTTTCATTCCGGATCTGTAAAAAAAAGAAAACAAGAACAAGAAGAACGGGAGAGGCAACAAACACAACAGCAACAGACACAAACTATGCCGCGAACGATAGGGATATCGTACACAACTGGTTTGGAGAATGCTATAATCATAGAGGTAAAAAAATAATGTTTCATATGTTTTATGAAGCTAAAGTTTATTTGGAACTTTACAGCCAACGATACAAGAGCACCTTACATCAGATCCTTTATCATAAGACTTGTTTATTGTTGACGTTTAAGTGGTATTAAGAAGAATTTTAAATGAAACATTACCTCATCACAAGAAGCATTACATTTTTTTTTTATATCTGAGCAAGTAACGCCAATAATAACAACAAGTTTCGCGTTATTTAATTCTTCTTAATGCAACTTAGTCTTATTTTTATTTACTAATTTATGTTTAATTTAAATGTTACTGTATATACCGTTGTATCATGAACCTTCTGTACATAGTTTTTAGTTAATATAACTAGTATTTAAGATGAATTTTTATTACAAGTACTATTTTAGATCTTTATATTGATCAATGAAAAAAACTGTTTCTTTTGTAGATTGACTTTCTAACGAACTGGCATAAATAATAACCATTGCAAAATATTGTACATCAGTTAATTGAATATAGTTTTTGTACCTGTTGAATTTTTATTAACTTGTCTTTTTTTATTGTATACTAAGAAAATATGCGAATGTGCAGATTACGGATATATAAATACAAAAAAACGGTTAACAGATATTTTATTCTAATTGTCATTAATATAAAACGTATTACATGGATTATTGTAGGATTGGCAGGTAGTTTTAGTTTATGATGGGTACTCCCAATAAACGCGGTTCTGTGCTTTTATTTGCTGAACCTAAGTACTTGTCTTTACCACGCGGAAGATAGTATCGATATTTAGTCGTTGCGAGGGGGGGAGACAGTGTACTGTACATAATGCGTATATGAAGCAAACAACACGGACAATAAACACCAGTTACACGTTATGAATGACGAAATAATTGTGAATAGTGGTGTTCTCGAATAAGTCAGAGCAATGGCTAAAGCAGTAAAATAATGAAAATCTCCACGTTCACTCCACTCGACATCAGAGAATCCTCTATCTGATCTAGTTTTTTTTTAATTATTTAGTATTTTTAACTCCTACATGCTTCCGAAATAATACAATTTTTACATTGACATTTTACTTGCAATATTTACTTTAATTAATATAATAATAAATTCATCCTTTTAATTTTTCTCTCTAAAGCAGTGGCTACTACTCATTTTTCATGACAGTATTCAGCACTCCAAGTAGTTAATCTGTTTGTTTACAGGTTTACGTTTATATACATTATAGCAACTCCATTTATTTTCTATTTTTGGCTCCACTATCACGGGATTACCGATATCATCCTTTAAAATACATACATTTGTTATGGGATGATTTCCATTATTACAATTTTCTCTTTATTTAAAATATAAATTCGTCCTACTTATTCCTACTTTACATTGCGTGCACTCCAAGTGCACCGGCACATGCACGGGTCTCAATGAACAGCATTGGTGCAATTGCACTCAGACCCAACAAAAGCATAATTTTACTCTCGGCAGTTAATGCAGGCCGAGCATACAAATCTAAAGACAACTAAAGAACGAGGACTGAAATTTGTGCGTTTTAATTTATCCGTATATAGGTGTAATGCAGTAAACGTGCAAGTTTGTATAGGCACAGAATTAATTTCCGAACGAAACGAGGCGAGTAAGAGAAGAGAAGAGAAGGTACCTATCCGCACTACGTACCGATGTCTTTTCTCTTACTCGCATCACTCCGTTTCGTTCGGAATTTATTCCTGACTCTGTACGTATTATAAGTATATCATGCCTATTATGTTTAGTCGGCATGTTTTCTCTACGCAGAAATTATAACTTATCAACAGAGTGTTCCGAAATTCGGGCACACGGACACTAATTTAGCCTGGTATGTACCTCGATAATAATAGTTCCTTTGCAATTTTTCGATTATCAAAATTTAACAAAAATTTAACTTTTATCCATATCTAGTGGGCAAATAAATAAATCATTTTAAAATCATAGGTCTTCAAAACACTGGTGGCGGCTTGGCGTCACCCGGCTCTCCCTTATGCGGATGGTATGATCCCGATAATATTCTACGAGAATTCCGATCAAAATACAATACGGCTTATTGATTTTTGTATTTGGCATAATCACTTTGAAATTGCTTAAATAAAGAAAAGTCCAGTTAGAATATACATATTTATTACTATTTTTATATATAAACAGACATAAATACTAATTATATCAGTAATTACAATTTTAAATATTTTCGCAACCAATTAATGTCCTCAGCCAATACATAGTATATTTTCGTAAACCATTCAATCCGATTTATTGATAAAATTCTTTTTTTTTGCTTTAACTTTTATGTACATATGTCTTTTAAAAATTATAATAACCGGGGAATAGGAATTGCAAGTATTACTAAAGACTGTTAAAAATTCGTACATTTCTATATCATAGATCCTCCATAATACAACTAACTAAATAAGTGAATATAAAATATATATACCTGCATAATGCAAAATTATTGCTGCATGCTAATTGTTGTAGTAACATTAAGCTAATAATAATATAATATAATAGAAGTAATAAAATCATCACAAAATAAATTAAAAAAATAGTCCATTTGTTTATACCACCAATACTAACACAGCAATTCTTATTAAATAGAAAATGCAAATCGAACGCAAGATCTAAGATTGGTTTGAGCAATAAATTTGCATTAGTTGCCTTGTTCCTTTGCAACATAGTAATAGTATTAATAACATAGAATAAGACACACATCACTTTATCCGCCACAATCCACCTCTGCTACTATTTCACTTGACTCTTTATATGTTGAAGAAACTCGTGATAAGACAACGAATTCTCTAATCTGTCTTCTATCAAACGTTCATAAAATAGGATTCTGTTGGGGCTATTTTCACGAATAACCTGCAACGTAGCGGCGAACGGTTTATCATCGTTCAGATAAGTCACGAGAGAATGCAACCTCTTACTCTGTTGATTCTCCAACAGGGGAAGTTCATACATCTCATCACTAATCGCGCTAAAGTCAGCAACATCTAATACGTTATTTAAAAACGTTATGGAAACGTTACAACAAACAAATATCATCATATGCTCGCCTGTATCCATTAAATAAGCACCATGTGAATCGAGACTCCTGGCAGTTAACTGTAGATGGGGTGGTTGATGAATAATTTCATCATCCTCATTGACTACAACGTTATGTTCTTCCAGATTGTGTATTGGGTACAAATCTGGATATATAATTTGCATGAGGTAAGGCAGCGGTTTAGTTTTCATATCACACATCGCCTTTACTCTATCATCCAATCTAGTGGAAACTCCAATGCGGAAAGCTATATTTTTTAATAATGCCGAGATATACAACGGGAGTAATTTTAAACAATCAGGCGCCATCAGTCCGCTAACACCTGCACCCATATTCAACGACATCTTGTAACTACTCAATATATCAATGGCAACATTTAAGAATGCTTCTCTGGCGTCTGAAAGACTAGATTGCATAGATCTATCGACGGCCATCTTGGATAGCAATCCAATGATGCATTGCTGATCTGCACAATTCATTAGATCTGATAGATTATTCGTAACAGGTAAACACATCGTGTGCACGCGAATTCTTCTTTCACCTTTACTCGATGTATACAACAATGCAGCTTGAAAACAGACGGTTTGAACATCTGCTAGATTCTCCTCGATGGAAACTTGCATACCAAAGCCGGCATCGGGATTTATATTAGGCAACGAAAGTAGATCAGTCGATCTAACAAAGAAGTTTCCATGAAATGTATGGATTGATAGACCTCTGGTGCAACGGATTCGCATGACAGCCTCAAATCCTATTTTTCTAGTGATATACCTTCGAAAACTCCTCTCAAATGCTTCATTTTGTAATGTTCTACTGGCCCTGAATAAGGGAAAGTGATGTATGCAGCCCCCGCTAAATCTACTAATACCTGAAATCGTGGATATGTCCACGAATTGTGAATTTAAAACGAATAAATCCACGGCAATTTGTTGGCCGCTGCATTCTAAAGCTAAACGTTTATAGAAATCGTTAGCTGGGTTTAGATGCGGGACATCCGAAGATGATCTCTGATTCGGATCTTCTCGCGGTGTTAACGCACCGGGCCCGATGTTAGGCAAACTGGCTTGAAAAACGGTTATCCTACCTCCTGTCGCAGACATCATTTTATAAGCAACCTGCAATGCTGCACCCAACGCTGAATTAGTTTCATGATTATTATTGTAACGCATTGGCAGTTGTGTTAACAAATCCGATATTAACTCCATCCTATCTTGTAAATTCACCAATAAATTGTCAGGACAAGGCAAAAAAACATCATCAATATCTAGAACAGTCATTTCGTGTGGCTGGTTTTGTCCTTCGGACAATGAATAAAAATGCAGCGCAGAGTCATAGGCTAAAAATCCTATTTGGGTTCGTGCATCACCCGGTATATTCGTTAATTCTGAACTTAAAGTGCTGCATATTGTATGTAAATAACCCGTTTCAACAGCCAAACGTGAAACGTCCATTAAGAATAAGTATACCGCCGGCTGTGGTGGTCTTATCATATACTCTGCAGGAGCTATGTACTCTATAGTGCTAGATTTCACTTCAGGCCTTCGCGAAGGGTCGCCATAGGTCTTCGTCAAGGGATCGAATTGAAATTCGTCCGGCAAATCGTTTATTCGATAACATAAGTTACATTTCCATCTTTTGGAATCGGCAAAAAATACAAAAGGGTTAATGTACGTTCGACAAGCGCGACATCTAACGATCGTATTACATTGGATCACAGGTAAATGATTTAAGTCTTTGAAAGGGTGTATGAGAACGCCTAGAGGGAGCCTCGATTTTTGTAAAAGTGACGTACTTTCAGGAATCTTTGTTACAGTACATCTAAATATATCTGGGTTGCAATTTACAGCGTCCAAAAAATCTTGTCCCAAAGACATTTTAGGCGGTTCTAGCTTGTTTTGTGGTAAAATAAATGGCGATTGTAAAAGATCGTGGTTTTCCCTGCCCCACAATTTGTTAAAACCGGCGTGCGTTACGCTAGCGCTAGCTTGAGAATTGTTCGGATAAAGTGGTTTGGCCTGTTGAGTATTTGGATATTGAAATGGTTGCATTGGTTGCTGACTATTTACAGACTGGGATGATGGTACTTGAAGTGGTTGTGATGGTGGAATTGGATGCTGTGTAGGATATCGATTACTATGAAGATGAGTTCTTGTCTGATTTTGCGTTGTGATTTGAGGATTTTGATAATTCTGATACAACTGTTGGAAACTTTGGTTATTAACTGGCTGTGTCGGCAATTGCGTAAGATTTTGATTTAATGGTTGCAATGGTACTTGCGGGAAATTCTGATTGCCAACTGGCTGCGATGGTCTTAGAGGAACATTTTGAAGCAAATTTTGAGATGGAATTTGCGAATTTCTTTGATTATACAAATTGGGCTTTGATAAATTCTGCATTGCTCCATATGTTTGATAACTCACAGTCTGACTTTTATGTGAAGCTGCCGATTGTGCACCCATAGCTTCTACAGGTCGCAGGGTATTAGGTGTATTATTCAGCCTCGATTGAGTTAAGTCTTGCTTGTTTAGTTGATTCTGGGAATAATTTTGTACTGGTTGTTGAGGAAACGTTTGATTCACCTGTGTCAACATCCGATTAGTTGATGGCTGAGGAAATTGTGAAGGTGCACTTTGCATTGCCTTTTGTTCAAATTTTTGTGGTGCTTGAACTTGTTCAGCTTTACTAAATGGTTGTGTTGCATGCATTAGATTCGGATTAGAGCTTGTTAGTGTTTGGTTTTGACGTTGAACCATTGGTTCAAAACCTTGACTTTTGCCTGTTAAGTTAACATTTAGTTGCTCAAAAGATTTTCCACTTGATAAGGTTGGTCCCACAGACGTAATAAACAAATTAGAATCGAAAACTCTTTGTATGTTTCCTTCAGACTTTGTCTTTACATCTTTTTGTTGTGATGCTTCGTTATTGCTGTTTGGTAGAGTATTACGAGTTACATTTGTAAATTGACTTGTTGCAGAATGTGTGAACATATTGATGTTCCCTTGTTGTCTATTTTCCAGAGAGTTATTATCAATGCCACTGAGCACATCACTAGCTTTAATATCTGCAACCTTTCTACTTGAATCGCTAGTATCAATTTTTGTTTCTTTTTCTTTATTCTCAATCACAGGTGTCGATGTGCTAAATGCTGACACTTTTGGGCTTGAAAATGGAGTTAAATCGGTTGTATTCAATCCAGAAATATTCAAATTGGAATAGTTTTGAGATAAGGTATTAGTGGGATCGAAATGTGGTCTTGTTGGTGGAAGTTGTGAAGCTGGTATTGATGGTCTGGATGGTGGCAGCTGAGAAGTTGGAATTTGTTGATATCGCGTTGATGGTGAAGGGTCCCTTGAAGAATTTGTAGATCCAAGCCCATTGAATTGCCTTGAAATAACGGATGGTACTTGTTTGGTATGGATCTGAGATATTCCATTTGGCAAATTTTCATTCATCGTGAATTTTTAATCTTATACTTAACCTAAAAAAAGAAAATGTTTTATCCTCTCATTAATGGCATGATTAATTACAGGATGGGCTTTAAGCATGTTACCAATAATCTATACAAAAACTTTTAAGAACCTCAGCACAAGATTACATTAATTAAAACTGCATATCTAAAGCCTTATACTTGTAAATTACAATTCTTATGTACATTGCAAAGAAAGTTCATTTTTAGATAAGCTAAATTTAAATATCATAACATATACTTTGTCTTATCTTTTGTATTAGCCAATATAGCATTTGTGTAGGATAATATAAGGACAAATATAATTTTCACTAAACCTGTTTAAGCTGCAGGACCATTTCAATAAGCCTTCTAAGAGGTAACTTTCTAAATTTGATTGAAATAAAATATTGAGCTAAAATATATTTTTGGTTTTATGCAAAGAAAATGAGCAACTTACGGGCATGAAGCTTTTATGATATTTTCTAAATTCATTAAACAATTTGAAAAATATACACTTTAGGCTTAATTTTGTAAAGCAGATCTATACCTTTGGCTGTTATACGATTTGCTTTCTTACCAACTATATTTACACGTACCCAAATTAACAATTAGCGTGTTAATTAAGAAAATTCACAATGAACAATAACTTGAGATGATGAGTCTAGGTCCCTTGAACTTTTGCTCTTTTTAGATATTCCAGGTAAAAAAGCACCGAATTCTTGGTCACATCGTCTACAAATCACATTATATAACTCACCTATTTTAATTCCGCCACTACGTACGTTTTCACAATACTAATAGTTCTTTAGTTAATTTATTTTAAATCTAAAATTCTGGTACTTTAGAATTGTCATTGTCAATCTTACGTGGCTAGGCGACTGCAGCGCCGTTAATTGGCGCGTTTAGTTGTGGAATTAAGAAATAAACGGGTGCGTTCAACATTAAAGAACGCGTCATAATTTTTTTAAATTTATTTAGATATTTAATGAAAATCTCTTAGTTTTTACTTGCGAACTCCGTAATAAAGTAAAATTATTTTTAGAAATATAAACACTTGTTTTATTTCAATGTTAAGATAATACACTATTGGATAAATGAATTAGTCCGTTCTTTAATTCCATATTTCTCTCGGAATTTCGATAAGATAATGCAAGGAATATCAATGTACACCCAAAGAATTTAATAACTGAAGTGTTTCCCAGAGAAAAAAAAAAGAAAAAAAGAAGAGGCAGGGGAATGTAGTGACGAGATACACGTCGCTAGTATTAAATATAATAAGAGGTCTATTCTTGATGAATAAATATAAATAGAGGTAGGCAGGCAAATAGGTCCGTGTCCATCTCAGAAGAGCTCGAAACAGAGCACTAGGTGCAGCCAGACAGTTGTATCCCATCCTCACAAATTCCCACCTCAACCCTAAAACGGACGTCATACGCCCGATCCTTACCTACGCTAGTCCCGTCTGGGTCACGGCGGCACCCACCCACATTACCTCCCTCGCGACGGTACAGAATCGCTGCTTGCCATTAGTACTGCACGTACCCCAACGCACCTCGCTGGCTACACTGACACACCTGAGCGAGACTGAGCGGCTGCAGGAATTCCTGGCACGGCTCAACAAAAACTTCTTTCGGAAGACGCTAACTAGCGAGAATCCCGCAATGAAGAACCCCTTCGGGATCGAGGCACAAGACCACCTACGATCACCTGAGTAGGCTGGCACAGGTATCACCATAGAGTGTACTAACACCTTACCAACTTATATTTTTCTGTTTTAGTAACCGAGGAGGGAGTCCAGGAAGAAGACTCCGAGAACCAAACACCGAGGACCGAGGACCTCAGGAAGATCATCAACCCGATGGAACTGGAGGAAGCAGGATAAGGATCCGGAAAACCCAGTACAATAGGTCCGTGTCTATTGATAAATGTTACATCTACATTTAATAACATTCATTGATTTGATTATTATTGAATAGAGATTGTTTCTGTAAACTCGAACTAAATAGTTGCTGCTTATTTCACCCAATTTGTTTAAGAAATGGAAACTTAATATTACACACCACGATGTTTTTACATCCTTTATGGTAGTAGGAATAAGTTGTATTATTATTATTATTGCCATTAACATTATTATATTTAGCAAAAATAGATAATTTATAGAATATTTCCTGCTGAATATGCTATGAAAATGTGTTACCTTTAATGATTTCTCTTATAAATACATAAACACCATTGAAATGATTTTCATTTCTTATAAACATTAAGCACTTGTGAATTTTCATCGTTCAATGGAATTTTGGCCCACTCAAATGATAAAGTATGTTTAGAATAAGCTTAATTTTATTTTCAAAATGTTGAATCTTGCCTTAAGTACCGGTATTTCTGGAAGATTCAGAGTTTGCAACATTCTTGTAACCAAAATATTGTTATCTGGATATTATCTGTTCAATAGTAATTAAAACTATATGTATTAAATGTAAACATAATATTTCTAATGTATATGTATTACTAGTCCGTCCCCCTATCAAGTTTTTTAGACAGTAATTAAAATCATGAATATTAAATATAGATATAATATTTGAGTGTAGGCTTTCACGACCGTAATCCATAGTAGAAATGTCTTTCGGGTGATGTCGCGTGGTTAATATTTTACTTGACGTTTCGCTTTAGTCTCTAGAAATCTGCTGAAGAACCTGACAGCATGGTCAGTGAAACGTGAAGTAAAATATTAACTACGCGACATCACCCGAAAGACATTTCTAGATATATTTGCCAATAATCCCTGCTTTATTGTGCGGTCTATTTATCTGGATAGCTCTATTTGTATTTAGAGCAAGTATTTATGGTATATCCGGCAAAAGATGAGATACACGTCATTACTTTTACGTATCCTTCCTTACCGGCAAACATAACGGTTATTAAATTCTTTCGCTGTACATATACCATTGCTAATCGAACTAAAAAGACAACAATGTAGCCGTAAACCAAAGGCACAGAATATGCGTCATCCTCGAATTGATATCTCAATCTGTCCATGTAATTAATAGAGCTGGTATAACTCTACTTATACCAGAGTCACCGGACACAGAGAATCGAATAGCTTTGTCGGTCATGTCCGTGACCTCGTACTATATTTGCGCCCTAATTATAAATTAATGAAATGTATATCTATATGTATATTATTTATATATATATATATTATTGTTAGTAATTACAATAACAGAAAGTAAATAATAGAATACATATTCGCTCATAATTCTAAAAATCATCTTATCACCATTACATGGTTATTATCGAGTATTAATTGAGGTAGAAGCAACGTTATGACAAACAGGAGAACTTGTATAAAAACTTTGCAGCATCAAATACGTTTCCACAGTTCTCTCACCAAATGATGCTTGTCGTGATGTTAAAATGTTTTTATATCTTGAAAAAGACCGTTCGACATCCACTGATGTCAGGCACGCATAATTGAAATAATCTTTATAAATAGATAAGGGATCTATAGATGCACCATTACAGATTTGTCTTAATCTAGTGAAATCAACATCTTCGTTTATAACACTCTCGAATTTTTCTATTACACTCTTATTTTTTACAATATGTATACTACGTAACAATGAATGTGCATCGTTCACTATTTGCAGCGACTCCCCTAATGACAATGAGGTATTTTGTAATTGTTCTATTGCGTCATAAAAACCAGCATAATTGTCATGAAGAGTTTTTACATCAGCTTCTAAGATAGTATCATGGAATTGTTTCCGACTTTCTTTAATAGCTGCTGCTTCATTAGTGTTAAACTTAAGAATCACCGATTTGATTTCTTGATAATATTTTGAATAATAAGAAACTGCCTTCAACCAAGTTCCCCAAGATGTAACACTCGGCTGTGGTGGTTGGGGGATACCAGGACACTGTACGTTAAATTGTTGAATACGCTTAGGAGATTTAGAAAATACCTTTTTCGTATTTGCTATTAGTGCATCTACTTTTGGATAAGAATCCCTAATAATTTGTGTCACAATATGTAAACCATGAATTTTACATGTTATGTGTACAAACCTTCCACCATTTTCTTTGAGAGAGCGACCTACACTACGCATTGTCCTAGTCCCATCGCTCATGAGCATCAACACTTGAGTTAAATTGACTTCAAATTGTTTTAAAGTATCGTGCACCACCTTTGTGATTGTTTCGGCTATACAATTTTCTATACTCTTGCTCGCTAATAATATTGCAGATGTAGATTTAGAAGGCTCTAATATACGTACTATAACATGCATAACAGATTGCTTTTTACAATTGGTGGTTTCGCCAACACATAGCCAAAGCAGTTCATT
Source organism: Oryctes borbonicus (assembly GCA_902654985.2). NCBI lineage: Eukaryota > Metazoa > Arthropoda > Insecta > Coleoptera > Scarabaeidae > Oryctes > Oryctes borbonicus. The sequence continues at coordinate 7,111,711 of LR736866.1, forward strand.
TTTTAATGCTGATTTAATTCTGTTTTCTACATCCTCACGTACAGATGGTATATACTTCCGTAAGGTTCCTCGGCTTGGTAACTGCCAATGCAGATTGTATTTACTCCAGAAATGTTTAAATTCTGGTTTATCGAGCAAGTGAAGCGGTAGACCGCAAGCAATCACCATGAACAGTAAGTCAAACAGAAATACTGTCGTCGGTGTCACGCCGTTTTTTTTATTCATGTGTTGTTTACAATTTACATGCATTTTACAATCACGTTCCTGCCGGCAGATCAAACTCTTTTCGCAAACTTTACAAAAAATTTTTGCACCATCGTATCGTAAATCCGGGTATTTATCGATAAATTTATTAATTGTTTCGCCAAACGGTAACATTCTACGCTTCTGCACGTTCGACATATCTATATTTATATGTATGACTCAATACGTTTAAAAATAACGCGCATCTATGTGTGACTGACGCTGCTAGGTAAAAGTATGGATTCGCGCGCAAATTACAAGGTTACGGACGTAACCGACAAACCCCTTTCGATTTATCCCCGGCGACGCTGCTATAAGTAAGAGTAATGCCAGCTCTAGTAATTAATAAATATAATTTTTTAAATTTTGATATAATAAATTGTTGACATATTATATAGGGTATTAGCGGATGTACACATAATAAGTAAGGTGGATTTAATCAAAAAATAAAAAAATATTATTTGATTTAAAGGATTTATTGTTTTTCTAACGTAACAGAACATATATTATTTTCAAAGAAAAAGTTTTCATTGAGTCCTTCTAAAAAAAAATAATTTATTTCAGTTTATTTAAGTTGCGGCAGTTAGTATTTGTACCCCAAATATTTTAAAGATCGTCCAATCAGAATCGAGAGCACGATATTGTCAAAATGCAATTGGAGGAAGTTAAAATCAATCCGACTTCTATCGTCGTCGTTTGGTTTTTACTGTTTTAACGGTTTTATATTTTATTTTCTGTACGAGAATCTTTTTAAAATCTTCCCATATCGACTATTGAATTCCCCCCTCGTGCTATTGAAAGTGTATTTCGCATCTAAGAATTGTATTTCTGCATTTGAAACTAATTTTTGTAATGTGTGTGTATTTAAAAACGGACATTTTGATATTTCCGACTGTCAAACTAGGCATTAAAACCTCTTCATGAATTCAACTAGAAGACGAATATAAAAAATAAATAAGCATCTTTTACGAAAACAATACGAATAAAACGATAAATTGGTAGCAACAGCCGTGAAGTCTGTTATAAACGTAAGTAGATCAACCTCTGCTGAATTCCTTTTTAGGTGAATGAATGAATCATATTCTTTTCTCGTTTTTTTTTTTATTGCATTATACGTACGCTGTTCTACGCTTACTACGGCAATTGACAAGGCCAGCCGGTCCGCATTTTAAAATTTATTTTAAGAACATAATACTTATTGCTTTAAGAAAGTAACATGGAAGATGAAGAATACAAAAAACTACCTATTGAAGATAAATGCGTTCACAAATTGTGGAAGGCAAGAGTTAATGGATACGAAGAAGTTACAAAGTTATTTCGTCAAATAGACGATGAAAAATCACCAGAGTTCAGTAAATATTTAGGCTTAATCAAGAAGTTTGTAATCGATAGCAATGCGATGGGTCAAGAAAAAGGTTTGGAAGCCACCTTAGCTTTCGTAGAGAATTACGCTCACGCAGGAAAAACCGTCGGGGAGGTCATGTCCGGAATTATTACAAAATGTATCGCGGCGCCTAAAACAAAAACAAGGGACCTCGCATTGCAAATAACATTAATGTATATTGAAATAGAAAAGCAAGATATCGTACAAGAGGAATTGATTAAAGGCATGGACATGAAAAATCCAAAGATCGTAGCAGCTTGTATTAATGCGTCTACAACGGCATTACGTGAATTTGGTTCTAAAGTATTTGCCGTCAAACCGTTAGCTAAGAAAATATCTGTTTTATTTGCTGATCGTGACAAAACTGTAAGAGATGAAGCTAGAGTTTTAGTTATTGAAATGTATAGATGGATTGGGGCAGCGCTAAGGTAAGTCTTAATCTTAGTATTTTAGCTTTCGGAATTGAATTTTTCAACCATTTCTGTATTTATTAATTCTTTCAGGCCTCAATTAAGCAATTTACAACCTGTACAAGTTACTGAGCTAGAAGTAGAATTTTCAAAAATTGACGGTCAAAAAGCCGTGCCAACTAGGTATTTAAGATCACAGCAACAAAAACAAGCGAAAATGGCCGCTGAAGCTGCTATAGTTGGTAGTGGTATGTACTATAAACTAATTTTAAAGAAAAGATATATTTAAGTACTCATAGATGGAGATGAAATAGAAGAAACCGATGCTCCAGTTCAATTGGATGTTTATGACTTAGTTGATCCTGTTGATATTCTCTCAAAAATGCCTAAAGATTTCTATGAAAAGGTTGAAGAAAAGAAGTGGCAGGAACGTAAAGAAGCTCTAGAAGCTGTTGAAACATTGTTGAAAGCACCTAAATTGGAAAATGGAGATTATGGAGATCTAGTGCGAGTCTTAAAAAAGGTATAGTTTTTTTTTGATATGTAAGAAATAATAATGTAAGTAATTTTTAGTATAACACTAACAAAGTTTGCACAAAACTCAAAAACTTTGATAAAGTAAGCTTTATACTGTATTGCTGGATAAGTGTCTAAAGAGTCTTCTGTTGTCGACTACATTTCTTCATAAGTAAAAGCAAGTAAAAACTTTTATAAATAAAAGTTTTTACTTGTTCTAGTACCAACCTTATACTTTGAAATAAGTTTATTAACAGCGCGAAATGTATCGTAATTATTAAAGCAGAATTTAATGTTCACCACTTCACGGTTTTGGATTTCTTTTTTTTGGAAAGTAGACCTCAGATTAAAAAAAAAATATTTTATTTGAAAGATTATTTAATACGCTTTACATAATTATGTGTTTTTTACTGTTCTCAAATGAGAAGTTCAAAAATGAATCCTCAGTCGTAGTTCGTAAGTTAGGAATCGTACTACTCTACCCTTGCTTTGATTGAACGCGAGGAAAAAGAAATCTACTTCTCAAAGGTCGTACATTGCTCGTGTAACTTTATATATCATCCACTCTCTATACAAATCATAGGCAGACCTACTAGTCCAGTTCCTATTCTATGTTTTACAGCTTTTTCCAATATCCAACTTTTAAGCTTCAGCAGTTCTTCTCTCGAGTCTACCCACTACTGCGTTTGCGATTTACAATGCCGGTTTCACGAAATTTAACAACGCAGCAACCAATTTGTTGATATAAATCAAAATATTACACTGCAAAATGTGTTCTGTTGGTTTTATTACGAAAACAGCTTTCAATGATAAATCTGTGTAGCAAACATGCTTTAAATTGTCAATAAACATTAATACAATTTGGGTTGTACAACTTACCTGCCATATGTAACAACATAAAAAACAAAAAAAAACATGGTCCTCTCGATTAGGTTCTTTTTATGATCACATTGTATAATGTAATTTTGTTTTCTTGTTCAGATTATCCAGAAAGATAGTAACGTTTTAGTAGTAGCACTTGCGGCAAAATGCTTGACCGGTCTTGCCAGTGGTTTAAAGAAGAGGTTTCAGCCATATGCAGCTTCCTGTGTATCAACTCTACTAGAGAAATTCAAAGAAAAGAAACAAAACGTTGTTGTAGCTGTACGGGAAGCAATTGATGCAGTATTTTTAGCGGTAAGTTTATATAGTTGGCGGCTTCAAATCAGCAATTGAAATTATGAAACTATTTTTAAAATATTTTCAGAAGTATCTAATTTTTAATGATTTGTTTCTATTTTCATTTTCAATTGCTATTGTTATTGATTTATTTATAGAAAAAAAAAGTTCATGAAAAAATATTTTAGCAATGTATTAATTTTCTTTTAAGATAAAATGCCACAAATTATTGTAAGTATGGATTTATTATCGCAACTACAAACGGCACAATCTTCAATATTGATTGCATTAAGCATAAATTTGGTTTTATTTTTTCAAATCTTTAAAATCTCATTCTTTAGAGCATGCTGGTTGTGTTGTTTGAGCCTTTTGAACCCTTATTTCATTACGTTTCGGAATTTGTTTATTCCTTTTTCGAAATTGTTTTGTTTTCCCATTCACATCACATACCGTTTTTTTTTTAATTTATGGGGAAACATCTTTATTACCTGTGATGTGAAGAAGAAATAATTTTGAAAAAGGAATAAACATACTCAAACAACACCCCAAAGGATTATTTTAAATGTTTGAACAAAAAACGGTTAAAAAAATTTGAAATCAATATTTTATATTTAACTTGCTTGTTCAATAATTCTAATCACAGTGCCAATTGAGTTGTAGTTACATAAAGCTGCGCTGTGAAATGTATTATGCACTGCTATTTGTAAGTATTTTTTTACCATTGAATAACAAATTTAATTTAATGCAATCTTATAAAATGTAAACTTTCCATATTTCAATATTTTCTATTTTAAGGTCTATTACTTGAAAGGACAACTTTGAAATTAGACTGTAATACTTTCGCTTGTTTTCTGCGGCGATTATAAGGCTATTACATTGTATATTTTTAAAAAAACTTAATTTTGCAATTGCTTAATGAGCCAATTATATACACGTTGTATTCTCACTTATTATTTCCTTATGGCAACTTAAATTATTCGGGCATATATTTCAGACTACCGTAGATGCAATTTTAGAAGATGTTCTTGAAGCTCTTAACAGTAAAAATCCATCCGTTAAATCCGAAACCGCTCTTTTTCTTTCGAGAGCTTTTACTAAAACCCTACCAACTGCCTTGAATAAGAAATTACTCAAAGCGTTAACAGGAGGACTGTTGAAAATTACTAATGAGCCGGGTGAGTATGATCATTACTAAACATTTTTTATTTATTTATACTTTAAAAAAGAAGGTACCAATATTTGCTTGTTACAGACCCTACTGTTAGAGATAGCACATGCGAAGCTTTAGGTGCACTAATGAAATTGGTTGGTGAAAAAGCAATTGGCCCTTTCCTTATTGAACTTGAAAAAGATAATTTGAAAATGACAAAGATCAAAGAGTGTTGCGAGAAAGCTGTAATTATTGTTAAGATTCCAGGCGCTAAGAAAGAAAGACCAACAACAGCACCCGTTAAAAACATACCTGTAACTGTTGAGGAATCTAAACCAGCTCCTCCAACAAAACAAGCAAGAAGACCTGCCACAGGTAGGCTATGACGTTTTGTACATTTTTTTTAGCAATTAAATACACAATCTGTCTGCGAGAGAAGATTTTCTTTGCACTGTTTGTTACTAAGTTTGTCACATGGTAACTACATTTAAAAATTATATTTACTATGTAGATAGATAAAACCTATTGATGTGATGTTATGCCGAGTATCCTATATTTTCTGTTGTAAACTACATCTGTTATTTGTAAATCAATAAGTTGTATAAAAAAAATATTACTTACTATTTGCAGTATTATGACTTGAAAAAATATACACACCAACGAATTTAAACGAGCGATAATAAACTCGAATTTGCGCCTCTATTATCTAATAAATTTCAATAGAATTTCTGAGAAGATTGGGGGGCATGTGTATTAAGTAGAAATTTGCTCCGGTACATGGTACAAAATGCACCGCATGATCTTGCGGAATATCTCAAAAAAATTATAGTGTGGTATTCACGGCTATCTACACATAGACGCCCATTGTACATCAAAATATTTACATTCGTTCCCCTAAATTTGTCGGCCAATGTAAATTTTTGCGCAAGTAAAAAAAAATGTTCTCGCAAAATACTTTTTATTTTTATCTCGAACGTTTCTCCGAGAAACACGCAGCATTGAATATGTCATTTAGCAGATTCAAGCAAGACTGTCGGTCGCCAAATTTATTTAAAGGTATTTGTGAGATTTTCTCTTTCATTTGCCCATTTCTATTATCATAAACTCATACCGAGTCACCAATTTCAGTCTAAAAATGAAAGCTTACTTGCTTAATAGTAGATCTGTTACGAAAATGCTTAGCGACTTTACTGCTCCATTTTAAGATTTGTTTCCGAATTCCAAATTCTTGTTAATATGTTGAACATTGCAAATATTTTTAGTAATTGTTTATACTTTGGGATTATTTCATTTCCTATTACGCTATATAAATGGCAGAGCAATCATAAATTGAATTGAACTCGGAGGTTCTCGTACTTTTTGGTCTATTATCAGCTTGTATTTGTATACACTGCAACTTAACTTCTGACAATAAATCGTTTATTACTATTTCATTGTTACTCATTTTAGTGTGTAATTTCAGCAAGTAAGAAAAAAGCTGAAATTAGTTCTGGTTCAGCGACTATTGTAAAGTCTAAAGGATCAAAGCCGCAAAAAGTTGTTAAATCTGTCGAAAAGGAATTAAATGATGAAGAGGCTACGGAGATAGTAAACGGTATTCTAAGTATGGATATAATTAATGGACTAGCTGATACCAATTGGAAAAATAGGTGAACTGGAATTATAACATGCAATGTAATTTTGTGCAAATATGTGCTTCTTTAAACAGATTATCTGCCACTGAGCAAATATTATCGACCATACAAACGTTAGATAGTAATAGCGTACCTACGCAAGCTGTAATCAAAATAATTAGTAAAAAGCCAGGATTGAAAGACACAAATTTCCAAGTATTAAAAGCAAGATTAGATGTAGTAAAATATTTAGCATCAAATTGCACATTTTCTACGTAAGTATTCTATACATTTATATAAATTTCTTTTTTAACGTAATAATAAATATACTAAAAGAAATTATGCTTTAAGCAAATAGAAATGTATCTCACGTCCCTTTTTCTTTCCTTAAGAATACATTATTCTAATTATAATAATAAGCTTTACTTCCTGGCAAAATATAATATTAATTTAATTTCTATATTAATTCAGGACAACTTGTGATTGCTGTCTAAACGATATCACAGAAAAGCTAGGTGATACTAAAAATGGTTCTACTGCCTCAGAAACTCTCACTGCAATGGCAGAGGCGACAAGTTTAGGTCACGTCTCTCTTTTAGTTACGGATTTTGCATCTACTCAAAAAAGCCCTAAAGTATTACAAGAATCTCTTAATTGGCTGGGAACGGCTACTAAAGAATTTGGTTTTGCGTAAGTTACTAAAACAAATCAGTTTGTTTTAGGATTCCGTATATCTGATAATTTTCGTTTGTAGTAACTTAAACGCCAAAGCTCTTATTGAAAGTGCCAAAAAGGCATTAGCATCCAACAATCCTGCTGTGAGACAAGCGGCAATATCTTACATGGGTGTTCTATATTTATACATGGGTTCTACGCTACACTTATTCCTTGAAAATGAAAAACCAACGTTGCGAGATCAGATCTACGCTGAATTTGAAAAATACGAGAATGAGAAACCTCCTGCGCCGATTAGAGGTAAATATTTCTCGTCAATTGATCCTGCAAGGAAAGGTACAAAACATTTTATACTTGTAGGAATTGTAAAAGGCGCCAGCTCATCGAGTTTACATCAAGAAGAAGACGAGGATGGAACTGGCGATGGCGATGGTGGCGGGGGTGGCGTTGTAAACATTCAAGAACTTCTACCGCGGGTCGATATAAGTTCACAAATAACGGAAAGCTTGATAAATGAACTTTCGGACAAAAATTGGAAGGTTAGAATCGAGGCCTTAACGAAAGTGAACACCATTATTTCAGAGGCAAAACTAATTAAACCGAATATCGGCGACTTACCGCAAGCTCTTGCTTTACGTTTGATTGACAGTAACAGCAAAATAGCACAAACGGCCTTAAACATTTGCGAAGCGATTGCTAATGCTATGGGTCCACCAGCAAAGCCCCTTATTAGAGTGTTCTTTCCAGGATTTTTGCATGGTAACGTACATTATATAAAATGCGCTATTACATCTTATCACTACAAATATTTTTTGTGAATAAATTTTAGAGAAGAAGTGCTGTTTTTAAGACAGTTTAGATTAAATATTTATTTTTTGTGTTTCTGCATAATGTCTGAAAAACCAATTCTTATGGAAAAATTGTAACTACACTACCGAATTCTATGCGAAAAAAATTCGGTTAGAGTAACTTTTTACTTTTTCTATACAGTTTAGTGATGTGAGATGGGATTTTCTAATTTCACTCTCTAACTTGGGAGCTAAAAGTACTATTGACATTCTGTTTGTACCAACTCACATTTTAGAAAAGTGTAGGAGTAATGCGTAAACCACGTGCCTATATTACAAGTTCGGGGACAGGACTGATTGTACATGTCAAAAAAATCTCATTGCTCGAGATAGCACTCTCAGTTGGCTTATGCTCGGCTGATTGCTTATACCAGGTGTAAGCATAAATTTAAACTTTTATTAGTTTAAAATTAGAAAAGAGAAATCTTTATAACAAATGCTCATTTTCTTTCAGTATATCATGTAAAATTATATTTTAGATATGAAATTTTTTTAAACTATAAACACTTTATGACGCCTTGTAAGCATTCATTTATTAAACAATGGCATATAAAATTATTTTCTTCTAAGGTTTGGGCGACAATAAGGCATGGATTAGAACTGCCTCAATTTCATGCATAAATTCATATGGCGAACAATGTGGCTTCAAGGAATTTTTTGAAGGCGAAATGGTAGCAGATGCACTAAAATCTGGTTCTCCTGCTCTTAAAACAGAAGTGTGGGGTTGGCTCAGCGATAAGCTACCGAAAAGTAAAGCTCTGTAGAAATATTCCGTACTTACAATTGCTTATTTAGTATGATAGTTCCAGTGAAGCAGATTTCCAAAGAAGAATTACTCATTTGTATTCCTCACTTATATGCCAATTTAGAAGACCGAAACGCAGAAGTGCGCAAGAACGCTCAAGAGGCCGTATTGGGCATTATGATCCATCTCAGTTACGAAAGTATGGTGAAACAAACCGAAAAATTAAAGGCAAGTTACATGAAAATTTGGAACGATTATAACAAGCAATTTGTATCCTTAACAAGTCGTTTATTTACAGCCAGGTTCTAAGACTGTTGTGATGGCCGCTTTAGATAAAGCACGACCTAACTTGCCATTAAAACCATTACCTTCTAAAAAACAGGCTCCAGAAAAAGACGCAAAGGCAGTACGTGGCACAAAACCTGTTGCTAATTCCAAAAACGCTGTTAAATCAAAAGTAAGTTATATAATTAGAAATACCATACGACCTAAACGAGCTATACTGTACTGTCCTCTCAGGGAACAGCCCCCGCAAAGCAACCTGCGTCTTCACGTAAAAAAGATGATGACATAGATACGTCACCGTTACTTGTTATTAACAACATGAAACATCAGCGAACCATAGATGAATCAAAACTAAAAGTATTGAAGTGGAATTTTACAACGCCAAGAGAAGAATTTGTGGAATTGCTAAAAGAACAAATGGCAAACGCAAACGTGAATAAGACCCTCATGAACAACATGTTCCACACAGATTTTAGGTATATCTTATATTTCCTATAGAGTACCCGTACAGGATGGATACTGAGTAGGGGAGCTAAAAATAAAACAATCACTCCATTCTTCAGATTCTGAATTTTCGCAGTTTATTGCTTCATTGGATAAAACGAAAAAGTGAGGGTCAATTGACAAAGTAAACAGAAAACTAGACATTACAATCAATTATGTAGTCACATTTTGAATATCTAGACACGTGTACAGAGCTCGGCAAAAGCTATTTTGACTGCCCTACCCAGTATCCATCCTTCGTGGACCTAACAAGTACAGTCGTACTTATTTTTGTTTTTAGGTACCACATTAAAGCTATAGAATCTTTAATGGATGACCTACCAGACAACAGCACCGCACTGATTTCCAATTTAGATTTGATTCTAAAATGGTTAACTCTAAGATTTTTTGATACAAATCCCTCTGTATTACTTAAAGGATTGGAATATTTGCATTCTGTCTTCAATATGCTCATTGAACATAAATATCACATTTTGGAGAACGAAGCTTCATCATTTATACCCTACTTAATATTAAAAGTAAGAAAAATATATACATGATTACTTCTGTGAAATTAGACAGTCGTAATTGTTATTGAATGTAATTCTACTTACCATTACATATATCTGTCCATTTATAAATTTCCGAGGCATCTCGTTTGAACAAATTCCTTATAAGCTGTCCTACATCCTAAATTTTAAATTGGAAATTATTCACAAGGTATGTATCGCCTTTATTATGATTATAGATTGGTGACCCCAAAGATGCCGTTAGAAACGGAGTCCGTTCTCTCTTTAAACAGATCTGTGATGTTTATGCTGTAAGTAAGTTGTTTTCTTATATCATGGAAGGATTGAAATCTAAGAATGCAAGGCAAAGAGCCGAATGTCTCGAAGTAATGGGCTCTATCATAGAAGATTATGGTAATACAGTATCCACAGTACTTCAAGCAACGTTCGTAATATTTAATGATATTACAGGTATCACAGTATGTTTGCCGTCCCCAACCGCCTGCCTAAAAGAAGTAGCTAAACAAATATCCGATAGAGATAATGCAGTTAGAAATGCTGCCTTGAATTGTGTTGTCCAAGCTTATTATATAGTCGGTGAAAAAGTTTATAAAATGGTGGGACAGGTAAGAAACGGCATTGCCATGCAGTAGAGAATTAATGTCGATTATTCCTTTTAAAGCCAGTCAATCAAATCAACTTCTCAGTATTATTCGCTTATCACAGAGTTGTAATTAGCGTAACTATTTTTTAATGTGTGTCAACCTTTTTCAGATATCAGATAAAGATATGTCCTTATTAGAAGAACGAATCAAGAGAGCTGCTAAGAAACCACCACCGCAGAAAACAAAAATCGAGCCAATCAGCGTTCCTCTCAATTCAAGCGGATCTCCCCAAAGATTCTCCTCAGCTGAATCATCCCCGGCGAAATCAAATGCTCTACCAGATAATGATTTAGAAGAAGATATAGAACAAGAAGTTGACGTGGATGACGATATACCGCAAGTGGCGTAAGTTCTTCCGTTTGGTATATATTTGTGTTCCCTAAAAAGATGTTACTTTACACTGGAAATGTACAAACTAGTTAATTTCGAAAAAAATAAACAGTTGCACAAACAAGATGAATGCGGTAACCTAGTGTTTAGTAAGATATCAGGTTTACAGAGATCGCTTGCGCATATATTACGAATCACACACCCGACGCCCCTGGAGCGCACGGAAAGTTGCGAACTTTAATGATTAAAAAAGTATCATATGCAATCAAGAGGACTTCATTGTTTTATCAAAGAATAAAAAAAGATTTTTCATCAAATAATTCTTCTAGGAAGTATTTTGGTCAAAAGTTGATGTATTTAAATAACGCTATTAATGGAATGTCTGTACATTCCATTAATGAATTTGTTAAATTTGTGAAGAACTATTCACATTCTAGGTTTAAACTTACAGGCTACCTCCCGTTATTCAAGAAACTCAAAAGGATGAAAGTGCAGGTGTATTTTCGTTAGATCCAGAATTTATGAAAGAATTAGACAATTTACAGGGAATAACACAAAATTTGCAACTACAAAAATTTGATTTGGAATTTTTAAAGGAGGAGATCGTCGTTCCACCGATTGCCGACAGCAAAGCAAAGTACTTAGTAAATTATTTTCTAATGGACAATTACTAACGGATATAATTTTACAGAATAATGCCCTTATCCCCTCCAAAACCAATCAATCCTTCCCAAATGTTTTCAAGAACCAGTTTGGGTCATAAACAACTCAGTCCAAGGTTAACGCAACAAGATGTAGTAATTGAGAGGACCATAAGTCAAATATCTAACACCGACATCCCAACTGCGCTCAGCGCAATTGAACAAATGCAAGAGATTTTGCAATCACAAAAAGGAAATCTGCTGGTAAACTTTGAAGATCTTTTCATGACATCTGTGTCACAGCAATTCAAACAATTAAGTTACCAACCTGTGGATAGTAATCCCCAAACTTTGAAGACATATCGAGCGCTATTAACTGTAATTGATTGTTTTTACAATAATAAAGTTCTGGGCCGAAAGATTTCCGTTGATGTGTTGAAGGAAATTATGCTTCAGTTAATAAGCATACTTGCCGAAGGAAAATTGAGCGATGTTGTTAATGGAGATTCCTACGTTAGAGTAGTAAATTTGCATTGTGTTAAAATTATGGAAAGATCAGACCACACTAATATTATATGGTAGATATATATTAAAAAGACCGTTAAAAGTTATCGTGTTTAATTTTTTGTTATTACAGCACTTTAGTGAAATTACTGCATTACTGTATAAGCGCATCCCAGCAACCTAGATTCGTCGATTTAGTTATGAAATGCTTATGGAGAGTAATAAAAATTATGCCAAACTGGACGGATGAGATAGATTATGATAGCGTCTTATTGGAGATTCACATTTTCTTTAAAGATTTTCCAAATAGTTGGTGGAAGACTAGGGAATCTGATACTCCAGTAAGAACTATCAAAACGATAGTTCATTCGATGGTTAAAATGAAGGGAGCTGGTTTAATGATGCATCTTGGAAAAATACCTAATACAAATGATTCAGAGATGGAGGCCTACATTTTACGCTTATTAAAGGTAAGTAACTTTAATGATACATTTTCCGGGTTAATTGTATTCATATTATTTTTAATATCCAAAACATTGTTCGTAATGAAAAGCTATTTCACAAAGTGGCAATATTGATGCTCCGCGAAACGCGTCCTTTTGAGGCATATTGAAATTAATTTTCATTTAATTTTGAAATTCTGTGTGTGGTATACCTACTTCATCACAAAATTTGATGCAGTAGCAAAATAAGCATTGGTGCTACTAAATTGGCTTCACTCACTGCAGTAACAAATATAAATGTTATGCGCGAGTTAATTCTTCAAGAAAAGTAAAAGAAACAATGTGGCGAGCGGCGATTTTTGGAGAACACTGACGTTTGACAGGAGAGACCCGGCAACATTGTTCCTATTTTACGTTCAGTAAGCCGTGAACCACTAATGCAAAAGTGTTACAAACATCAGAAGAAAGAACGTGTGCATTTGAATCGCAGTCGTAGTTTGAAGATTCAAAAAAGTACTCAAAAATTAAATATTTGACAGTGAAAAGCTCTTGATTGTACTTACCCTAATCGATCACACCTTATGAATTTAGGGATTGAAAATGGAAGGTGCTATGAAAGTACCTTTAAAGACTGATACAAGACGGTCCCTATCGAGATCAACACATACGCAACTCACGAATATATTCCAGAAGATTGGAAATAAAGATGAAACAGATGAAGGCCTTAATATGCTTTACGATTTCCTGCAGCAACACCCGGAAGCAGATATTGATCCCTTCTTGAAAAGATCCAGCCAATTTTTTCAAGATTATATTCAGAAAAATTTAAGTAAAATTGACTCCGATAGAAAAAGTTCAACTCCTGGTAAGTTGTAAATAAAACAGACTATAAAAAAAATATTTATGCGATTGTTTTAGGACGTAATGAAGAACTCGAAAACAAACTGGATTCAGTAACATCAGATAACTCTGGTTCAACTGGAAGCAGAAATTTGGAATATTGGAAACAGCGACTCGAAATGTGGAATCGAATATGGGACGAAACAATAAACAAACAATACTGAAAAAGGATAAGTGTCAACTAACGACATCTAACCTACAATTAGTATTTTATTTCCATTTGTTTTAACCAACTCAAATAGTTTTAGTTTAGAAAATTTGGGACAGCAAACGTTAATGTTACGGATGATGTTATTTAAAATAAAGAAAGGCCTTGTTATAATTGCGTATTTGTTGAAGTTTTTACAAAAATTATATATTTTATTCATATTACATAGTTATATAACTCATAATTACGATTGTCTATATCTCACAAAAGAATTGCACACACTATGTGTTTACGTATATCGTTTCATTATGCTGCCCCAATTAATACAACTGATCTACAATAACGTATATAAACTTGTATTTGTTTTAATGTGATAACCTTGTGAGTCCTTATTACTTAACAGTAGCACGTAAGAAACATCCACGTAAATGATATGCAATTAGTAAAAATAATATCTAACACAACAAAAACTTATCCCATTTATCTGTAGGCACTTAGTTTGTATTTACTTAATGACAAAAAAATAAGATCCTAGACAAGTACGAATTATTAAAGGAACAAATATTTATTTATCCGTTTTTT
>LR736866.1:7135942-7169049 GCA_902654985.2 Oryctes borbonicus
CAGTATAGAACAGTCTTAGTGGCTCCAGATGAAAACACAGGTAAGAGCCTACTATATCCCACATAAATGTCTTTGTTTTTTTTTTTAATTATAAAAGTAAATCACCATTAAGTTAATTACATCAACGATCTTTTAGACGATGTGTACAAGTGGGACGTAGATAGTGAAATGGTGGACGGTATGAATATTTTGGGTCTGGTAGTTTTCTCAGCGATAACAGGTGTAGCATTAGCTCGTCTGCAAGAAGAAGGTAAACCTCTAGCAAATTTCTTCCATTCTATGATGTCTACTATGATGACTATTACAAGGTGGGTTATATGGTTGTCGCCAGTTGGTATTTGCTTTCTGATAGCAGCAAAAATAGTCGAAATGGAAAGTTTCGACGTGCTGCTTGGAAAATTGGGGATGTACTTTGTGACAGTTACGGCTGGATTGTTCATACAAGGTTTTATAATATTACCAACAATCTATTTAGTAATGACAAGGAAGAATCCTATACCGTACATCTCAAATTTAGGACAAGCATTAGCTACAGCGTTTGGAACGTCGTCAAGGTACAGCGGAAAAGCGAAATGGTTTTATGTGTATTAACACGATTCTGTTTCAGTTCAGCTACACTACCAGTTGCAATTAAATGCTTAGAAGAGAAAAGTAGAATCGATTCCAGAATAGTCAGATTTTGCCTTCCCATAGGTGTCACTATAAATATGGACGGCACTGCTCTCTACGAAGCCGTGGCTGCAATTTTTATAGCCCAAGTAAGAGGAATTGATCTCTCGATAGGTAATTTAGTAGCTATTAGTATAACTGCTACTGCTGCTAGTATAGGAGCTGCTGGAATTCCGCAAGCTGGTCTTGTAACAATGGTAATGGTATTGGATACAATAGGATTACCGGCTGAGGATGTCAGTTTAATATTAGCAGTTGATTGGATACTGTAAGTATTGCCTTTTGAGAATAACGTTTTAAATATTTTTTTTGCCTGGACAAGATTACTGATCACAATGAGCTTTATTTTATTTTTTTTTAATACTTTTACCATTTCAATTACTTACAATTTTCAAATGATTTTAATTTCTTATATTTCAAAAAAAAAAACAAAAAACCTCCAAAAACAATTGACTTAAACAAATGATATGCATGTAAAATACATTGGAGGATATAATTTGCATACCACCTAAAAAAATCCCATACAAATACTTAGAAACAAATAACATGGTTCTAGGAAACATGCATAAATAAAATAACTAAAGCAATTAGCAAAGCTTATGTAATTTGCGGAATATTCACGTCAACATATGGTTGTTAACAATTACTTAACATAATCTAATTTGAAGCTGCACATAATTCGAACCTAACAGGTTGCTTGTTTAAAGTGAAAGCATAAATAAAATTCTCGTACAAATATCGAAATACTATTCGCAGCTGCCTGCAATTTTTATGGCTATGGCAGTTCTCGGGTTTCCAAGGACATGCTATAGAGTTTCCATTATCTTGAGAACTTGTGTATGTACGTGTTGTAGCGCAAATCGATTCGATTTTGTAACAAATCCACTAATAAAGTTATTGGCTAATTATTTTACATTTACGTGACCCAAATACCAAAATTTTATCTAATTTATTCTTTAAAAAAGCACGTTAAAATTGATAGTTACAGACGAACGTATAGAAATTTATTACAGGTATGGAATTGTAAGAAATAAGGAATATGCATAGTTGCATAATTAATTATTATTCATTGTGTTCAAAAATTTAAGTTTCTAGTTATCAAATTTTCTCGAAAGTTTATAATCGTTGTCAATATTATAACTTTAAATAAATACTTCAAATTTTGAAAAGTATAAAAATGAACTCAGTTCTTATGTTTTAATAGCTTGATTAGTAACCATTAAGAATCAATTGCAAGGACGCAACAATACTATTTTGTATAATAAACAATCAGCATTAAAAAAAAAACAAGGGGGTTTCTATTTCTTAACTTTTGGTGTTATCCGCAGTTCGGTAAATATAGAATCAGCGATTATTTAAGGAAAGAAGAATAGAAAATAACAGACAATAATTCTACTTGACTTCGCTATTAATTTAACTATTTGTTAAATCAAGAGTGAACATGCTAAAAAGGCCCCTGAGATTATAACAAGCTTTGAACTTATACATCTCGCTTGGTCGTCACATATAAAAAAAAATATCAAATAAACCAATAGCTGAGCCACCCAAATTTGTTCCTTATCTCCAAACCATCGACAAACCTTCAGGGATGGTAGAGAAATCTAGAATGAATATTTCTACTAAGTTTGTCCAAAAAAGTTTTAATTCAACGCCACTTTCCTAATATCTTCAGTAGCGCCAACGCATTTAATACTGAAGACACTTAATCTTACCTATCATCCCAAAAAAAGATTAATAGCGGCTTTCAAATCGAGTCTATATTTATATTATTACTGAAGTTAATGGGATGTAGTATTTTATTTATCGTTTAAGAATCTGTATTGAATCACTGCTACAGTCCAATAACTTTTTTGTGTTAAAACCTGTTCCGGGTTTGGACGGTGTCATGGTTAAACGAAAACTCGACGTTTCGCCCTCAATCATATGGGGCTTCTTCACGAAAAGGTAATGTGGCAGGCAACAGTTAGCACGCTAACTCAACGTGTAAACCACGCCAGAGGCAAAACTAACTAAGCGGGAAGCAATTGATCACGATAACTCAGCATGTGAACCATACCAGATACGAAAATCAACTGCTGCCGTTGATCTCAGCATGACACCGTGACACGGTCCGAACCCGAAACACAGTCAGTTTTAACCGACTCTGGCCGTGAAAGCCTACGTTATTATTTCAACTTTCTTGTGATTATTCGCATTTTCGTAACCAGACGATTTTTTTGAAATGTTAAGCGTAATAGAAGACATTAAATATAAGGCCGGCGCATATATTCTTAAATAAACTCCGTGATATTTTTTCCGGGATCACCTATTATACTCATTTAGCAGCTAGATAATAAATAATTTGTAAAATGAAGCAAGCAACATTAGATAATTCTTTGGGAAATGTTAATATAATCTACTTAATCTATTGAATTACTTGGATGGAGGGGGAAATATTTTATATTGAAATTTATTCAATATTTTAACATTGTCTGACGATTCATCATTTCAGTATTTTGTAAGATGTGAGTGAAACATTCATCAGTTTTTAATCCCTCTACACTTTTTATAGGTGCATTAATTTAATTTTTTTTGTATTTCAGGGATCGATTAAGGACAACTATAAACGTTATGGGAGATTCTTTTGGAGCTGGTATCGTCTATCACTTAAGCAGGAAGGATTTAGAGAAATTAGATGCCGACAATGCCCAAGAAAGCTAATTTATTTTTGTATTTTATGTACATATGCACAGTATTTGTATTTATTTAGATATTTTAATAAAATTTACATACAAAAAGGTTGAAACCGCTAAGTATTGCCAACATTTTCCTTTATTAAATCGAAATTAAAGAATCAGTTGTTGATGATTATTTACTACTGCTTAGTATTGCCACATTCAATAATTATGTTTAATATTCATCGCATCATGCATTAATAATTATAATAATATAATGTAATAATATAATATTAATCCTGCGAACTGTGCAATGTAAGTCGAATAAATACAATAATAATAAACAGAAATTCATGATTGTTTCGTGTGGCATGTGTTATTCAGTTACGAGTTTACATTCTACTAGTCAAATTCACAGAGTGGTTGCTGTGTGACTCTAGCTTTTTGGTGTGGGCCTGAGCCATGAGAAATTTCAGATGATTTATGTGCAACTAAGCACAATAGTCAAAGCCAATCTGCTGCATTGTTAAAAAGCAGTTGCAGATTTTTTTAAACGATCAAATTTCGATTGGGTAATGTACTATTTTTGTTGGAGATAATCTCTAGTTACCAACGATCTTATTTAATTTAATTGTAGAAATGTCTTTCAGGTGATGTCGTGTAGTTGATTTTTAACTTGACGTTTCGCTGACTATCCTGTCAGCTTCTTCAGAAGATTTCTAAAGACTGACAGAAGCTGACAGGATAGTCAGCGAAACGTCAAGTTAAAAATCAACTACACGACATCACCCGAAAGACATTTCTACAATGGATTACGGTCGTGAAAGCCTACACTCAATTATTTAATTTCACTTCGCAATAATGTTTGCTATTTTGCAATATGGGCAAGAAATTCTTAAAACTAAGGCGCACACAACACATTGATCTTCTTAATCATATAGCCCGCCGGTCGAAATTGTACCTAACTTCGTACCGGATAAATGACACTTGAAGAGACAATTGCACATAACCTATTTTCCCAATTGTTGACTTACCTGTAAATGCTCCTTTAGGCACTTTATAACAGTTTTGTGCCGCAACTGCCACATTATTCGGTTTACTTTCTTGTGTGAATTGTAAATAAACGGCTGGAGCTCCAACCACAACCTCGGTATTATTATCAAGCGGCCCTTTTTTTAAAAACTCTAGTATTTCACATATTTGTTGCTTGCTACCATTCATCTTCCAATTTCCGCCTACAATAAATTTTCTGCCCATTGCCGCTGTTTTCGAGAAATATCCTAAAAATTATATGAAGTTCATAAATATTTTTTATTGCTAAACAGTTAATTATTAAAATAAAATTTGTATAGATTGTAACAGAGAATATCTTAAAATTATGGTAAAAAATAGAAAGTCTTAACTTACTCGTTCCAAAGATTTTAATAATTTTTAACCGGTTCGTCTGGGACGCGACTACGATACTATCTTTTACCCTTTGTAACCTTGTCAAGGTGAAACTATTGACGCTCAGTTCTCACGAGGCGGCTTAAGCGTATAGCGTAAAAAATGTAGTTTTTTTGCGTTCATTGCAATTGCAAAAGCAGAAGTATTTTATCAATTTTATTAACTCTTTACTTACTTTTTTTACAAGGAACAGTTAACAAAACATTTCTTATTTTATTTTTCAGTTTAATGATAAAAACGTGCTTTGTGAAAACCAAGTTTTACGATACAATACTTACGAAAAATGCCAAGAGGATGTCTACTCAAACCCATATTTGCTACGCGAGTAAAGATTATGGTCAACATTTTAACAAAGTTTTACTATTAATTTACTATCACTTTGACAATGTCACCGTCATCATAAAAACTGGTTTTACAGTTTTCTACATTCCATACGCGACAAAAATTTCTCGGTTTACTGTTCAATCTGTACAACGTTATCCGATCGAATTTGCATATTGTTCATTATTATTACAATAATAAGAAAGTACATGATGATTGCTTACTAATTTCACCATAAAGTTGAAAAACAACTCTAATTTCAAACGCAGATGAAACTAACTGAAACGCGCGCGTATTTAGCGAGTTCTTTCGTGTCTGGTCCTACAACGGAAATAATTAACAATTTCCAATTCAGTTTATACTTTTCCTACCGTTTACATAGGAAAATATTAATAATATTGGCACAGACATGCTGATGACACTGAATAGTATTTCCATTGCGTTTCATTGTGGCTGAGGAGCTACATAACATTAAAACATTTTTAACCAAAGAATATTTGTTTATTTAAATATTTTATTAACGTCCTTACATAACTAGCAAGTAATGAGCCTATATGAAGGCATATCGATTCTCATTGGCCAACGTCGTACATGATCAACTACTGCCAATATACGTATTATGTGTTTAATTAAGTTCGCCACTTTTCTTGCGCTTGATGAAATTAGCAGAGACTAGATAAACTCGCGTTTGTTCGTCTAATTAAAATGGGTTCGTGTTGCCTACTGATTTCCCCGAGAGTAGACAAAACACGAGTACAGACAAATAGGAAGGCTTCATCACTACTCAGAAAAAAAAAAACAAATAAAAATTATTAAAGTATTTATTTAAAAATATATGCTAACATCAACCTTTAATTTTAATGCTCTTCGTAACAGATGCTTTAATACCTGATACTTCACCACTATACCGCGACAATTCTTTACGAACATCTCGAACCTAAAATCAATGCAAATAATAATATATAGCAAGTCACCCTGAAATATGAACGTACAGCTCCCTTTCTACGTATTTTAGCTTTTCGAAACTTATTCCTGTGCTTGACTCTGGGATTCCTTTGTTCCTTTTTGCGATGAGGCGTAAGACCTTTGTTTTTAGCGATTTGGTAAGTGATTGCGCGCTTTTCACCTAAAACAGAAGAAAATTTTATTTGTTCTTATACAATAATAAACAGCTCTACAACCTATGATTTGATCGTCTGCATTATCTTCGCCTATCTTTTCAGTTTCTGCATTCTGCAAATCTTCAGAATCAGAAGAATCCGTATCGGGCTCTGGCTTGTTTATAGCAAACTTGACCTGCTTGCGAGTTTCTTTGTTTCCGTTACTATTTGCTTTAATCTCATTGGTGCCAAATGAACGCTCTTTAACAGTTGTATTATTATATTGCTTTTTGCTTTGAATTATACCTAGTAACTTCAACGTTTTCTTTTCAGGTTCATGCAACGTATCTTTCTAA
Source organism: Oryctes borbonicus (assembly GCA_902654985.2). NCBI lineage: Eukaryota > Metazoa > Arthropoda > Insecta > Coleoptera > Scarabaeidae > Oryctes > Oryctes borbonicus. The sequence goes on from LR736866.1 coordinate 7,142,489, forward strand.
AAAAACAGTAACTGTAAATCATATTCACCTATCATATATTATGACATAAACTAACCTCTGATAAACTTATTAATATTTCAATTTGTGGCTTTATAACATCTTCAAATACTTTGTCCATTTGCGATAGATGTTGTCGATATTGGAAAAGTCTTTTAACTATTGGATGATTCTTCAAATTAACTTTTGATGCTTTTAAAAGCAAATACATGGATATATTAGTTGTATAGCTGAAGGAAGCGATGAGTATTAAAACACGTACGAACACCTGCGTATAAAATGCGCGTTATGCTTCTACCGTAGAAGATTTATACTGGTCCGTGAATTGCACCAGTTATTTGGATGTACGAGGAGTCGTTTAGCTTAGAGCAACAATAAAAATTCATTTTTCAATATAAGTCCCTTGCTTTTGGATAGAAGTATTATATCATCTCAATATAATGCAATAAATGTATTATAAAAAAATCTTTTGGTTTGTCTACAAAATACCTCTCAACAGCCGGAAAAAATTAATAGCGCAAATCACCAATGGAAAAAGCACGGTAAAAAAAAGGATTTAATATTTATGAAGATTGTAATATTCCATTTGAAACATTCAAAAAGAACAGTTTCGTATGTTTTAGCATAAACAGAACTCCGACTGGGGATTCCCAAGTGAATCGGCATTGCGAAATTATTTACCGTGTGCGTGAAAGAATATAATTCGGCTTGAAGGGCGGTACAAAAATTGGTCAATGACCTTCCAAAAATACTTTCAAATTGGCAAAATATAACGAGTAGAGGAAATTCCTATTTTATTTTAACATTTTGTTGTTTGGAAATATTTTTGGAAGGTCATTGATCAGTTGAGTTAACGGTGAAGCTGCCGTTGCATATTATAGATCAAATATTAATATTAATTTATTAATATTAATAATATTAATAGCCAATAGAAGACTTCAATTGTATGCTGGTGAAAACATTGAAAACGTGATATTAGCCATATTATGGCAATCCAAGCGTTCGTTATATAAACATATTTTTTCATCGCTGACAACTGAGACTCAAGGATGTTTAGTCGTACTCATTCGGAATTTTAATATTTACTAGGTAAGTGTTTATCGATATATAGTATGTTAATTATAAAATATAACATACATTCTTACTTCAACAAAGTTACAAATTTAACAGTCGTACGCCTATGATCAGGAACCGTAATTTACGAAGCTTACTTATTATTGTTCAAAGTAGTATCATTAAAATGGAGTCTATTTAAAGAACATTATAGTGAATAAAAATGAACTTACTTCAATATAAGTTGATAATAGAATTTTACAAATTCAACAGCTTCACATTCCATTATTTTATTTTTATTTGTTAACTCCAACGTTGGCTTTAATACTTCTTTAGCTATAGCGATTTTTACTAAAAACAAATAGGAATAATGTTATTTTTATTTAATTACCAACACTCATTCAACACAACAATTATTTCATACATAGGAGGGATGAAATCAAGCTGATAAATGCAGTTGTGAAGTTTACAACTTAATTAATGGTTGGTGATAGTCATTAAATTTTTTCATTTGTATTATGTTTCCTAAAGACAACTGTTTGAATAATAAATCACATAGAATAAATAAAAATATGCACAAGAGAAATTAGTAATCGTTCCATAATTCATACCACTTGTAAAAATTAAAGTGCTAGTAGAATTACAAAGAAATTACTATACCTTTAAAATCATTAATTAATTCAAAAAACTCTGGCGATTCTTGCTTTACCAGCTGTAATTTTTGTCGTTTTGATAATTTCGATACATCAGTCTTAACTACTTCCTCTAGTTCATCTTTATTTTCCGGCTCTTTATGCTGAAATGCAATCAAAGATTATATTCCTTGCAAACATTTAAGAGCTTAGCTAAAATACTTTTATGAACAACTCCAATGAAAAATCCTCATCGTCTAATTCTTGAATGAGTTGCTTCTGTAAATTCTTAGCTTCCTCTTCCTCAAGCTCGGCAAGAGTAGCATTTTTACCTTGAAAACCGCTGTAATCTGGATCAACATAATCCGTAGAATAAAATTTTCTTTTATCTTTGCCCCAAGCCCTAATATCAGGTAAATCATCCCCATCTTGTCCTTCGACATCACTCAATGCTATATCACTACGATGTTCACTGCTTTCTTCATCCTCTTCGCTTCCAATTCCATAAACTTCATCCTATAATACAAAAATATTTTGAGTTAAGCGTTTTACATTAACACTAACATACATCACTATCGGAGTCATCGGTTTTCCTATTTTTAATTTTGTGTAAAAGATTTCGTTCCTTCTCTGTATAGTCATCGTCTGAATTTGAAGCACTATATTCGCTTTCGCTCTCTTTAAATCTGTTGGAAGTAAACACTTTATTACACACAACTATGCAATGCAAGTACAAATAATAGACACCTGATATGTGTGTTGGCCATCTAGTATTGCCTTTTCTTGAATGTTAACACGCAAATTAAAATCTTTTCTTAAATAAAACACAACCTCACTAACCTCACCATTCAGCACTAAACCATATCAACCGACACATGTGTAACCTGTGCGTTCTGGTTGGTTGTGATATTCGAGAGATTTCAGGGTTACCATCCGATCCACTGTTTTACACTAAAATGTCTTCAAAATGTTATATAAAAACTTTGCGTACTTATTACTAATTGTTCTTTTTTGTATACCATTCATTAATTAATTCACATATTCCTTGTTTATATCAAAGAAGATATTACCTGCAATTAATAATTAGTGCCCTATCGTAATATTGTACTCTGACAGTTGGTATTACACGCATTGAATCACATTGAATATTGATTTTTGAGGTTAATTTTCTTGCCTGGAGAACCTGGGTGAAGCTTGTTTTATATTTATTTTTCTCGACTTCACCCAAACTTGTGCTACATAAAAATAACTTATTAGTAACCATGTCAGAAAGCATTGCTTTGGAGAAAAGCAAGCAAAGCAGATTTGCTAAGCATGTTGGGAAAGTAAAGCAGAAAGTCAGTGAAGGTATCATACAAGTACAAGAAAACTTCAAACCACAAAAAGCTAGAGCGACGTATGGATTAATTTATGTCGGACACATTCCTCATGGTTTTTATGAAGAAGAATTGAAAGCATATTTTGGGCAATTTGGTATGGTAACAAATGTCAGAGTTTGTAGATCTAGTAAGACAGGAAAAAGCAAAGGCTACGGGTTTGTACAATTTCGTCATCCAGAAGTTGCAGAAATTGCAGCAGAGACAATGGACAATTATTTAATGTTTAAGCGCAGATTGATATGTAAATATATTCCTCCTGGAAAGCAACGTAGAGGTTTATTTACAAAAATTTCATGGTCAACTCAAAATTATCCTTTGAAGATGACTCGAAAACTCCATATAAAGAGACGGAATAATGTATCAGAAAAGAAGGTAACTGTTAATATGAAAAAAACATTAGGAAAATTAAAGAAAAAATTAGAGAAGTTAAAAGAGTTGGGTGTTAAACATACCTTTAGACCATCTGATATATCTGAGGATATGAGACATTTATTGGAAGCAAATGACGATGGAAAAAATGTCTTTAATAATAAAGTAAATAATGTGGAATTAAAAAAACATAATGAATTAAAAATGAAATGTATACCTGATATCAGCATAGATTTAAAGAGCAAATCTTTAAAAGCAATTAAAACGAAAAAAGACCAGTTAAAGAGGGCTACACTACCTAAACTTTCCTTTATGCAAAATGATAGGTTGAAACGACTTGCAGCATTTGAAGCCATGAAAGGAAATTTAGTTAAAAAAGTCAGCAAGCTGAAAAAATTATGTTGAAATTGTTAATATTACTGATGTTAAATATATGCATTCTTAAATATATTATTGCAACACGCATTGCTTTTACTTTTAGTGTTCCTTACCTTCGATATAGCAAGTATATTGAAACCATCGTTTTAATTTCATTAGGAATCACTACATATTTGTTTTGATATATGAAATCCATTTAGTTTTAGATATTGTACGATATCGAGGTATTCATCACGTGAAATATAATAGTTACTAAGGAAAATACTCGTGAAAGGGTTGAAATTTGGACTAAAAAGTTTTTATATGTCGACTGGGTATTTGCAAAAATTTTACATACCAGTTTGCAAAGATTCTGTCAGGTTTTTCAATAATAATTGCCGTTTTTTCATATATTTTCTACATACTAGGATTCTTTCCGTGGGTCTTACAAATAAATAGGAGACCTCGTATTTAATACGTTTAATGTAATAATTATTTTGGTGAGAAACGAAATGCAAAAATAATAATTGCATGCAGGCAATGCTATTAGATGTATTGGCACAGATAAAAAAGCTCTTATCTATGCTATATATTTTACTGTTGACATAATGGTTTAAAAACTACAACTATATATAAATAAAACCACATAGCAAATTCTTATATACATTTATTTGCAAAAAAATTACATTTCAACATATGTAACCAAACTGATTTAAATGAAATTTAATAATAGAATTGTCTGATTTTAATAGAGTTTGGAAAATAGCAAAGTAATTATCGTGACTCTGGGGTTTTGGTGGATACATCGAGAAAATATATATTATAAGAGTGCAAGTGTTTTCATCAGATGAATCTGCAAATAGACCTTCTACGAATCTGTATAATCTATTCTCCTTCCCACAATCTATTTTAAGCAAAAATTCATTTAATTGTGCAAAAAAAGGTTTAATAATACTAGGACCGGCTCTTTCAACGTATTCTTGTAATAAGCGCCTTGTATCAATTCCAGTTTTAAACGCATCGGAATCATTTCTAAAATACAATTCTGTCAACAATACGACTATATATTTGTGACAATCATTCAGCTTTATTTCTAAATTCCAGAGAGTGCAGAATATTTTTATAGGATTATAGTTTTCTTTCATTCCTAACGCAACATCTAAGAATCTCGAAATAAAGCTATTTATCGCAATTCTCACTTTTCTATTTTTATTTAAAGACAGACGATTACTTTCAATAAAACTTTTTAATGTTCTAATATTTTCTTTAAGTAATTCTTCTTGTTGTACTCCTTTTACGAAGAAGGCACATTTCCAGTGAAAATTGCTTACATTTTCAAGACAAGCAGATTCTTGGATAATTCCTTTCAAAAATTCAATACTTAAATTTTCTATAATATGTGCTGGAATATTTTCTAAAAACTTAAACCTATTTTTTCTAATTTCTAAATATGGATTATTTGATATTTCCTCAAATACGAACAGAATATATTCGGAGAGATATTGTTGTGGTACCTTGGTAACATCCAGTAATAAATCGTACATACTTGCATTAGCTTTATCCATGGAAATTATACATTTCTTAAAGAAGCTCCAAAAAAATTCCGAAGGATTTTCATTCAAGCACTCGAATGCTTTTTGTACAATAGTCTTTTTTATTGACACATCGGTTTCTTTTTCGTTAAATAGTTGTAATACTTCTGCAAACACGTGGGATGGAAATAAAAGTTTTGAAAGAAATAGAACATTTTTCTTCATGCATAATTTTTTATCTGTAAATTTCGGTAGTTCTGACCGCATATAAATCTCCGGAGAATGGCAAGCAATGCTGATTAGGGGAATTAAGGCATATTTAGCACAATTTTGGCTCGAACAAGTTATTATCAACGGGAGTATTTCAGAGGGATTCCCTAATTTATGTAGTCGCTTTGTTATGAACTTTACCAACAAGAATTCGTGTTTTGGCAGTTTAACATTTACCCCCGAATCAATACTAGCAATAAGTGGAATTATAATATCTAAAAGCGTTTTTGGTGTTATAATACAGAGAATTGCAACTGCAAGCTTTATTTTATCATAATCTTCATTATAGGTTGCATTCAAAGCGTACATTTTAAGCTTTTCAAGCGTATCTTGATCTAAACATCTTTTAGCTTTTTTTAGAAATATTTGTATTGAGGTGAATTCCATTTCATTAAAAATTTTATCTATATTTGGGGCGATTCTTTCAGGCCATTTCTGCACGTACCAGGCCAATATGGAATTGGTCTGTATATACTGCAGTATCTTCCAAAATAGATCATGCCAAATTTCATCTGAGGGATAAGCTTTTAGATTGTGCAATACTATGGCATTACTGGTGTAACATTCAGTGGTTCGTATTTGATCGAATAAATGACTGTAATTTTTTAATTCTAAGGTGAATTTTTTATTATTTTGATTTAAACAAATTATACCGTGAAGGAAAGTAATGCAAACTGTTTGATAATGTTTGTGACCTTTGTACAAATGAATATATTTTCCCATCTCTTCTAAGTATATTTTCTTGTACTTATTGGACAGTGGAAAATTAAACGCACCTGCCGAAACGTAAGAATGTCCGTTAAACATATCCTGTAAACGTTTCTTGCAATATTCCTCTAGCGGAATACCTTTTTGAATTAAATGCTTCAAATAGTTTTGATAGAAAGTGCCCACGTCAAAGTCAGGTCTCGTCAATTGGAAAATTTTTATTATATCAGTGATTTTTTGCCAACAAACTACATCCAGCTTTGTCGTCCCTGGGTAATGCATGAAGTTATTGAAAAAGACTGTCAACACAACGATGTCATTTTTATGTCTTTCAAGAATATAATCTAGTATTTGTAAAAGAGCATCTTTATCATTATTGACTTTGCAAGTTTTGCACAACAAACTCGTTAATCTTCCTCGTTCCTCTCTATCCGCGCAATGTTGTAACTTGCCCTTGAGTATAGGTATCGATTTCGCAGGACTGTAGAAAGATACCAGTTCTTCATCATCTTTAATCTTAAAAAGATGGTAGAGTATATATGGAGTAATAAGCTTGTTTAAATAAATTACTTACCAATATATCTATAATGGGCTCCCTCTGCTGTGTTGGTATTATTTGTAAGCAGTTCTTGCAGTATTCCGGATTATCAAGTAAATTTTTACCATATTTTTCTTTGAAAATAGAACTAATAAGAGTAAATGGTTCTCCATACGGAAAACATTCAAGGAAACTTAGAATGCTATACCAAGAAAATGTGTTGATATAATCGTCGAATGTCAGTGGAAATAAATCAAAAAGAAACTCCCTCAGTTGCCCATCTTTCCTTGCGACTTTATATAACTGATGTAAGTTCACAGAAAAATTCAAGAACTCATGTCCTTTTAATTCTTTACTTCTATGTCGAAACATAGTTGCCGTTAAACGTTTACCAAACCTTAAACCCAAGTTGTGTTTATCGTTGACCTTCCAGTACATGTCCGGATGCATTTTTGCCAAGGCTCTGACGGTTTTTCTTTGAAAGTAGTAAAAGTATTGGTAGTTCGTACATAATTCTTCCTTTAAAAATTCAAAATAATACATGAAAAATTCTTTATCCTTTTTAACAATATGCATTAACTGTCCATTGTACAGCTTCACGCTACATCTCTTAAACCTATCCCTTATTAAATTTGGGGTACAACCTTGCAGCAAACTCATAGCTAATTTCAATCCGTATATTTTCTCAACTTCCGTAAAATACTGGTCCACCAAATTTTCGTTACTCACACTCTTTGAAATTCCATGTAGAAGCTTTAATTTCATAGAATGTGACAGATGAGGAAAGATATCATTTACGAAAAATTGAGGATTAATATTGGAGAACAGATCACCAAATGCCTTCCGATTCTTCAGCAACTTTTTAATTAAGGTAGAGTTATTATGCTTTAATTCATTGATTAAGATATTGTCGAGTTTAAAATGTATCACGAACTCTATCCTAAGCAATTCCTCCGTTGTATTTTTAGGTGTCACAGAAAGTATTAAATTAGATAGGTCTTCTGAATTACGTGATTTACAATCCAACTCTTTAATAAGGGAATTGAAACGTCTTCGTTTTTCTGGAATATTGTTATCGAACGACTGAAAAACAGTTCCAAACTCTTCATTTGACAACATGTTGATACCTGGAAAGATAAGCAAGTGACCAATTCCTTTTGGATAACAGAGGATATTTATTTCTACAATATCTCGCAGGCTTCTGATAAGTACAAGCAACAGAAAATTAATCGATAAACTTCTTAAAGGACGGATTTTATTCTCGTTTTAAACCAAAAATAATAATGTATAGTTGTTAAAAAAGTAGAAATATTAAAACAATCACGATTACATATACAAAAAAGGAAAAATTATTTTTATAATAAATCAAATACCTAATGCACGTAGGTTCACAAAGCGTGAAAATTATATAATAGCATGCAGTTTATAATTCGTCATTACATAGATAAGAATCCAAATAATATCTCACGGCCGGTGATTCATACCCTTGTACTGCCTCCCAAATAGGTATATACCTTTCATAAGCGTTCTCATATGTTGGCAATATTTTCGGTAAGAAGTATATTACAGCAATGTAAATATTCTCGTCCCTCTTTTCATAAAAGAAACCATCTACAAATTTAAACATTTCGTTCCCTTCGTTTCCAAACGAGGTCAAAGATAGGAAATATCGAAGTCGACGGCAAAATGAATCAATAATACTGGAGTTGTATTTATGAACGTACTCGTAAAATAACTTATTAATTTTAATACCAGTTTGAAGCGGATCGAAATTACATTTAAATAGTAAACTGATAAATTCAATCAACATAAAATCTTGGTTGAAATTCTGCGGTTGAAATATAGAAAACCAATACGTCATAAACCGATCGATTAAGTCGCCACCGCTTTTGTATTTGATAGCCGACTCTACAAAATATAGTACAAAATTTGATATTCGACTTCTCATTGAGGGCTCTTTCTCCAAGGCAATTTTATTCTCTTGAGTGTAATTCTTCAGTTTAGCGAAATTTTGTTCAAATAATTCCAATTGTTGCGTTCCGTCTAAGAGGAAAACGCATTGCCAATGAAGGATACATGCATTGTTGCTGCACGCGATTTCGGTGGTTAGTTGTTTTAAAAACTCGAAGTTGAATCTACGCACGAGTCCTAACGGAATGGAACTGGCTAAGTGAAACTTCATTTCGTTGACTTTCGCATCTGGATTTGCAGCAATGGCTTTGTAAACCAGTTCTATATATTCTGGCATATACTCAAAAGGAATGTTTTTGAATTTCAACAGGAAATCATATATTCCCCTGTCATCAGGATCTAACGACTTTAAATTTGTTTTAAACATATTCCACAAATCTTCCGACGGATTCTCTATTAAATATTCGACCGTTTTTTTTAATAGAATATTCCTCATCGACAAATTCTTTTCTTTTTCGCTCCAAGTGCGTAATATATTGTAAAAATCGTGAAATGGAAGTAGGTGCCTTGCTAACAGCAAAATATGTTTTTTAACAGACAGAGCGGTATGAGAGAGATTTTTTAAATATCCTTCAAGAGATAATTCTTTTGCATTGTAAGAGAGACCATATAGCGACGGTAGAGCAAATTTTAAGTAATCACCAATGCAGAATTTGAGCACCCAGGGAAATGATTCCGATGGATTTTGAGTGAATCTAAGACTGTTCACAAACGCTCGTTGTACTTTAATTTTGTCGGTGGATTCTTCTAAATCAATTTTGCCATCTTCCGGCGGAAGCACAGTCGGTACCAATTCCAAGAACGTGTTTAGTGGCAGGACAGATAGAGTTATTAAGGCGTTTTTCTCTTCCAAATTTTCACTGTTTATATCATTCAAAGCATTAGCTTTCATCGTTTCGATGAGATTTTCGTCGATAAGTCGTTTTAACCGCGGCAGAAACTTGCTAAGATTATGCTCTGTACATTTATTCGCAATTTTATTTACATTTTCGTTCAATTGGTCGGGGCGATTTCTGGCATACCAAGCCAACGCTTCATTGCTTTTAACATTTACTGTGTTCCAAAATAAATTATGTATATATTCATCGTTTAACTTTATCAGCAATATAATGATTTGTTGATCTATCCATTCATTACCACAATTCAACTGATCGAAAAATCGCTTATACTCTAAAAGTTCCTCGTTCTTCAATTCACATTGCCGAATTGCCATATATAGAAATTGATACACCATATGGTTATATCTATCATGGCCTTTATATGTATCTATATAGCTTGCAATTTTATCACAGTACATTTTCTGATATTTCTTATATTTAATAAACACGTAACCGTGTCTTGTTTTTTTGGCTACCTTCTTTACAAAGTTTTTAATAACTTCATCGATGGATTTCTTGTTTGTAATTAAATGAAGAATATACTTTTCATAAAATTGATCTTCTCCCCAGTAATAATTTTTTGCTTGAAAAATCTTTAGCATGTTGACCAAACATTCCCAATGTTCTGCGTTAAAATACCTTGCAATACTAGCGTCCTGTATGCATTTATCAAAAACTACAAGCAAAACATCGGTGTCGTTCCTGTACCTATTGGTCAGAAAATTAAGAACATCCAATAAGGCATCTTTATTCTCATTGGCAAAGCACGTTTCTAGTATAGCTATCGTATATTCTCGTTTCGTTGATTTTGAACAGTTTTGTAAGTTCTGTTTGAGCTTAGGCACGGTGGAGGCAGTGCCGTATAAATAATATAAATGTTCATTTTCCTTCACCTAAAAAAAAGAAATATTAGTATTAGTAACGTACAGTAGTACATGATGATTACATTCTGAGTTCCGTACATTAATAAATTAAATTAGTGGATAAGAAATATTAACAATTACAAACTTATACATTTTTCAACGCGGTTGACGCAATTGATTGTTTGTGTTGAGCGAATGAAAGGGTGTATAAAGCAAAAAATTAATCATAAAGCGAAGTAACGGAAAAACCAGATTTTACAAAACTAAATGTGGAGTACGCATATATTTTATTTTATTACTATATTACAGCAGTCATGTTGTAGGAAGGCCTAAAACTGGTTTGCTGAAACCAGACAGAGCACTATGTATGCTATATTGGCTACATCTGTGAAAAATCGCCTTCGTTTTCAATTTACCTGGTCATACAAAGAACGAACTCTATGTTTGCTAACTTTGTTACGTTAGCGACGTCATAAAGTGTTTTTTTCTAGCTATACCTTCAATGGACAACAACGCCTACAATTAGTACGCACCAGGACACACTTATCGGTACTGCTACTTTTGAATCATCTCCACGCAGCTGATGTCATTGCGAAGCAGTGGGAAGTGCTCGTTGTTGGTTGTTGAGTAAAATTTCATCCATAATTTATTATTTACTCTGTTTAGTAAGCATCATCAAACATCATGCCCGGCAGTGCAGTATTTGGTTCTAATAATTACAATAGAAAGCGAAAGGAACCGACATACAATATTTTTGTATGTAAGGCATTCTAGTTGAGAACGATGGTTTACTGTTAGATTCAGTTCAAGTTCAGACGGTTCAATAAGTGGAGCGCTCAAATAACTGTTTTGTTAGGAACAATGAAAATCAAATCTTGGAATTAAAAAAAAGAATTGCTGTCTTAGAAGAGACGAATTTGGCTCTAGCTGAAAAAATGCAGAACATAGAGGAGCACGACAGAGTGAAACTACCCAAAAACATATTCACACCAGATCAGAAAATTATTAAATCCTAATTAAAAAAATGTACAACAGTCACCAGAAGACACATCGTTTGCGATCTGTTTACGAAGCGTGTCATCTAAAGGTTATCGTTATTTGAGAGTACAAGAATATTCTGTATCTGCATTGTTAACCCTCAAAAATTAGGCATCTAATTTATCTGTAAAGCAAGGCCATAATTACTCACGAAGAAGAAGGGTTAAGCGATATCACAAGTTGATACGTTGCGTGTCTTATCATTTGACGAAATTTATTTATCTAACAGAGTAACACCGAAGAGAATGGCGAAAAATGTTTATTGCAGCCACTAGAACGTGAAGACAGCGATTACGACAATGTTTTTTACATGATTAACAGATGAATGCCTAAAATTTTTTAGGTACTAATGGTCATTTTTAGAGCATCAATAGTCAACTGATTAACTCTAAATCTAAGATCGGTTGCTATGAAAAGTGTACATTATTTTGACTTCAAAGGCCAGATAAATTGAAAATAACGAAAGCTACTTTTCACAAACAGAGCACATAGCGCTTTGTTTGGCCCTAGCTTAAGTGAGATATCCAATGATTACGTCTTAAAGAAATGTACTTGATAAGATGAAAGATAAACGAATTGAATTCTATAAATAAATCTTACGTTGCAATTTAGTCTCCTCAACATGAATTACTCGCTTTGCCACTGTTCCTCATATCATTATAAAATAATAAAAATAAATAAAAAATAAACACATTAGCTTATTCTACCCAGAAAATTGCTTTTATTTTCCAATATCTTCAAAATTGTTATTTATTTTCTTGTTAATAGCGATAACTGATAATATACGCCGGTGGATTAATTAGCTTTTTGTTTAATAAAAAAAAGTGTTTAGTTTTATTACAATCGATATCGCTGATATTACAAGTATTAGCAGTTATTTGTGAGTCACTTATATATGACAAAAAATTAAAATCTACATGTACATAAAATTACGTAATTAATAAAAAGAATCTATCTTACCTTTTGATCCAAAATATGTTCTCTTTCCACAAGTGGAGTAATCTTCAATAATTCTTCAGTAAAATAATCTGGATAGTCAAGTAGGTTTCTATTATATTTCCGTTTGAATATTGAACTAATCAAATTATATTGCTGTGATTTTGGTCCTTTCTTTAGGAAACTTAAAATCATGATAAGAACGTAATCAGCAAATTTATCTTGAGTTTCTGGATATAGGTTCAGAAGAAATTCATCAAGTTTATTTTCCTTTTTTATTGTCTTAAACATTTTCAAACGATGAAACTTTTCAAAAGCTCCAGATCCTTCATTAGAAATATCTTGATGAGACGTTATCATCTTGGGTGTCATATATTTGCCGAATTTGATCTTCAATTGATATTTCTTTTCTAAGTCCCAATAAATATGGGGATCTATCCTCGCAACGTATTTCAATACTTTTGAATATTGCAACATTATATCTTCATACTTTTCTTTCATTATGTCAAAATAAGTATCAACAAATTGTTTATCTCTTTTAAATATCTTCTTCAAATGGCTTTCCGACAATTTGAAATGATATTGCCTTATTTTTGATTTAATCAATTCCAAACTGCATCCTGGTAAAATTATTCTAGCCGATCCCAATCCATATTTTTTTTGTAATGCGAAAAAATACTCATCTAATTTAGCTTCATTTACAACGTTTTTAGATATACCATTTAAAATTTTCAATCTTGACGAATATGAAAACTGCGGCAAAATATTATTCACCAGATCATTAGCATTAATATCAGCAAATAATTCTCCAAATGTTTTCCAATCTTTCAATAACTTTGCAATAAAAAGAGGGTGGCCAGTCCTTAATTGTTCTAATAATAGTTTAGTTGTCCTGAACTTGATCATAAGATTAATTTTAAATGCCTCCTCAGTTACTGTTTTTGGTGTTATCAATTGAATAAAATGATTTAAATCATCTTTATTAGTTATTGTGCATTTTAATGTTTTTTGAAATTCGTTGAAATTTTTTTGCTTTTCCTTTAGAGTATCCCCTTGTATATTGTGAAAATAGGGAATAAGTTTAGCTATTTCAGTCATTTCTTATTTATATTCTAAAAAATGAAATAATACAGGAGATATAATGTTTATTAATTTATTGCGCAATGTTAAATAATTATAGATAAAAAATGCCGGTGTAGCAAATGTGATGGCGTATTTAAAAACTACATAAACATTATTTGGGCAAAATTATGGACATATTTTACTTACTATATTTTGCAGGGCAATTATAAAACAATCACTTGCACGATTTGCTCACCACATTGATACCGACACCGGTGATGTTTTACACCTCTTTTGCCACACCTTTTTACAAACAATTTTTGGGAATTAATCCATATGATCATTCCTATAAATAAAGAGTGAAAGTATCGATATATTTGCAAATGATTGTATTGTTGTGACCTAAGTGATAGCCTGCCTAATATACATCCGCCGATTTTTAAACACTGCCATCTATTAAATGAAACATATAGATTTGTTCGGTGGGGAAAATAGCGGGTAATTTATAAATAAATCGGAAATTCCTATTTATAAACAAAAATGTTTGAATATGTATGAATGAAAAATATATTCGGAGGTCTTTTAATTAAAGAATGTTTTTGTATATAACCAGAAAATCTCCGAATATATCCTTCAAATGTGTTGTAAATAAAAATGAACATAAGTATTTATTTAGTTGTAATATTATTATAATGCCATTAATTAAATTTGTTCTTAATTCTTAGTCATATCTAATACAATGATGCTACGATAATGTAATTGCAAGACAAAATAATAATAACTTTATCGTCTATTTTGTTTTGTGGAAATATACATACCCACAACATTTTCTTTTCGGGATTCCACATTTTACAATTTTTCCACAGACCAACCTTGGTTTGATTTGTTGAAAATATTCTTTTTAAAATTCCAATGGAGCTGAGCCTGATAATTTGCGAATATTGTTTATAAAATATTATAATGAAGAGTACCTTATAACAAAATAACTTTTTTCTGGTGAAATGGAAATGGGTTTTTGATAAGAAGAGGAGCAGAAATTGTCTTGTTGTTTTTAGAAAATATTTACAATATAAGTTTCATATTACAGAATAGAAAGGCATCTCTATATAAGCGTTTTGAATTTGTGGCAAGAAGTAGAAAATTAAATCGAAATTTTCGATTATACAAAGAACATTTAAAATATTTTGAGGAAAAATTACTTTTGGTTATACCGGAAGTAGATGCTAACTTTCTTATTTCAAATGGAATAACTATAAGTGTATCACAAATTTACCGCTTTCTTCACAAGTATACAAAGCGTTCTCAGTTAAAGGTATCGCCCAAAAAACATTAAAGCCGCAGCATACTTGAAAATTTTTTCATACTATATAGTCCACACAAGTTTAATTTATTATATAGTAATATAATAATTAGTCCGGGACGGCCGTTTCGAGGACACGAATGGTCCTCATCATCAACCAGTGACCGAAACGGCCGTCCCGGACTAATTATTATATTACTATATAATAAATTAAACTTGTGTGGTGCAGAGGGTGCCGATACTTATGTGTTGTTTACCATACTACGCCACAGTCCTTGCTATCATTATTTATATATTCTAAGGTTTTCGTCTGTTTAAACTTGACTGCTGTGTATATTATGTATATTATATAAGCCATTTTTGGTAAACTTAGCTTCATTAGTCCATGTTATTAAGTTTGAGAACTCCACGTTTACCTGAGATTATGCCAAGAATCATTCATAAATACCGATAAAGTTACCCCGCTCAAGTTTGTTTATCCCTTCGTTTTTCCCTATCTGCGAGGTACCTAAAATTTATGCAATAATTGAACCGGGTTTTTCTTGTAAAAACGTTATCAAAGAAAATGTGAAAAATTCAAATGTAGATAAAAATTTATATTGAACATAGTTTTCTAAAATAAATATTAACAACAGTAAATCGCCGCCTCCATAATTTTTAATTCACTCTGTATGTACAAATGTGACAACGATATTTATTGAGAATACTTTAAAATACAAAAAAAAAATACTTACTATTTTATTTCTAGCATCTTAGATTATTTGCGAGAGCCTTACAAACGCTTATTGTGTTCAAGCCGTCTTGAAATACATTCTTCAGTAAAGTTGAAGTCGGTACTTCCCCGATTTATTCTGGTTCGTTTTTGCTTAAAAACCTAGGATTAAATCGGTTGTTAAAATACTTAACACGAGCTTAAAAATAGTGTTATATCACCTAAATTAATAATACATAATTTATTACTTAAATTAAAAAATATGAATAAATATAATAATAAATAATATAATTCTGGGACATCTAGATTGAGGAGGAATAAACTTTGCGACACTAGCGCCTGAGCTTCTTGAGGAGACCGCTCCCTACTCTCCTCAAAAATCCATTGGAAATTTTTAAAATTAAATTGCCAGTATTAATGGCGGGTATTTTGATGTATATAATTGTGTAATGTATTATAAATATAAAATTGCAAATAAATGTTATATTTTTCGATTTTATATGTGTAGAAGATATTTATTTTTACTTGAAATCTATTATTGTGTCTCAACAAATTGCCTATTACATGGTAAAAAGGCTTATTTTATTAAAAATTGGGTAAGTTCTGCACATCTATATTACCGGTATCATTATAAAACATTTGTTGTTTGTACGTTTGTAAATAATATTTATTTAAATTTTTATATGAATTATGGTGTAGAAATTTTTTGTTTGAAATGTACTAGCAGTGGGTGCCACCAAGTGAAAAATTAAGTTAAGGGATTGCATGCACTGGTAGTATGACGCTTCAATTTCTACCCACTATCTGCTTGTGCATGCTGTTTGATCGATACAAATATTACGCCAAGTGAACAAGATACGTTTTCATTATCTTCCTCGTATTGATTGAATTCCATTTTAAGTTTTAAACTGTTGAGAGGTACTGTACATAGAATTTACTTTATTGTGGATTAGGATCGTGTAATACGCGGAACGAGTAATCAAGTGAGTTAGATACACCATCATTTAAATCAACAATATTCAATTGTTTAAGCCGCGTTGTTTTGAAGTATTGTAATTTTAGCATTCCAGCAAGAATTTTTTAGATTCTTTTGTACAAAATAAGACAAAATGCGTGATAACGACCAGCTAGATCAGTCGCCTAAAGAAAACGAACATCGAAGCCGTAGCCGTAGCACTTCGCGTAGTTCGAAAGATAATGCTTCACCACGCAAAAAGAGTGTTGATAGTAAATCCAGTTATTCAAAATCAAAATCTCGATCCAGATCAAGGAGTAATAGTCGGGACGAAGATGGTTATCGATTACACATAGCTGATATTGGAGAGAATGTTCGTAAATCAGATTTGGAAAAGTTATTTTCTCAATACGGTACATTGAAGGAGGTGTGGATGACCAACAGTTCACCATGTTTTGGATTTGCTGTATATAAAGATAAGAAATCTGCAAATAATGCTTTAAATGAAGCTGACGGAATGTAAGTCATGATAAATATTTATTTTGTGCTGAAAGATAAGTGTGTGCGTACATTATAGATATCATGTACCATCATCATCACTATTATTCTTATTATGTGATTGTATGTGTTGTTTTAGTGAAATTGGAGGTAGCCGAATTAGAGTTACATTTGCTAAACCAAGAACCAGAGGTTCGGGAAGGAGGTTCTTTAATCCAAACATGAGGTGCTATCAATGTGGTTACACAGGACATTTTTACAGAGATTGCCCTGACTTGAATGGTGGTGAGAAAAGGAGTAACTCACGGTAACTTGAATTCTATTTCTTAAAGTCAATAACATTTGATTTAATTTCATTGCTTTTGTCTATCATTATGACGATACATTCTTAATATCAATTAAAGTTAGTTACGGCATTCAAATAACTACAAAAACACTAACATAAATTTTGTTTGTCAAATTTGTTGTTAAGATACACTGTTTTTTATATTAATTATATTAATTTTTTCTTAATCTTAAGTAAAAAGTAAAATATGAAAATGGAAAAAACCTACAGGATCTTCCTTATTTATATAAAGCATTATCTTATGTCAGTAAATGTAAAAGGAAAAATGTTGGCTGTAAGTTCTAATTTCTCTGGGGGGGCTGCATTTGAGAAAGTATTTCATATCCATGTCTGAATTGACTAAAACAGATATTTACCCCATTCTGCAGAATAAGTTTTGCATAACGTGGTTTCGATAGGACGCCATTTGTGAATTGTGGCTGCTTTTGTGTAATATGATCATGCTTTTTTAGAACGCGATCTGCAAATTTTATAACGGTTCTTGTCATATATTGCTGCTATACAAAAATGGTTATTCCGCAAGTACTTAATGTACCACAGATAAGAATTCGTCTGATTCTGCCAGCTGAACTTTACAGAAAGTGCCAGTAGATTTTCTCGCCTTCGTCATCGCAATCGAGTGAGAGGCGTTATGGTAGCGGTTTATTGTGTATTAACAAAGAAAATATCCACCTTTACAATCTATACAGTTTATGGAATACTTGAGGGGAAAACACTTATAGCATATTCCATTGGCAATTTTAAAGTATTCGGAGCATGCTCGGAGCGGGAGTTCCATGTTCCTTTGGTTCCATTGGTAAAGTCAGAATTGCATTTGAAACATTACATTGGTTGAATTCCGTTGTACTAACGAAAGTTTTAGTAATGGCCGCGATATGAGCCCTGGGATTATCTTACGTTGGCATAAAGTTTGGGCTTACGAGCGGTTAGTTTTTCTACAACTATCGTGAGATTTGATCTTTGTTCACGATTAATTCCACCTCAAATCGCCACAGACCTACCACCTAATTTTTCGACTTCTTTTGGGGTAGCTGCAGAATGGCGTTCATACCGGTACACACACGTACTCGACCGTCACGAATAAAATATAACCGTGGCTCATTTGTGAAGGGTATTGGCCTTCAATGTCGAAGTTGCCACGCGACATGTTCACGAGCGAAATTTAAATGATACACCTTACGTGGTTCGAGATTAAAACAGGTTGCCTTTAACCCCGTTTAAAGATTTTTTGCTGTGGATATTCGAGAATGCAACGAGTGATAAGCTGTGCATTTGACTTGGAGTCTTTTCCAATACGTCTTTTCTATCCTCCCGTTTCTAGGTAACCATTCCATATAAGATGGATGACTGAAAGGCTAACGTTAAAATTTCTCGCAACTCCTCGAAGACGACGACTTTACGCATCGTATTATTGTGTGAAAATTTATTTGTCATATACATCAGTTTTATTGCCCGAATTTTTTCAAATTGGATTAGATTCAATTTATAAATTGAACAAGGGCAAGAAGCATTGCGATATATTAGCTTTATTTAAATGCAATAGGTAATTCCACATAAAAATGTATTCTATAATTGTCGTTAAAACGTAGTTGGGACAAATGTTTGGATATGTTTTATATAAATTTGGAAATATCCTGTATGATTTGGAAATCGAGTTGGATAATTGACGATATAAATTTGAGATTATAGAACTTTCTCGATCTAAAAATTTTATATTAGTAATGCCTCGTATTAAAAGACAGCACTAGCTTTAATTAATATTCTCTACTTTGTTTAAAACGAGGGTTCTTTTTAATGTCTTACACAGTTAATATTAATTGCATGCATTTATTGTCTCAAAATACACAAATTAAATACAGAGACGATCTAAGGAACTAGTAACTGTGATGCACACTTCTCGATTATAATTTATTTCCTCATAAAAACTAATTCCAGCATCTTCAAGAAACAAAAGTGTCGTTATTTATAATTATTTGCAAACAAAGCAAACCAACAAATAAAGAAAAATGTGATTTATTTTCATTGGGTTTGTTCGCACCTAATTGTGATTTTATGGTTTATCAGGCTCATGGCGTTTTTTATATGGGTAAAGCGTTATAAATGGATTGTGTTATGGCTTTCCATAGTATAAAGTTAGAAAGTGGTGAGAATGGTTGTGGAAAACTGCAAAAAAATGTTTGTTACTGGCAGTTTGAGATGGTCCTCTGACTTAGCGTGTTTTTAGTTACGATCGTTCTAGTCGACGTCACAGGGACCGCAGGGACAGAGACTACTATTACGAGAGAGACTACGGCAGAAGACACCGAAGGTCGAGAAGATACGACGATTATGGTACCCATCGCAGTAGCCGTCGCCATCGCTATTGATAGCGAGTTATTGTCATGTAGATTTTTTTCTTCCTGTTGTTTTTTATTTTCCCTTTCCTTGTCAAACGTAGTAATGTATGAAATAATAGATGTGTACCGTAAATTTTTTAATAGTTATTTATATAACAGATACAAAAAATTATCATTAAAGGCCATCATTTCAATTAATTTTTTGCTATTTTCGCTATATAGAATTAGCAATTTTTACAAAACATAAAAATCTCGAGAAAAAAGTGTTAGCCATAGTCAGAGATCTATTGGCTAAAAAAAAAACCGTTATATTTTATAAGACGATTTAAAATAACTATTGAGTAATTTAGGACGCACATTATTCCGTTCACTATTATTTCCTGTTGAATTTCTCTATCTTTTTCCAATCTACTGCTACCATTGAAAAAATATATGTGTATATTTTTACAAGTGTGCAATGTCTGAACAATTTGGATATTGATTATTGCATGGAAAAGATACAATCACCACAAATAGGAAAACGTTTGCAATCTATCAGACACTGCACATACTTTTCAGAGAATGTGTTGTAATTTTTTCAGATTATATTTTTGTGTGTAGTAAATGTTGTGTGATTTTCACAAATTTTGACCAAATAAAGAGTTTCAATTATTAAGTACAATACAATATATTGGTTAAAGGGGTATTGATTTTATGGCATAGAAGAAAATGAATAAAAATTCTATTAAAGAGAAAGTATAGCTTTTTTTGGTTTATTGACAAGTCAAGAAATAAAAATATTAAACATTTTTCATTTGTACAACATTTTTAAAATGAATATAGTTACATCTACAACAATAAATATTATGTGTAATATACATATAGCAGGTAAATAATACTACATATTGTGTAATATACATACATTGAAACATGGATAGAAAATCACTGGAAAATACGATATGGAAGGTATCAAAATGAGGAATGTTGGACATAAAAGTAATGTAAATAATACATTGGCAAGTACATTGAACACAATTGTTAATTATCTCCTAATTTGAGGACCTTCTTCTAGTTTTCTCCAGACTACCTGAAAAATAAATGGAATATAAGCATGTATTGGTTGTATGTTATTTTAGTGAAAATGTGAAAATCATTGCTTGCAACAAAGTAACACGAAAATCAAAATGTTGAGAAAGTTCAGCGAATTGTTTTTAGATTCTAGTAGTTGAATATACCTAGAAATTATATGATGGGATCTGTTTGCTGTACTGTGAAATGTTCATTTAGTGCCTCTTAATGACGTATTCAATCTGCAGTATATTTTAAATAATTTTTGTGAAGTTCTGGTACTACGTACATTTCTCATGAGAAATAAAATATCAGTTTATATTTATATAAAATGTTTATAGAAAAAGCTAATGTCTCCTCCTTTCCTATATCTGAATTATGTGCTACCAAAATACAATTTGACTAAATTATAAAATAAACAGTGGAGCGCGGACAACGATTTCGTCGTGAATTGCCGTTGTTTGGTACAATGCGTACAATATCCAAGGAAGATACACGAGTGAATCGAATCGCCGTCCGCGCCTTCCCGGTTACATCATCACCTACCGTTACAGGATACTGTACTCTGGTCTGATTACCTTGAATTTTTTAATCAATTGTAATGGTCTCGTCACAATTATTCTTGCGAGACAAGTTTTTGAAATGTCGATCGAAATTAGCTTTTTTTTTTGTTTCTGCAACTTAATATTAAATAATACTTCATCTTGGTTTCTTGATTTTTAATATTAAAAAGAAACTGAATAAAAGAGAAAGAAACCATAATTAAAACGCTATATCGCAGTACTACACCATGGCATTTTTTTTTTTTTAATGCAATGAATGCATACGCTTGCGCATTGAACTTCCAAACCGGTTTTACACGCAGGGATTGGTCTTTGTGAATAGGGATTTTTCAAAACGGTGCTTTTCAATGCAATCCCTGCATATTATTTTAGTTTTGAGTTTTTGGTAAAATTCTAGATAAAAAATGAACATTAATTGCCTAACAGCAGCCATTTTCTTATAGCGATTGTGTGGTGAACTTGAACGATTTGTTCACTACTATTTATTTCAGAGTTTGATCAGTTCAGTTTAGGTTATCATTATATTTAATAATAATATAATCGTTTTTCTAGAAAACGTTAAGTAATTTATTCAATAATTAGCACGTAATACTATTTTTAGATAGATTAAGTTTCAACGTTTCGCCTAGCGCATCACCATCACTGGCCGCTTTAGTCTAAAGACAATTTCCGAGATACATGGCAGGCAACAACTGCACTAGCCATGTAGCAACTGCTGCGCGACAGGATATTTGTTGTATGCCACTGGGCAACAGGAGTATTGTCGAATGCGGCGACATTTCATGAAAATTTAGTTAATTTGGAATCTTAGCATCCTCCATTATTTGATTTCAAACACGCGTCTATTAAAGATCAACAATTGAAAGAAAATATTTGGGCAGAAAGTGCCTTTTTAACAATGTTTTATATGAGCTTTCTTTGTTTCCGTACCTATATATTTACTGTGTTAGTTTATTTTTAAGTACAAGCGACGTAGCAACAGATCGTGTTCCTCTTTTCCTAATCACATTTATCGCTCATCGTCAAAGGAAACCAAGCAAACGTAGGTTCGATAAGAACGCTTGCCGCAGCTGCTTTCGTAATGTGAGACGATGGTACGCGTCGTTCAGTGTTAATTGCCGTATGCTATCTGCTGCGTTCTTCGGAAGTTTATCTAGAGATATCGCGCACTAGCGTCAAAACGATTGTAGATAGTCGAATCATACAGATAAAATAACGCTCCTCGATTAACAGTAACGCTTTTGTTGATGGCCAAAATAGGGAGACCACACACTGGAAGATACAAAATCTGTTTTATCTGTAAGACACGACTATGTACAGTCATCTTTGTTGGTAGTGTGAAGTTGATTTTGCACTGAAAGTTGTTGTACATAGCACCTTGATAGTAATCAAAATAAAAAAAGTATTTTCTGAAAATATGGTTAGATCACGGAACGCTTTAAAAGAACGTGCTTTTTATTTTTTCATAGTTCTTGCTTTTCTTAGTTATACTGCATCTTTGTACTTCCAAAGAATTTAAATAAATAATTCCTTTTAATGAAAATGTTTCTACAATTACGATTAAATAGGTTGTTCGTAACTCTTCCTGTGGGTTTTCTTTGTTTGCTGTCATATACACGCTTCTGATTTTATATTGAATTTCTCTACCCAGTAAATCAACGTTAGTCTTATGTAATAAAACTTTGTCTTTAGCACTACCAATTAAGCCTATTTAAATTACTAACGTTGCACATCTCTCGTACTAACGCCTTTTCACCGTCGTCCATATCCCCCGTAGCTGTAACAGACATATTTTCACCTCTATCGGGCATTCTTCCTTCTCGCTCCAATTGTTCGCGAACTTCTAGCACCTGAAGAGCCCTAACAACCGCTTCTGGTCGACCACTTAGCACTCCCACGCTCGAGTCTGGAGGTATGGCGATATTGGGGTCCCCGGTGGACGCCGCTAGTTGATTTATTTTATGAGTCAACGTGCGTTTGTCATCCTCAAGCTGTTTCACCCGTTGCTCCAAATTTCGGACATACTGCATTATTTGATCTATAAAAAGAAAGAAAGTATTAATACTGTTATTAGGGATTGCAAATCGGCAAATAAAAAATGTGAAGTGGTCCCAACATCCTTAGAAAACTGTCCAGTGTTAACGTAACAGAAGGGCGCAAGATAACATTACACAGATACTGCAGACTAAATTTACGATTTTTTTTGAAATGTTTTGAAAGAAATTCCTTGATTTGTAATCAGGAAAAATAAGCCATTTAATGCAGAAACAAAGGAAATACTCATCTCTTGATGCTGGTAACATTTTCAAAACGCCGGAATAAAATACAGATACGAATTTATATCTACCTTATTTCTTGTAAAAATAGCTTGCGCTCATATTTACAAAATATGCCACCGAAATTGCAACTATCGGTATCTAAAGATGTATAAAATGTGGACATTGAAAATTTGGCTATTTACCACTATCAGGGGTAAACTATTTTAACATTCGGTTCGGTAGTACAAGATAGATAAATTTAAATTAACGAACGCTAGCTTTAAGAAATGCAATACACAGGTGTCCGACGAGGAAATTCAAGAACTTCGTATAGTGACTCCTTGGATAAAAATAAGAAAAAAAAAGATCGTTTCGATTTCGGCCAGATATGTTATCCGTTATGAGATGAGAATCGAAAGATCATTACCGAAATTCGTCCCTCTCTTGGTATTTGATTGATGAATTTTGATTTACAAATCAAGAGTATGTTGGTATGGTCGGTACGGTTACTGCAAAGGTAGCGCTGGTAGAGCTGCGAGAGGGTACGTAAAGCGTTATTCGAATCGGAAAAGCTCATTGTAACAAAACCATCTAGAACTGTTTCCACATGCTTAGAAAAAGGAGACCTTTCTTCAGACCAAGGAGCGAATTTACCTCACGGAGATTATTCTACTGGCAGATCGGAACCAACGGATACGTACACACATACTACGCTACACGAAAATGGCTTATCTTCAGTCAGTCCAAAACTTGCAACTAGATGATGATTCCCCTATTCAAATTTTTTGAATTTGGATTTTACCAGAGATGGAATCACTAATCTCACTAACCCACACGAAATTTCGGAGAACAATTTTCAGCATCGTTTTTCTCTGAATATTTGGGGAGGGCTGATTGATAACGATCTGCTTGGAATGAATATCTTCGAGGGAAAAGTTAACAGTGCAATGTATATTGATTTCCAGAATGTACGTCAGTAAATGGGCCTGAACATCATGGACGAGGTGTTACAGATTTTTTGAATGCAACACGTGCGGTATTACAGCTTTTTTACAGTTAAGAATAAATACATTGCGGGACAGCGAATAATTCGCCGATTCTGTAGCGACGGAGACCGGGAGAACACTCCAAGCCGTGGCGCTCAATATCTGTAGGCGATTTATACACGCGTTCACACAGCGGTTTTCTAATGCGGAGACGTATCGATGTTGTCACTTGCGACTTAAAACAAAACCGTGTTCATTGTCCTTCTTAACTTAATTTTGTAAACAAAATCAAACGAAATTAAAATGAAATAAAGAACTAAGTCCGACTTAACGTTTCCAAATCGATGGATGAATATTCTCTTGGAAGATTTTAGCTTCTTTAATTTAATTTATAGCAATAAAGGAGAGTTTATGTTGCTAATAAAAACCTTAAAATCCTTTAAAAAAATTAAAAAATTGTATATCATTGAACTTGTCTATCTACAGTATCTGTAATATACAGGCTACACTATTTAAATAAGAAAGTTCATATCCGTTATCGCTTTAATCAAGAGTGCTACAAAGTTGAAAATATTTTTGGCAAAAACATCATTATGCATAATATCGCCCACTAAGATTTCTAAAAGATTTATAGAGACGCTCTTAATAGGCTAGATTATAGTTTTTGTTAGACCAACTACATATTTTGTTGGATTAAATAAACGTATTATAATTGAAATAAAAACGTAAGCTTTCACGGCCAAAGTCAGTTAAAACTGAACGTGTTCCGGGTTTGGACCGTATCATGTCGTTTTCTAAAAACTCGACGTTCACATGCTGAATTACCGTGATCAACTGCTTCCCGCTCAGTTAGTTTCGCCTCTGGCGTGGTTCACATGTTGAGTTACTGTGCTAACTTCCCTACCACCTTTCTCTGTCCTGAAGAAGCTCCGTATTATTGTGGGCGAAACGTCGAGTTTTCGTTTAACACAAAACGACACATTTAGTATAAATTGTCATTATTTTAAAATTACAGAAGATTCCTGCCCCAACAATTTTTCTCCGCGTATGTAACGTACATTAAAATTAAATTTTATTTGTTACACTGACTTTAGCGGATCAATAACATATTACGTTTAATTCAGAGTTAAAGAGTTAATGACTTGATTAACAATTTTGATTTCTAATTCGAACACGACATATTTTCCGTATAATGCGCCGCTTTCTAACCAAAACAGGAGACTTGCAATTTACGGATAATATTGTAATTCCTTTCACAAAATTGAGAAAAATTTTAATTAAAATAGTTGATTTTATAATTTTTAATTATTATTATAATTAAAATATATATGTAGGTTGATTACATAACTGTTATTGCAATCATAAGAAAATGTAGCTAAAATGAGTAAGCTTATTGCTAATCACGAAGTAACTTTTTAATTCATACTAAATTTGTTTTATTTCGTTTTATTTATTTAGGATAACGCCAATCATATATTTCAGAACTTTTCCCTGTCGTTACGTCGTAGCCTCAAGCCTCTTGTGAGAAAAAAAACGCTAATTACATTCGACAACGAAAGAGGTAAGTATGTATCGGGGTCATGTAAACATAGCACTAAGACCCTAACAATATGTCATTTTCTCTTCTGTTTTACTTTGATACTCGAACGTACGATATGTTTAAAAAAGTAAGCCACAGTTTGTATATAGTATCGTTGAGAAATGTTTATAAGCTGATCACATAAAAGACCTGCCACGGCTGGTAGAAAAGCTAAAAGCTAAACTAATAAAGAGTAGTAGAAGTAAATACGATAATCTAAATAATAAAGAAGACCTCTGGAAGAAAACCAGCTTTTGATTAAGGAAAATCATTGGCGAATTTAAATTTACGTTTAATTCATTACTTTCGTTAGATCTAATGAATGCTATTATTATCGTTACTTCTTTTTTTTCAAAGATTTTTTAAAGATACCAAATAGCTTTAAAACTGTCGAATAT
>LR736866.1:7169059-7222498 GCA_902654985.2 Oryctes borbonicus
AATAAGATTAGTTTTAAATGCAGCAACATTTCATGTATTTCCCCCGAAATTAATTTATTCCTGGTCACATAATACATACAGCGGCATCTATTTGAAAATAGGATAACTATTCTTATAATTTTAAATATGAATTAATTTCATTTGTAGAATCCATTTATTGTTTGTTGTATCATTATTTATTGTTTTTTTTTTTCATTTAAACCAGCTTAAAAATGGTATTCAAGAA
This sequence comes from Oryctes borbonicus, assembly GCA_902654985.2. Classification (NCBI taxonomy): domain Eukaryota; kingdom Metazoa; phylum Arthropoda; class Insecta; order Coleoptera; family Scarabaeidae; genus Oryctes; species Oryctes borbonicus. The sequence continues at coordinate 7,169,286 of LR736866.1, forward strand.
TTGACCATGCAATGATTTAATTAAATTTAGGCGCGGAATGAAGGTAGAACAGCTGTTTAAATGTTTACGTATCGTTCTAGGCGCAAGCGCACCTTCGCCAATCTCACAAGGTGACCCTTAAAGTTGTCCAAATCCCGAACACAATAGGCCGCTAGACGGTGAAGATCTTATAAAGGTTTCGAGTGTTGTAACGATGACCACGCCGCAGACCGACTTCGAGAGAAGAAAACAAATCAGCGTCCGAGGCATAGCAGAAGTTGCGGACGTCAATGAAATTAAGAAAACTTTCAATCGACATTTACACTACACCCTTGTCAAAGACCGGAATGTTGCCACAATAAGGGATTACTATTTCGCCCTAGCCCATACGGTGAAGGACCATCTCGTCTCGAGATGGATTCGAACCCAGCAATATTACTACGAAACAGATCCGAAGGTATCGTATTTAGTTTTAATTAATTATTATTAGTAGTAGTAATAATGTACCACTTTCAATAGCGGCAAAATTCTATTTTGATACCCGGCTTGGTTAAATTAAGTGACGATTTTAAATAGTAATTGAGACAATTGAATTTTTGGCGAACGAGTTTAGTAGCAAATATTGGAAATAAAAGAAATTAACTTTTCAATATAAATATAAATATAAAATATAAATAATTAATCATTTGATTAATTAATTAATTTATAGTTTACTAATTTATCAATATACATTATAATTATACAGTAAACTGAGTAATGTTTCCACTGAATAGGATATAAATCATCGCAAATATTGGCTCTTGTGATAAAAATGTTTGAAGTATTATTTTGCTGATATTATTCCTGATTACTAGAAAAAATATTTCAGATACTTATCGACAATTTTAGAACCCATACACCAATTGCATGCTGAAGTAATTTTCAATAATTTTTAAGCAATATTATAGTTAATATAATGCATTTTTGAGATTATCACGCCATCTATCGCCAACTAGCGTAATATTTATTCTATCATTGCAATCGAGTATATTATACAGAGGTCTCGGAAAATATTAGGTTTAAACGTAAAAAAAAATGTATTGTGTTGTAAAATACTACTTTTACTAAAAGTACATGCAAAACAGTATGAGCAATAGTATTCAAAGTTACCGGTAAGGGTAGCGGTTTCGGTTATATGTTGAGTAGATTGAATACATAGAATAGAACTAAACCGCATCGAACGCCAAGATTTAAGCCTGAAATTGATTCAATTTGAAATCAACCGGAGAAATAACGCCCATACTTAACTTAAAATCACCGTTACAAGCGGAATGCTTGTCCCATCATACACGAACACCGTACATTAGCTTAGGCTGTACTACCACAATTCTACTCATAACCTTAAACAGGAGAGATTATTATTTAATTAATCTATTCACAAAGGAAGCTGAATGTATTGTTACGAAGCAACGTATAAAAAATTATTAGAGGAAAAAGTAGCAGCAAATCACTCCATTAGAACATAAAGAAAAAGTCGAAGTCGTACTCCCACCCTTAACGATATTATCGCCCTTGACCTGAAGGTAGAATCCAACACCCTAACGGCAAAACTAAACAACCTACAAAAAAGAATTAGAGGAAAAAATTGTACCAAATCATGTCAATAGAACACTAAAAAAGATTCAAAGTTCTTTCCCCATCCCTAGGAATATTATCACCCGTGATCTAAAGGAATCTCTGCAATCACCAGGTTAAACTGCGTAAGGAACCATCATCAAAATAAATATTTTAAAACATTTTTGAAATCGTCAAATCGTCCGAATTTCCAAAGGACAGCGCCTTTGACGTCGCCCTTAGACATTTTTTTCATTTCTTTGATTTTTTAATTTCGATACCCTGGATACATTAGAAGTTACCCCGATTTTCTATCTTTTTTTCGGGGGGTAATTAGAAAAATAAAAGAGATAGGTAAATGAGGTTGGCGGGAATCGATTCTCCGAGTCCGATTTTACTCAAAAACATATAACCGAAGCCTTTGTATTGCGCTGAAAAGTCCTCAAGATGATTTAGAGTAAAACGTGAGAATATCAAATTTCGTCAGATATCCGAACGACGCCCTATTTGCCCAGGATCTTTAAAGTTACATCTGCTTTGTATAAGAATAAAATAATAAAAACTACAATATTTCGCGTTTTGCAAATGCATAATGAATAAATCTCGCCAGTTTCAGCTATGTAACTAAATACACGTTCGTCCAAGGCATATACATATGTATACGATCTGGCTCTACTAAATTAGACATTTTGACTTTCCACATTACGAATCTTTAATGTAAGAACTCGAAACGATGCAATTTTACGAGGAATGCAAAGAGTTAAGTAAAGAGCACAAATCATCCAGATTTATATCAGGCGCTGATTTTAAACGCAACAACTGGATCAGAAGGATATATTTTAAGCTTGGCACAAAATGTCTGAAATATTAGCCGGCAGACCTTTTTAGTGTTTTTTTTTTTTAGTATTTTTGTAGAGTACTTAGTACTATTTATCAGAATACTGTTAACAATAGGTCTTACCATTATTTAGTACCAAGAATTCCAAAATAATTTTATGCTGTAGATAGTGTCCAAGCTACTCTAAAATAAATTGCAATAAGCATATATAAGATATTTATAGAACTATGGATTGCTAACACGTCACAACTAAAATTTCCATAAATTGTTTAATCTGTATCATGTAAATTGAATAGGTGTCTCTTTTAATAGTGAAATGCTGCACAACATAACTTTTTTTATTGGGATATCCTACGAATTATAACGTGATATATGCACATTGACACAGGAATAAAAAAAAACTAGTTGATAGCCAACTAGCGAACAATATTCTATAAAACACATATGTACTAAGTTGCAAATTCTATTTTTACTAAGCTTCACGCAATTTCTATAGTATCAGCCGCTAATTGTAATTTATGTACTCACATATCTGCCTGGTGACTATTAAATTGAAAATTAGTAATAACAATCGCTCTATTCCAGGTCATATTCGTTACAGTCGAAAATGTTGCTTTTTTTAAAATGTTTAGTTTAATGACGACGTTGCCATTCTGAGTGCAATCAGAAATTCTATTTAATTTTTATGAATTTACTTATTTTGGGGGAAGTAAGGTATTAATTATATTAACATGGATGGACTGTACAACATATCTAGAATGCTTTCTTGTCGTCTGTTACTATTTTTCAAATTTAGCGATCGGAGTGGAAAGGTTTTTCACAAATTTTCCGTCAACTTTTCTTATTTTATTATTTTTTTCCATAAAAGATATTTCAGCCACGCAGCTTCTAGTCCAATCAATTCCTCCCGGTTTTTCTAATTTTGTGCGGCATATTGGGTGTGTTAGCACAAAAGAATTTAGTACATGTACCACTATCTTATCATATCATTTCTAAATTCGCTTTCAGCAAATATTTAAACATATACGATATGATTCATTTAATCCACTGTTCATACATGCCAAGAATCGATAAAGAAAAAATTGCCATAATTTTTCCAATCGACTAACGAGTTTCACAATTATCAAGTTCACTAGCAATTCTGTATTATTTATTTTGTGTATCTACTTTTGTTGATAGTATTGGCCTACATGCACCAAGTTATTGTTAATGCATTATGATGTAATTGTACGAACGCACGACGCATTGTCATTGACCCGTATTCGCAGAGCGCAAAAATTCTTACATAAGTTTATAATTGATATTAATGTACGCGTAATCATTGTATACGTGCACAACTGGAGAATTAGATAATTTTTAAGCTTCTCCTTGAGTAATCCATATTTCCAAGTTGAATCGTTCAGTTTGTAATAAATTGCACTTGCTTTTAAATTAACGTGTACGTATTCGCAGTCGAACCGTTCCCTGGTTGTAATACAGTAAAAATAACAACGGTTTTGTTTATAAATAAAACAATCGAATTGAATTAGGAGCTTCGTTATTTGCCGAAACTTTTTTTTTTCAACATAATATGTACCAACTGTAAAATTCCTGAATAATGTAGAGAATATCGTAGTAAAGCAGATTACTTCTGCGGAAATGTTTTTGAAATCATCCCAATTTATTTATTTTTTTTAGCAGTTGAATTACCCGATTTCGGGTTGGAGCCCCCTTCAAAGCTTTGCACGATTTTTAAATTTTTGTAAATTTCTCGGAAACTGTAGATATTTATCTTTAGAACAGTATATTATATAAGGCGTTTGGTGAAATAGAAATAATCGGTTCCCATAACAAAAAAAAAAATTTAAACAGAGAAATCAATAAATAGTTATATTATTGAAATTAACAAGAAATAACTTCACTTATACATACAGCACCTTTATTAACTCTTTTTGGCACGTGAGATAGCTTTCACACAATATTAGCCAAAAGACAAATAAGGAATTGTTTGATAGTTACTTGTAAAACTTCCGATTTTGTTCTTCGAAGATGATTTTACATCGCGATAAGATGATTTTTCAATAAGGTAAGAAAAATATTGAACTATGAATTCGAAACAGATGGGAATTTGTGGAATAGTGGGGGGACTATCCGTACAAACGATCACATTCCGTTGTGCACGACTTGCGCGAAAATTCTGCCGAATCTGTAAATGTTGTAAACAAAAATCCGTAAAAATTTTCTTTCGTAACGAGATACTATCTTAAACCGAGGTACGACTGTTTTGTTTTATATATTTTTTATTATTCAAGAATTAAGTCGCTTTTACGTAGAATATGGCTCTATATAACAAATTTAGAGTTTTAATAATAATATTGTTTTTCAAACGAAATACAGCAAGAGGCTGTATTTTTCTTTTGGTTATACTTAAAACGTTTACAGTTTTATTTATTTGAACTAAATTCAGCAACAGCAGCCAAGTACTGCGTTAAGAAAACACTGTTTGGTCGGATATTTAGGAAAAAAGAAGGTTTATTAGCCAAAGATTTGAGGCTATTTTTCCAGACGTCGGAAAAGAAGTACATATATACATTTAATACGAAAAGTAATGGCGAAAGTAAGCGTCTGTCTGTAGAAATGGTTCGTAAAATTGCGTAACTGTGTTATACAGTGAAAAGGACTGCGCAGTACCTTGGACGATTTTCGGTTAAAGTATGCTTTATTATTATTTTTTAATATCTTTAACGTCCGATTATTCAAATTTGTTATAGAGCTCTGTTTTCTACACAAAAGCGACTTTATTTTTGTTTGAATTCATTTTAGATATCGTCTTATTGTCTTTAAATTAAGAAAAAATTAATCGTCTAGATTTCTTGTAGAGATGATACGATTGCATCTTCAACGACTTACTGCCATAAATAGTTTCTACTAACCACTGGCACAATTAGATAAATGAAATCTTCTTTATGTATCAATTTAATCTTAAATTGGAGATCGTGTAGTCAAAATATAGTAACAATAACAAAACGTGTGGATAGATGAAAATATTTGCCTGATCAGCCTGAAGGGGGACCGAACAATCAAAGATGATCAATAAACCTCATAAATATATCGGAAGAAGAAAGACGTTTTTAGTATCTTTTACATTCGACTTTTTTTTTTACTCAAACGTAGTTGTTTGTTTAGTTTAACTTATTGAAATGCAAATTCCTAAATTGCATTAATAGGCTTCAGGCGAGTATTCGAGTTCATAAATTAACATAACATTTAACATGAGTTAGAAATTGCAAACATTATGTATGGATTTGCAAAACCTGTTGGTAATATCTATTTAAAAATAAATGCTATAAAAAAAACTAGAAATTACATTCAAGCGAATGGATTAAATTTATCTTTTCCCTGGAAATTTTTAATTCTCGTTTTTTTACAATACATTGACGAGTATTTATCATTCTCCTTACCTAATGTATTTTCTTAAAAGAATTATATATTTGAATGAGAACTTATTCAAAATTACGTAGCGGTAATTAATAAACAGGATCTCGGTTAAACTAAGCTTCGTACACAATCATTTCAGGAGCAAGATAAATTCACTTATAGTTGATAGTTCTGCCAAATGCGATCAATTCTAAATTATTTTTTTAGAGGGTCTATTACCTATCTTTGGAATTTTACATGGGTCGTTCCTTAACAAATACGATGATAAATGTCGGCATCCAATCCGCTTGCGATGAAGCCTTATACCAATTAGGTTTGAACATTGAAGAATTGGAAGATGTAGAAGAAGATGCTGGATTAGGTAATGGTGGGCTCGGACGCCTAGCGGCTTGTTTCCTGGACTCTATGGCGACCCTTGGAATGGCTGCATACGGATATGGTATCCGTTACGAATATGGTATATTCGCGCAAAAGATTATTAACGGAGAGCAGCAAGAAGAACCCGATGATTGGTTGAGATTTGGGAACCCATGGGAAAAAGATAGACCGGAATACATGATACCCATAAATTTTTACGGTCACGTTGAGGATACTCCTACCGGAAAGAAATGGCTGAATACACAAGTCGTTTTTGCTCTACCATATGATAGTCCAGTTCCTGGGTATGGTAATAACGTAGTAAATACTCTGAGGTTGTGGTCGGCGAAATCGCCTATTGACTTTAATTTGAAATTCTGTAAGTTAGTGCTAAAAAATATATTATGCTGTTATCTAAATATATTTCTTGTTTCCAGTTAACGATGGTGATTATATTCAAGCTGTGTTAGATAGAAATTTAGCCGAAAACATTTCAAGAGTGTTATATCCGAACGATAACTTCTTCGAAGGGAAAGAACTTCGATTAAAGCAAGAATACTTCATGTGCGCTGCTACTTTACAGGATATAATTCGTCGTTTTAAAGCATCTAAATTTGGTTGTCGCGAAAATATTCGTTTCAATTTCGAATTGCTTCCGGAAAAGGTCGCTATCCAACTGAACGATACTCATCCATCTCTTGCCATACCAGAACTAATGCGTATTTTGGTCGACATTGAACATTTACCGTGGGACGTTGCATGGAAAATTACAGTAGCTACATGCGCATATACTAATCATACTGTACTACCAGAGGCGCTTGAAAGATGGCCAACAACAATGCTGGAAAGCATTCTCCCGCGTCATATGCAGATAATTTATCAAATTAATCATTTCCATTTGGAAGACGTATTGAAAAAATGGCCTGGAGATATGGATAGAATGAGGAGAATGTCTTTAATTGAGGAAGATGGTGGGAAAAGAGTAAATATGGCACACTTGTCCATCGTTGGATCACATGCCGTCAATGGCGTCGCTAGAATCCATTCTGAAATTATTAAAAAAGATCTGTAAGTAAACAGCGAGTGCTTAATTGAAAACTTTTACAGTTCGTTATTTGCAGGTTCAAAGACTTCTACGAATTGACTCCGGAGAAATTCCAAAACAAGACCAACGGTATAACACCTAGAAGGTGGCTACTTATGTGTAATCCCGGCTTAAGCGATGTTATATCCAACAGAATTGGAGAGGAATGGATAGTGCATCTAGATCAATTACGGCAGTTGAAGAAATTTGCCAAAGATTCCTCTTTCCAAACCGAGGTTATGAAAGTGAAGCAAGAAAACAAGTTAAGACTTGCAGAATTGCTGGAAAAGGATTATGGAGTTAAAGTAAATCCAGCTTCACTGTTCGACATTCAAGTAAAAAGAATCCACGAATACAAACGACAATTATTAAATTGCTTACATATTATCACTTTGTACAATAGAATAAAGAAAAATCCATCTGCCAAATTTACACCAAGAACGATAATGATTGGAGGAAAAGCTGCACCTGGCTATTACACTGCTAAGAAAATCATTAAGCTGATTAATTTTGTAGGAAACGTTGTAAATAATGACCCGATAGTCGGTGATAAGTTAAAAGTGATCTACTTGGAGAACTATCGTGTTACTTTAGCCGAAAAGATTATTCCTGCGGCTGATTTAAGTGAACAGATATCAACAGCTGGCACTGAAGCTTCAGGAACTGGTAACATGAAATTCATGTTGAACGGTGCTTTGACAATTGGTACATTAGATGGTGCGAACGTTGAAATGGCTGAGGAGATGGGTAATGAAAACATTTTCATATTTGGGATGACCGTCGACGAAGTTGAAGCATTACAAAGAACAGGATACAATGCTTACGAGTATTACGAGAAAAATCCTGAATTAAAACAAGTTATTGATCAAATACAAAATGGTTTCTTTAGTCCAGGAAATCCTGATGAGTTTAAAGATATTGCCGATATCTTATTGAAGTATGACAGGTTTTATTTGCTCGCTGATTACGAGGCTTATATCGCGATGCAGGATAAAGTTAGTCAAGTTTATGAGGTAAGGCAAAAAATTATTCTACGTTTGAATTAATTATTTTGAGAAACGGACCATTTCGGTTTTTTATACTTTTATACTAGCAAATATTTCTTTTGTCTATAGAATCAACCTAAATGGCTGCAGATGGTTATTCACAACATTGCATCATCTGGAAAATTCTCCAGCGACCGCACGATTATTGAATATGGTAAAGATATTTGGGGCGTGGAGCCAAATTACACCAAATTACCAGAACCTCATGAATCTAGGGACTTACAGCTAGGTTAAGATTTCGATGTGATATTCGAAAGTTGAAGAGAATGTTGCCGTTTTTATAAAGCAAGCAATATTATACTCATATGCTCGTGTTACCAATATAGTTTTTTCTTTAATGGAAAACGAAATAATGCAGTATTTATTGTTATTGTTGAACAACAGTAATAGCATTATTATTGTTACTTGTATAGATGTATATGGAATTTTATTTTTAACTATATGGAAATTTTATTTTTATGGAATATATTTTGAATTGTATTTTGCAATGCTTTAGAGTAGTTAGTTTCTATATAAGAATAACTGCAAATGTGTGTAATTTCACAAAGGGTAGCGGAAATAAGAAATAAAGAGTTCTTTTAATTTTCTCTTCTTTCCGTACAATATCTAAATTTTTTTAATTTCAATACGGTGCTGTAAAGTTTTTTACAAATTAAAAAAAATCTATTCTGATTAAAAGTTAGATAAATACTAGAGTTGGCGTTTACGGGCGACGCGCCAGGTTCGTAATCAAAACTTGTGTACCTACAAATAGATACCCGACTGAGCGAAGCGAATATTAACATCGATCGCCAATTGGAGATGTATATATTCATATCAATGTGAATAATAATAGGAATACTCCATATTATCTTAAAACATTACAAAACACTTAACAGCAGTTACGAATTGAAGTACCGCAAACTGGATAAGATCTATGAAACTAACTAACACTGTTCGCCGTGCCGAAAAAACGTTCTTATATTTGGAGAAAGACCGTTTAATATCTACCGATATAAGACGGGCATTGTTAATTAAATAAAAATCCGATTTTATAAAATCAGAATCGCTTGTCTTTAATGCCACAGTGCGCCGTTTTATCAAACAGCACTTTATTTATTTCGTCCAGTACTTGCTAACGATAAAGCAGAATTTTGCAGTTTTTCTATTGCATCCACTAATTTTTAATAATTATTATAAATAGCTTTTAAATCTGGAAGTATCTTGAAATCTCTGATTTTCTCTAATAGGTGCAGCTTCCTTAGGATTGAATCAGACAGTAACAGATTTTAATTTTTGGAAATATTGAAAATAATAAAAAGCTGCTTTCAACCATGTTCCTCAACATATCAGAATTGGCTGTGGTAGTTCAGGAATGCCAAAACATTGGTTGCAAAATTCTCCAATGCATTTGGGATATTTCCCTTTTTTTCGTATTTGTTATTAATGCATCTACCTATAAGATAAATCCGGAAAGTCATTAATAAACTCTTCTCTTAATTGTTATACCTAGAACAACGCAACGCAGTAGCTGAACCAACATAACTGCATGCTCATGTATCGTCGCCGCTAATATTCGCTTCACCCATTTGGCTGTTTGTAGGTACAGTATCATTCAGAAGTCATGTCTTCCTAATAAACGGGAATGACCGAATAGCATATATACTTTAAAATACAACGAAGCGGCCTGTCTATTCATCACTTGCATTTCTAGCTTTCCGTTACCTAAAAGATACAAAATATTTTCCCTCAAAGAGTGGAATATTTAAAGACGAATAAATGTATCATGTCATGGTCTAATTGGACAATTGTTTACATTTATGACTTCTGAATGTTACTATACATAGTATCTACTACAACAGTTCCAGTTCTGCCGAAAGTGCCAACTTCGGTAATTACATTTACGTTGTATTCCAGTAGTACGTAACGTAGCAAAGAAAAAAAGAAAGGTTTGGAGTAGCCTAATTTTATTGTGTTTTCTAACATCTTTATATCTTATTTATTTCGCTCTCTATTTCAAAAATATGCTGAAAATTAAATTTGAATTCTATTAACGATCCTGTCTTTTTATTTATTTTATCACCTCTGTGGAACTTCAACGCGTAAACTAATTCTTAGTTGGGTTCTTCTGTATGGGTTGTGGGATCTCCTTTGCGCCATAGTGACACATAATAATGTAATACATTGATGTATTTCTATTAAATAACGAAATAAGGTAAGCCACCATCATTATCTTAAATATATCCAGTACATAAAATTTGAGAAACTGACAGCATTCTCCATTGGAAAGTTTTGAAGCGCACTCAGAGCTTGTACATCTGGTTTGAGTAGTGTCAATGGGTTGTATGACTGCGCCAAGCAATTTTATTCGTTATGTTTCATTAACATGAACATTTATGATTTAAATGGACTCTTGCTGTTTTAGCAGGAGTGATAAAGATTTCTCAAAGTTCCGTCCAATAATGGTACATGCAATTCGTGCTCTGAGTGTTCTAGTTTCTATTGTTGTAGCTGAAAAATTGTAGAAATGAAGCCATAATAAATAAATAAAATAACCTACGTATTTTATCGTATCACAATAACAATAGAGATCGCATAAAATTTATCTTGTCTAGGAAGCTAAATATCTGTTTATTATTGCTAAACTTTCTGACATTATTTGATAAGTTGCTACTGATGTAAGGAGACTGTTGGGGCTGGAATACAGGAATAGCAACGAGTTTCCGTAATTGGCAGCTTAAAGCTATCCCATTTCGGCGCACCATTGTTTCCAATGCAACTGCGCACACGAACAGCGCATTCCACATCTAAACTCAAATGCATGCGGATTTGAAAATAATCGTTATTGTTTCACTCGTAAAGTAATAAAATATTAAATAAAGGTCTTCGAAGTGCGAGGTAAAGCCGGAATGAAAAAATTACACAGGAAACTTATGTTACTCACACTGTATACGCGAGTCGGGGGTTACCAAACTTTAGGTGTATTTTGTGCACGTGAAAATAAAGAACATATATTCTTACTCGATTTTCATTTGTTTTCAGGTTTTCAGGTAGAACCTTTTATTTTATTTTTTCGTTCTGGAAAACTGCAAATAAGCCACTTTACGTTGCCTTCACGAAATAGTAGAGATTAGACAAAGTCGTGTTTATTCGCCTCATTAGAATAGGTCCTTGTTGCCTACCGGTTTCCCCGAGAGTCGACAAAACACGAGTCTGTCTAGTCTCTACTAATTTCGTGTATCGCACGGAAAGTGGCGAACTTTAATAATGTTGATGTTACAGCTACCTGCACCGAACGGAGGAGAGTAATTACTTCCTAGCAAAGGAGGACGCTATATGTAGACATACATAGGCGAAATAGCTTTAAATCCGGTATATAAGAAATTGTAAAGTATGGATGCCGTCAGCCTTATGTATGGAGGGAAGAGCTTCCTTTTTTATTGAACAAGTAACGAAAGGTGCGGGGATTTATTTTCGATCCAAATTGAAAATTTCCCCAAAACTATATAATTAGGTATGATGGCACAAACGCAAACTTGGACGATACGCAGTATACTTGTACGAAAGTGAGCCTTGTGTACACTGCCCATACTGCATCGTCGCTTGCCAACCGTCCAAGTATATTTTTGTCCCATCATAATATAAATGAATAAAAAATATTCAGAATGCAGTGGAGAATGCAAAAATGATGTAAGATGATATAAGATGTCATATTAAAAAGAAAAAAATTAATTGCACCATACTCTTGAAGAAAATCAACACAGAAAAAAAAAGAAAATGCGGGTTTCATTACATTTAGGAAATTAAAAATCTCGGATACTTATTTCTATTGTACTGCATTCAGAAGTTGATTGGCTCTGGTTACCAATTTATTTCTTTTTTTTTCAAAAATTTTTTATTCATTTTGTACATCTGTGTACAATAAAAGAATTTAATAACGGTCGTATTTGCCAGCAAAGAAAAAGATAGGTGCATATAGTGACGTGTACCTTATCCTTGTGGTATATACTTGTATATCAAATACAAAATAAAAGGATCTGTTCTTGATAAAAACAAGTGTAAGTAAACAGGTAAATAGACCTCATAATAAAACAGGGATTTTAGCAAATAATACCTCTTCATTTAATATTTATAGATTTAATTAGTATTGAATAGAGAATTTTAGGTAAACATGAACCGTTTAAGAAACTTGCTAAGCAGTAAACAATGTCAGAGGAGACTGCAAGTAATCCAAGACAGCTAGGGAAAAATGATGTTTTAAACAATCGCGTGCGAAAAGTTGTAATAGTAGAAAGTAGTTTTGCTGTTGTTTTTTATGTTGAAAGTTTTCCACAATGAACATTTTTTCGTAAATATGTAGTGCTAAAATAAATATCTTTTACTCATTGAGATTTTTCCAAAGTTAGTGTAACGTACGTGGCCTTTATATTCGTAAGTGCAATTGCTTCAAAACTACTGTCGTTTGTTTCATTGTTCTTGTATTCACATGTTGAAGTGCTGAATTCTTCTATATTTCATTTGCATTTTTTTTTTATTTATGTATATCCTAAACGCTCTCACGCGTAGTTATATAATTTTCAATAATTACATTGGCTTAGGTTGTTATTTAGTTAACAGTTGCTGTGATGCTGATTGGAACAAATTTATCCTAAATCAGAAAACTTCACTTTTAAATTTTATAACGTCTTGGAAAGCGTAGAAAATCCTGGAGATTTAAAAAAGTTTGCACACATAATTGATAAAGCGTCACCAAGTGACCATCACATATAGTACTAATTTTGAAATAAAAAGGTGGCGTACTGAGGGTGATAACATTTCTAAAAATTGGTCTGGGAAAACCTGGGAAATTGAAGTGAAAACTTCTGTGACTACCCTACATTCACGAACAGCACGTGTGAAAACATACATATAAATAATAGCAATACTTTGTCTTAAATGCAATTATAATTTTTGCTAAATCGACTATATATTTATTTTTTATTGATTTTAAATAAACTTACAATAATTTTTTTGTATAAATTAAATAATATGTATTTTTTAATAACATTTGGTGTAGATAAGATGCACAAGAAAAGATTTATTTTTTACAATACTTGATTCATATTTGTTTTGAATACATAGTCCCTAATACAAATATTAGTTATTAGACATATTCATGGTCGCACCTTTTTATGACATAGAACATTTAACATTTAAGTTGTCACATGATGTATTTATGATTATTTTTTGTTAAGCTAAATCCCTGTAATACGAGAAATACCTGTAACTTAAAATAAGACGTCTGCATGCGATAACCGTGGCGCCAAAGATCCTGAAAATTTGGAACGGATCCATACTTTAGGGTTGTAGCTGATGCGAGAACCAAGTACGTTCACCTTTGTAATTCTCTGACTCAACAGTTTCATTGTGGTCTAGGAATTGTCTACGATGTTCTAGTATTTGTTACAGAGCTCGTCCCATTCTACTTAAATACTTACGTTTCATATCGATCATATGCTGCTATAAATCTAATGCCATAAATATATTAGGCATGTTTGTATTATCCAAGTGCTTGGATTATGATTGATCTGACGCTAACGTAGCTGTAATTACTTATTAATGGGAAGATTGTGGCTGATATATTTTCGGTTTATTGATTGGCAATTTCATATCTAATTTAGGGTGTATGTGTACGTCAACCGCTAAAGATAACTAGCCGCCCACGAATATTTCAGCGAATACATCCAATTAGATAACGGAAGGTTAGTAATAATTAAATTCATTCACTGGAAATGTCGATTAGCATACCAAAAATGCCGTCAGCTACAACGTATAGTTCGTCTAGAAAGTATCCGGAAAATAAAAGGCACAGCTATAATTTGATGGTATATATTTTTATTACTTGAATAATAAAATCACAACAAATAATTCCTCTCATTTACTAATACAATCTCCATTTAACTGTAAACATTTAACTAAACGTTCAGGTAATCCCCGAAACGACGTCAACGCTATACTTTTCGGTGATAGTGGTCCAGGCTTATAAAACTGACCGAATCAAATCTTCTTTATTTCGTGGTGCTGCTCCTTCTACTTCAATTTTCATTAGTCCCTATATGTTTTCGATGGGACTAAGATCTGGGGAAGCTGCTGGCCATGGAATTGTTGCCAAGTTTTATTGTAGGCAGAAGTATGGCATCTTGCATTATCCTGTTGAAAACGCCACCCTTCGGGATATAAAGCACGAGCCGTTTCAAGAAGAAAGCCATTAAGAATTTCACAATATTTTGCACTATTAACGGTGCCATCAATTATACAGAGAGGTGTAGCACCACGCTGAAAGATTGCTCCCCAAATCATTATTTTTGGGGGAAATTTGGAAATTTGAACGGTAACATTTTCTCTTGATAGGATTTTTAAATGATTTGCACCAAGCTGAAAACAACTTTCGTCAGATATAAAAAGATCACTAAAATTATCGTCTCGAAATCGTTGGCAAAAATCTATTCTTCGTTGCTTTTGTAGAGGTGTCACTGCAGGGATTTTTTTTTGGATTCCTTAATAAGTAACCTTGTCGTTTCAGTGAAATGCGGACAGTTTCTGGACACACTCTTATTTGACGTTGATTTCAAAATCCGTTAGCCAGTTTTCGAAACCCTAGGCGCGGGTTTTGTCGTCCTAAAGTCACTAAAGCGTTTAGATTGTTTTCGCTAATCTTACGCGGTCTTCCAGAAGCAGGTCCATAGCTTATATCTCTCCTATTTTTTTATCTTCTTTATTATCTCATATACTGCACTTTTTCCGAGTTCAGTTAATTGCATTAATTTTTTAACGTTTTGAACGCCTTTTCTATACAAATATTCCACCAACTTTCTTCTTTCTACTTGCGACATTATTTCACAAATATTAAGCCTGTTGATAATTAACAACATTTGGCAGCTGGTGTTGTTATATGATTTTTGCCATGGCCTACAGTCGGCACAACCTACTTGATGCATTACTTTTGTCTTAGGATGTAACAAAAAAGGAATATATTAAAATTAAGAAAAATAATAAATTCCGGATACTTTCTAGACGGACAATAGTTTGAAATGGCGCATGTTTTTGCCTTTGTTTTTATTACTTCTTTCAGTTTTGCATGCTACCACGTAAAGGATACCAACAATGAAACATCGGCTATCAAAATTATTTTTCAATATTTATTGAACTTAAATCCAAAGTTTCATAAAGGTACGGCAAAATTTTAAAACTGACAAGTCACTCGAAAAATATAACTGAACCGAGAACATTTTCAAACAACAATTTTAATAACCTTTGGAGAGGATTATCCAAGTAACAATGCCTCGTCGAGTTGGTTTCTGTTTTTGATAATGAAGCACCACATCAGTCGACAATATCTCGTTGATACTCTGCGAATTCTAACGCAAGATAGCAGACACTCGAGAATAAACATCGCTACTGTAAGCGAACTGATCAAAGATGAGATATCGCAAGATTGGGACATCATTAAGCATTTCAGGAATCTCATTCTAAAAAATTCCGCGTGATGAATTAGCTTTAACTAAGTTAGTTTGCCGTTGGGTCCCACATCTTTTTACTAAAAGATAAAAGGCGACGCGCATTAATTGTTTTAACAAAGTTAGTTTGCCGTTGGGTCTCACAACTTTTTACTAAAAGATAAAAGGCGACGCGCATTAATTGTTTTCGAAAAACTTTGAGCCCGTTCAATAACAGAAGCTCAAGAAATGTTCATAGTATCGTGATTGGCGTCGAATCATAGATTTATTCATGTGGACCCGAAATAAAAAAATCAATTCGCTGTGCGGGTGTTTCGAAATGAGGGAAAGCAAAAGTTATCCGTTCCCGTGTTGAAGAAAATGGTTGCAACCTTTGTCTCACTTTTGGGTCATTGGGGATTGAAGAACGGTTATTGCTGATTGAAATACAACCGTTTGTTTGTCAGAAGTGATTGCCGTGCTGCGAGAAATCAACCCATAATGACTGTCGTACAATCCTGATCAGTATATTTACAATTGCGGCGGATTTTAATTTTTTATATGGGTGCCAGTCCAATATGATAGATTTTTTTTTAACTGGAATATTTTTACGTTTATCGTAATAGATATCTCCATTAAAAAGAATCAAGACACTGACGCAACAGTTAAAACAGAGTTTTTAAACTTATTGAGACTTTCTCAAAGAAACTCTGATAAGTCCAAAACCCTCGGTTTTAAGACAACAGCACTTTATCATATTTTTCCTCAGAATTTAATGAGGATTGCAAAAGTGCAGTGATATATAGCATGTTCTACTTGGAGTAGTTTCAACATAATTTTAAACGATGCCCATAATCAGACCTTATACCAAGAAAAAATCTCCATTCACAATGGCTCAATCTTCCGAGCCGGCAGAGATGACTCATCCTGTTTAAAACAAGGAGAATCTACATTATTTCAAGGTACGTAAGTAAAACAATTAAGCAGTGCATGTTTGCATATGGTATAAGACTAAAAATGAAAAATAATTCGTCATACCCGTGAGAAAAGTCTCTCACTCTATCTCATAAATAAATTATTGTACACTATAGTGCAATAATTTGTTTATGGCAGACCGCGCGGTATATATCCAAAAGAATCCAAGTTGTTATCCATTTTTATCTCTATCTTTTCGATTTCTTCCAGCAGTCGAGCGGATTGCGGAGATTCTTGTTCCGTTAAACAGTTCTACGCCCGTTCTTTGACAGGAAAATACCCAAATGTATCTTCTAACCGCAGTTTAATTTCCTCCGGGATTTTACCTTGATTACTCAAGTATCTATTTTATGACGACGCTATTTAATTTTCAGCACCTGAATGTATTATTATTTAGATTTACTAAATAGAAGTAAAATTAAAAGATATCAAAAAATGGACACATCAGCACAACGACAATGTTGCTTGTAATAGTACTGAATAGTTCTATGTTTTCTCCCTGAAATCGCGCTTTCTGAATGTTAAAATTATACCAATAAGTCTTATATGTGTCTAGAATAGTATCACAATTTCTCATGTTTTTTCATCGAATTTCGCCTAAGAAAATGTTTGAAAATGTTCGAATATGATCTCGCTAGAAAACAGTTACGTTTTATTCAGAAGTCCATTTTATTTTTCTATTTTAACTGCAGCAATCTCATGTAGATAGCTTTTATATGGACATTCCTATATTCAAGAGATGAAATATAACCTTTATTATTTGTTCAAGTGGAAGAAAAAAAGAAAATTCGGAATTTTAACGAGTACTTTCGCTCGAGTTAGCTTAGGATATTTGCTCAGCTTGGCAGCACATGTATCTACAACATGTAAATGGGTTGAGTTAATGCGTCGAAAGCTGACCTTTGACATTTCGGAAGGCAGCTATCTGGTTGGAGCCCGGATTCGCGTTGCTACACGCTGGCGTCGGCTGCCTCTGCCGCAACGCGGCCTGGTATAGGGCTGCTGTTAGTAAAGTAAAGCTTGCCGTATGCCCTTTCGAGCTCACCTACACACATTGTAAACTGGCTTAACAGTATGAATAATAAACTTATACAATATACCTAAGTAAACAGAATCTCGGAGAAGGCTTGCGGTAATTTATATTTGTTATTACGAGAAGCCGCATAATATTAAAAGTGATTCCTAATAGTGGGTTAAAATAAATAAAGAAAATTAATGAAAATTTTGGTAGAAATACTAGATTGTATCATTGGCATGATGAAGGATGATGCGATGTTGTCGGTTGTTTTTTTTTTTGATTTTATTGATAACTTCCGGTAAACAAATTATTGTATATCATTTAGCATTAACTGTTATTCGGTCTTGCAAAGCAATGCGACACTACAACGAAAGCAACACGCAATCACTTTCTTGGAAGTGCTTCGTGAACGGACAACTTTTGTCGAATTCGGTTTATCTGCAAACACCTAAACAGTTGCTTAGTTTTCGACTCGTTTGCATGTAGCCAAGTTTCCTCACCTGTTACAAGTTGTATATGGATTTTGAAGTCCCTTTTTAGGCATTTTTTTTTACACCAATTGATACCAGCCTTTTTGTGATTGGCTAAAATGATGCGGAATCCATCGGGAACAGTTCTTTTCACATCTAAATATTCACACAAAATCGAATGTGTTGCAGCCTTTGACCTCACAGCAAATTACATGCCAATCCTTTTCGATCATGTTATGCACAGCATCAATCTTTCTTGGAACAATAACCAATGTTGATCGACCTCAACACTAATTTGTAGGTAGGGCTATTGATAATGTTGGCAATAGGACGTATGTAATATTTTTTGTTGGGAAATATATTTAACAAAAGAATAGCGCCCCCAATAAAATAAATAAATTCAGAGCAAGTCAGAAAAACATGTGGTTCCATAATATTTGTAAGGAAACCTACTTCACTTTATTTCCTCCGCAAACAATATTAAAACATTGCATTTTGAACATCATTCTTGTTAAGGAACAATTAATTTTATGCTACGTTTGCATGTTTCACCATCCTATCGACAATAATTAAATCTCTAGAACTGTTCTCGGAAATCTACAGCTACATAAGCTACTAACGTATCTAACAATCGGCTTAACACGTTGTTGATTATACGCACCCCGTTGTGGCTTCGGTGAATAAATTACTTTCATTTGCTCTACTCTTAAAATCCTCTCTTAGGGTAGATTTGTTTGTTTAGGAAACGCTATTTATTGTTTTTATTGTAATTTATTAGTATTTAGTTCGGTGATTGGTCAGCTTGTGTATTATTATTTGCATTATTTAAATTTTAGTTTTTCTTTGATTTCTACTTTAAGTAAAATTTCTAAAGCTAATTTATCACATATTTGATTATAAGTGAAGGTGTGACCAAGAAAGGTGAAGAAAACTTTGTAATAAACTAAAACAAATTAATTTATTAATGCTTTTTATAAATCGAAAAGTTGCTTGCGAAAGATTAAATAATATTTAATTAATCGAGTGTAAGGGTTGAAAGTATTTGTCCAATTTTGTGTCTTTTTCTAAATTTATACCGCCCTTTAAATTCTTGAAAATAATGAACTATGAAATGAACCCACAAGTTTAAGTGGCAAGCGTAGATGTAATAAAATAAGAAAGCAGAATTTCTTTTTTATATCTGGCGCTGAAACTGTATATTACAAGGTCGCTTTTTCCGAATTCTCATATTTTTTGTGCCATTTGAAGGGTTTCCACGAGACGGCTCCTACATTGTTGTTTTTTTTTTCTATCTACAGACGTATTTTCATCGGATTTGTTTTTCTGTTCGGGCAATGTTGGCAGCATATAAGATTTCTGGATAATGCGACTTTATTAAAAAGTTGAATAGGCGAGATATTTTTGTACGCGGTGATTGATTTTCTCGCTCACCTATATATTTCCTTAGCCGATCGCTAACAGAGGCATTCGCTAGCACTGCTGCTATTTAATTAAAAATTTAGACGCTTTTTTTACTACTATGATAGTAAGAACTGTGGGGTAGGCGGAGTGTACCGATAGTTTTGTGTTGTTTGACTTTACTTTATTTTCATGGATGTCTAAAATTCTATTAAGTTTCCTGGGAAACCTTTGGAAACGAATATAATAATACAGATGGTCCAAATTGTTTATTGTAATAACGCTCGCGGAAGTAGAAAAAAAAAACAACATTAATCAACAATGTCAGAGATTGATGATTGCTACGACTAATAACAAGGGCGGAGATTCCTTGAATATGCTGCGTATTCAGTTCTCGTAACTTACTGCGAATGCGAAAATCATGAATATTAAGCTTGGAAATGGTAAAGGTCGATTGTATACAGTAGGGCGCTACAATATTCGGGAAATGATCTTATCTTATCAAGGAACTGAAACGTATCATTCTGGTAAACTTCATTCTATAATTATAAAACAGATATTGGCAAAACTCCGGGACAACACATACAAAACTTATGCTACATTTCAACCAATGATAATTGAACAGACAACTGGAGTGTTAATTAACGTGGTGGTTGGAGAATCACGTTGCAACTGAAAATAGTTTGAGGGTGGAATTTATACAGAGTAAGTCAAGACGAACGGAATAAACTCCGGGAGTGTATTGTGAAAATAATGAACAACTTTTCTTAAACGAAGCATAAAATGTTTAGCGATGTTTTTGAACATTTATCTTAATTCATGAAATTTTGTTTATTAAATGGAAATCAGAAAAGAACATATGAGTCTTTTACACTATTTTCACGTGTACAATATACTCCTGGGGTTTAGACCGTTATTTCTGACTCACCCTGTATAAAACCTGATTTTCCAATTTCCATATTTTCAAAAATCCGGTTTTCAAGTAGAATTCTGAATAATTGCAAACAAGAAAATATACTGTAATGTCGCAAAACTCTTCTTGGCATTTCACATTGTCCACCTATCGGGTATAAGGGCCAGGAAGCCCGATCCCTGTAGAAAGATTCCTGTTCTTAGCCGAATATTAAATGGGCGTAAAAATAATAAAATTAATATAGAAGTCCAGCCAACAACAATCGTGTAGAAGACTTATATTAATTACTTTTCTCTGTCATTCTCTTTCTCGTTAATAAATGTTAGAAATTTCTACAGCAGGTTCCGGTGCATACGTTAGTCGTCTCTGTCAATTAAAAGTATTTCGGTCCGTTTCATCAAAATTCTGAGTGTAATTTAACGTTGTAGTGTTGCATGTGGTCATGAGTGTCATCAAAGAACACAGAATCCCAGCATCAGTTGCGTGTCTGCATCATGCTACAGCAAAAATCGTCCGTTTCGGCATCTATTTCAAAAATAGTATCTTTTAAATGGTTAAAAATTATCATAGGTGACAATGGAATAAAACAATTGCCAACGTAATCGAACAATGGTCAAAAACAACGCCAATTTTATTTGTGTTTAGTTTAAGTTTAATAGTGTTGTTGAGATATTTAAATTTAAAAATTCAAAAGTGTGTTCAATAATGTAATCTTGAAGAAATGGTGTTCGAAGAAGGACATAAACCTTGTGTTAATGTAGTGGAAGGTTACAAAATTTAAGGTTAGTAATTAATTTCATTTCTACGTCTTAACACGTCTCAGCTAACGATTTTTCTTTTGCCGAAAGAGTGTCTAGGGACATTCCCGGATTCACGACTCTCAATTTCTGTAAATTTAAGACCTTCGTAAAATTTCAAAGATTTCTCAAATTTCATCCCGTTAAAACATTACACATTACAAGTAATATTGTACGCATATGCGAGGCGTCTCAAGCAGAAAGAAAGCACTACCAGGATGTATTTGGACGGTAAAAAATATTATTGCCGTTACCATTAACGATATTGGCGTTAAATTCAATGTGTAAGCTTCTAAACAATCTCGAAGATCTACGGGAGCTGGGCAGTGATGTTTTGGAAAATATTCTTTTCTTGTTGGCCACTTAATAAATAAATCTTGAAAAATATTGTTTATTTACGTCATAATTAAAAATGGTACTTCGTGGCATATTTACTTACTTTGATTTTCTAATCCCCACTCTTATTTAAATTCCTTGTATATTTATTAAACTATACAAAAGCATAAAGTAAAATACGACTCATATAGCGCCTATTAAAAAATAAAATAGCTAAATAGTATGTGCTACCACATAGAATACCGCGTGTTGAATTTGCGTGCTACACGTAAGAAAATTCGTTTTGCTACAACATGGTTTTATGTGATACCATTTCAAATCTACATGGTATACTTTCTAGTTAGTAGGATTAATTGAAAAATTAAATTTTGTGAGAATTGACCTCTTCTTTGATTACTTCTCATTGTATTTAAATAGAACATTCTATACATTTTTACGAATTTCTACGTTGTGGTTGCGTTCAACCATTATTCTGAGACTTTCTAAAGGATTTGTAAAGCCATCATGTTGTATAAAACCTCTATTTTGTGTTGTTCATGATGCACTTGTAAATCTAAGTTTACATAGCAAGGATTAAGTTGTTCTAAATTTGATCGTCTCACAGTTGAAGTCTCATTTCCATATTCATCTGTTTGTTGTTCTTATTACTGGTTATCTTTATTCTTGTTTGGCATGAGAATGTTATTAGGAACTAGCATCAATTTTTTCCTGTACTCGTCATCGAACATATCGCTGTGCCAGGGATATGAAAACCGGTGGTTGCCAAGCGTTTTAGCTTCTCGATGAATAGCTTCTCAAACACCTGCTACAAGCGGGTAGCGTAACAGTCGATCGAGCCTTGAAAACTAGGTCACAGGATGCAACTGGCTGCAAGAATAGAGGGTTGGCGAACATTATTGGGTCAATGAACCAAGCTGGCCCGGGCTTGAGTCACAAACATATAACTGAAAATCGATATGTAAGTAGGTTACTTCTGTTTACATAACACAGTTTTGATTTTCCGATCGTGCAGCAGAAGGGTGCCACAGAAAGAGGGGGAAGCGATACCAGTTCCTCTTCCCGTAACTTTATTTTTTCGTAAAAGGTAAACAGGTTTTATTTTTCCGGTTTTAAGGGTTGAGTGATTTGATTTTCGTTAAAATTAATGGAATAGAGTTTGGCTCATCATCGTTCAGGTTGGTTTAATTAAAGAAGCTTCTTACTATATTCAATACTTACTTGGGGGAGTGTCTTGCAGACATATATCGATGTGAGTTTAATTAGATTTGCTTAAGAGTACCATTAATACGAAATCTAGTTATTTAATACTACGTCTTTGGTTATTGAGTACCTGCTCTCTGCTTGTAAGTCCATTGTTGAGACACGTGATAAAAAGTGTTCACTAAGATGCGTTCTTTTCATACGTAGCGAGATATTTTCTTTCTTATTCGAAATAGTCTTCAATACACGACGAATGTCTGGTCTAAATCACGAGCTCTCAACGATATTAAAAAAAGTTAATTTTTTAGCGTATTTTTAATACCAATATAACAATAAGAAAACATTGAAGTATACTTTTGAAAATTTAAGCCATGTTGGACGTTCAGTTGTTTAGTGTTTTTGTAAAAATTAAATATCGAGCCGTGATTAAATTCTTGCGTTTCAAAGGCAATAGGCTTATACGAATTAAAATGGAGATGGATGCTGTTTATGGGGGCTACGACTAAACTTTGAGCAGCTAAATTGTATCAACTTGGTCGACGATTAACGTTCGATGCGGTAAAAAACTGCGACCACTACCGATAACAGCGGAAAAGTTTACCAAATGGTGCTAGACAACCGTCGAATTAAAGTTAGAAATACGGTTACTCATTTGAAACCAAAAGCTCATTCGATTGACCACTCCCACAGCCCTGGTAAGGCAGTTTAGCAACAATGTACTGCAAAGGGTGGATCGACTCTGAAAAAAGGCGAAGATTGTTCCATCGACCAAGAAAATGACGGCGTTTTTTGGAATAGCCATGAAGAAAAAAAATGTTTTGTTCCATCAGAACAACCCCATACTGCTGCAGGCAAAAATTCAGGAACTGGGGTTCGAATTGATAAATCGACCACCCTATTCATCAGATTTAGCCCCCAGCAACTATTTTTTGTTTCCTAGGCTCAAAGTTTCCACCGGAAGACACAGATTTTCATTGAATGAGGAGACCTTCATATTCATGAATGCTTATTTTGCAGAACAAGATACCAACTACTATTTGGACCGATTAAAGAGACTGTTACACGCCTTCTACTTTTCATCTTACATCTTACGTCTTACACATCGCTTCCGTCATTACTCTCTCTTCTCTTCCTCTCGCTACATTGCTCAATCCCACATATGTATGTACATAATATTAAATGTGTCCATATGGCGTGGGAATTGGAGTAATACATGTTATATGTGCGAACATGATCAACGTTTTTCATTAAATGTGCGTAACATACAATGTTGCTGACTTTAATAACATATATTTGTTAATCCCTAAATCCATCCCTATTTTTCTGAAATGCGTCAACATGTTAGTTACGCATGCAGCAAGTAAATAAATATTACGTATAACGCTGAAAATATTATCGATGATTGACGTTTTATCAATTTTATCGCCTGCGTTTATCTAATGGAACTTGGGACGAAACGCGTTCGACATCACCTTATTTGGATGGTTACATTGTCGATAACAAGAAATCGATAGTCACATCTCACGCTTAATCGACGTAGGGTGATTATTGGAGAGAAATATTTTTATGCGGACACGCTTCAGTGCGTAAACAACACGATCGCCTTACAAAGTCTTTTCTCGACAAGGCAAGCGGAAGCGAAAGAATTTTCCGGTCGATAGTTCGCCTAAGGTCTTTTCCTTTTTTTGTAAACACAAGCACAGTAATCATCCTTGAAAATTGCTCCAGCTAATTATATATACGTGTACACGCGTTTTATTATTTATTTATGATTACATACATTAACCCGCAAATGTACAGGCTACTGCTAGACTTAAAAACATTAGTAATAGTAAAACTAGAATTTTTGCGCTTTTACGAATCATTTATTTATTCTTGAAAAGAATAAATAATATTTCTTAGTTTTTTTTTGGAAAAGATCTTTGTTAACTTTTAAGAACAACTTCAGAAGATGATCTACCAAAGTAAAAGTGCTTAATCTTGTTTATCTGTAATCATTGCCTGTGCCCGATTATAATCAACATTGTGAAGGATAAAATTACCAATTAAATTACTTGTTTACTTATAAGCGAGCTTGCAAAGCAAAACAACACCCCGTAAAGCTTCAATTATATCCAGTCTGCCTTTACAATGTTCTGGATAGTATTATATTAAGCTAAATTGTGGAGGGTAAATTCCACGTGTAGCTGTGTACAGCTTTCAACGGCAAAGCCCTATGAACTTGAGTGGAGAAGAACTCAACGTTCGGAAATGTCAAAGGTCATAGATAATACCACGGCTGGCGAGTAATATCCACCACATTTGTTGCTTATGTTTGCTTATTTCTGTGTGCGAGTTTTTTATTGTCCCGTATTATTTCTTCACAAATTTATCCGTCCTGAAATTATTACATTGTATTCTACATAGTACCTTGTTTCATTTTTTAAAAATTTTCTGGCGTTATGAAATTTATTTAGCCATTTGAAACAAACTAATAACGGGTGGAACGAACCTATCGAAAAGTAGTCGACTGTAGCTAGGGCCAAACGTACCTCAAGGTAGGCCTATTGAAACATTTTGGGCTTTATGGGATGGAAAGATTTACGAGAATGGTTGGAAGGCCCCTGGGGGCAACTGGGGGCCAGTTAAGCAGCAGTATCCGAACTAAACTCAGAGAAATTGACCTTGATTGTTGCCATACATGGCTTCTAATGTTGTTAATTAACGTGTAAAAAATTGGATTTAAGTTTTTCTAAAGCCTAAAATCTTGAGGTGAAATTATTACTTTTTTACAGCGACTAGACAGACTCGTGTTTATTTGACATACAAGAAAGGGTGCGTGTTGCCTACTGGTTTTCCCGAGAATCGACAAAACACGAGTCTGTCTAGTCGCGGCAAAAAAGTAATAATTCACTTGCCTTTGTCATCTCTACTTATTAGGATAATAGATAGTTTTCCGAATATTACCTTTGGAACCACATTTAAAGAAAACTAAAGCTTAAATGGCGAAATTAAAATTGTTATTTTTCTTGCAACTAAACAAACTACGCCTCAGTACAGAACCGAATTATTGCAGATTGGTTTCAGACAGGGTTAGTCCACTTCATCCGTTCTGATTCGATTTTACAATTTTAAAAGGTATCTATTAAGCGTAGAAAGTCACTAGTAGCGATATGATGGGTGCAACATATTCTATTACTGCAGAAATTATTTTCCTGCTGAGGAAGTTCTCTACAAGGATTCCGGTTGCACAATTCGATTTAATTCTTCGGGTTACCTATCTGCAAATATTGCATAAGACTCGGTATTAAGTTCAGTTTTATTTCGCCTTTATGTATATAAACGGTATTACTGCAGCGATCGTAATATCTATCTAGCCGTGTATGCGGGTGGCATAAAGGACCTAATAGACAATGCTGGATTAACATTCGATAACTTGCTGGAGGTTCTGTGTAACTGGTTTGTATAGAATAAGCGGGCGGTGAGCCTGAAAACGATGTTCATGACGTTTCAGACTAGCCGAAGATCCGTCAGCAAAGGGATTACTATTATACGAAAATGAAGTAAAGCATAGCTTTTTGCGTTTTCGGTCGGGTCGGCTTCATGGGACAATAGCAGCGGAAATATCTGAAAATAATGATGTCCTTTTATGTATACCTACGTGCGTTCCATTATCCAATGTACTTATGTTTTTATACTTATTTGCGTATGTTTCCTTTTTTATGACTTGTCCTATATCCGTGTATTAGATGACGGAGTCCAAATACTTCGTTATTATTATTAGGAAGAGAGATTTTCAGGTAAAGTGTAAAGATAAATTATAAAAAGTGATAAATACTCCAAGTAACAATAGTTATACGGCACCTCCGCCAAAATTTTTCCGACTTTTGTTCTAAATTGTTTAATTAATTTTTTCCTTCTATATATTCGCGCTTGCTTATTTAATTTAAGAAATTAACTCTACCTTCTTCTCTAGAATACGTCCGACGAAATCCAAATTTATAAATTCTTCTCGAAAAGTATTTGAGAAACACGGCATTCTTTTCGATAAAACGAATTTTAATAATGTAAATTGAACTTAGAAATGGTTGGAATGGCATTTAAGATTCTTTGGAATTGTATTCCTCCGCCTTTTTCTTTTTAAAGAAACGTAAAAGTACGAATCTAATTTTATATCTGCCTCTATCATCACGTTACGCTGATTTATTTACAAAGCACGGAGCCGCTTTTACGCGGAATATATCGACTACACATAGCAGCGGATCCTCTCTTATTACTCATGGGTCTACACATCAAAGCTTTTACTCTCGAGGAGGCTGGCGGGTTAAGTAATCGAATTATTCGTTCGTACCCTTTGATAGTGTCGGGTCTGGTAGTGATGAAGGTATATACTGCTTATTGTTCTCTTTTGTCTCTTAAAATGTCGCAGGTTTGATTGATATTTTAAATAAAGGGTTGCATAAGTACTTAAGTATATATATTTTTTCTTCTGGGGAGAATGTTGTCATATGAGGGTAGCGAGTTTTTACAAACGATCATTAGCTGGCGCTATTTATTATTGTTGAAGTAGTGGCAAGTCTGACATCGGCCAAAAAGTTTGTTTACAGTGAGCGTTAAAAAAAATTAAAGTGAATATCTTTTACGATTTTAGTAGAGGCCAGAAGAGATTGTTCATAACTGGTTTCTAAAATTTCGTCGAAATTGTATTTCCGTTAATCTGTCCGTGAAGTTTGACCAAAATCGGTAGTTGTTCCAAAAAACATGAGAGGATCAGTATGTGATTTACCGTGAGATAGAGACTCTTCTTAAGTATTTCGAAGTCTGCAATATATTCGATTTTGAATAACATTTAGGCGTGAAAAAGACCTGCTCGCCATGGGTTCCGTACGAAAAAGGGCTCATATCAATTGATGTAAAGAAATGCTCAAAAAATTTGACAGAGGAACTTCAACATCTCTTTTATTAGAGTTTAAAAGCTGTTTTGTTTGGCGATGATTGCGTGACTCGGCTTATTTGTAGTCGGCAGTGCATTCAGTTCCAGCTTCTAGTAATCTGCACCATACAATTTGATTATTGGGAGGTTGATTGTTGTTGTTTGGGAATTTTCATGGCTACTACAATATACAGACAAACTAATGTTCAGACGCCTTATGCCTGCACCTGCAATGCTCGAAGTTTCCCCGCATAATTTTCTACATCTGCCTAAGGCAACTGTGGATTTATTGATAGTTTTGTTAATAGTTGTAGAAAGTTGTATATAAGTCTTTTAAATTCACTCTCAGGTATTTCATTGACAAATAGAATATTCACTCCTTTGGGGTTCTTTGTGAAAATGACTTAATGAAATTACGTGGCATTATTCTTTCTAGATCGTCAGCATACCTTAAATAGTAGAGGCTCTGTTTAGCTTAGAGCTTATCAGTTAGCAGATAAGGTCATCCCTACTACCCTTACCACGACATTAATTGCCCCAGTAAGGCTCTTATCCATCGACAGAGTTGTAAAGGAAGCCTTTTTCTTAATTGCGTGTACCAAAGAAGTTGCGGTAAACGTCCCTTTTATATTTATAAATAATATTGCTATCTTCTTGTCTTCTATTGATTTAGAGGTGGGTTTATTCAGGTAATCTAACGCTGAGTCTTTGGATTTTTTTGGTTGGTCCGCTTGGTGAATATCTATGTTTATCTATTAATCGCTTCAATGTCTTTGCTATAAAGGAAGAAAAGCCAATGAGTCTATGTGATTTTAGTGCTAGCCCGAGACCTTTCCCACTTTAAGTAAGAGTTTGGCCTTTCTCATATGCCGCTGAATTGGCATTAAATAGAAGATATTACACAGATGAGGTATTAACACATCGGCTCCCTTTTGGATAGATTCCATTCACCCCGGAAGGTTTGAATAATTGACTTATTGCTGTCTGATCATTTTGGTGGCTAGTTCTTTCGGCCTTTGTTCGAGGTCGAGAGCAGAAAGTGAGCTTTAATAAACTATTGTAGACTTTGAGGATGTGCTATCACAAACATTTAAAAAGAATTTTTTTTCACATAAATCTTTTATGATACTTCTTTCTTTTACTTACCTTTCTAACTTTTGATAGCTTGCGACGATGAACAGTGATTTTTGTGATGGTCCAACATAACAATAATATATTGATCATTTGTAAGTGCACTAAAGATGCTTACAGTTACGTGCTTTTTCGTTTTTAAACGTTGTCGGTTTAAATTGTTTCTTAAATTTGCTAAAGAAACATTTTTAAGAAAATAATCAGTGAAGTTTGTTGTAATGTCCTGAAAAGATTACTTCATCGATATATTTTGGGATTCGGGGCAGAATAAGAAAATTATATTTGTCTTAATTTCACATTTATTTATCATCAGTCAATAATATGATTATTACAGATTTTTATGTACACAATTAGCATCTTATAGTCTTCGTTCCACATTTTGTTTAATAATAGGAGAATTAAAGAACGTAAATATATAATATCTAACATGTATAAGTTGCATAAGATATTACATAGTTATAATTTTATTAATTATACATATTCTATCTCTAAGTTTATCCGAGCTTTTTCCAACTGTTTATAGTACGTCAGCCTATATTCTAATTATATATCAAAATATAGTATATACATCTGGTAAAAAATGCAGGGATATGTACACTGTATATAATATAATATTTAATAAATATGTAGCTTGTTAAAAACACATCTCTTATATAACTCTACCTTATAAGAATATAAATATTGTTTACATATTACAGTATTTTTTACATAACACGCTTTAATTGTATATATTCTCTATGTATAGCTATTTGTTTCTACAACTATTATGTCTGTCCACGTTATCGGAGAATCTGCAACCGTAAGTTTTGACGGCTCACATACATATATGTAAGTACCATGTTCCCCGTTATAATATATATCGGTATATAAGGTTACAGATTTACAATAATTAATAGACGGAATAGCTTTATATACTTAAAATTTTCATGCACCATTAATATATTTTTGCATCTATTTACGCGTCGAAGTTTTTTAGTTACGGCTTATCATTGAAAATTAAAACTGTATTTCAATGACGCGGTGCGTCGTACCTTGACGACGAGAAGATTCCAAGGAGACATTCGCCGATCGGATTGGAGCTTAAAAAAATCGAGTGTGGAAGATGTATTTAGAGATATATGATTTTATTTTCTCTTATTCGTAATAACGCGGCATTTTACAACACTCGGTACTAAGTTTCAATCCGATCGATGAGATGTCACCTTCAAATCTTCCCTTGTAAGTATTTACACCAGAAGTTTTTGCCGCCGTCAAGTCACGGGAATCCGAAAAAGAAATTGCAAGAGATGAAGAGACAAATTCAACGGCGCTAGGCATGGATATTATGGGTCGAAGAATCAATAATTTGCGCCACCCTGTACAGACCTTAGCCGGCCTACAACATGAGATCCAAGTTGTTTGGAATGTATTCGTCAACGTGGTGCTCTTGGACACTATTTATTATAATGAGAAGAATATACAATATTTTTGCTTGAAATTTTGGTTGTTCGTTACTTTGTTACTTGTTATTACTTTTTTTGGAATTAGATTGTTACTAATAACAGATACCAGGAAAATTCGTATTATTACAACAATGAATCGAAAATACAACAATTTTGCTTGATTTCTTAAGAAAATAGATAGAAGTTACTCTAAATCTCTAGAAATGGGTAATGTCTTTCATTAGTATACAATATTATTTTGAATGAGAGTTATCATTAATGTCTGATTTAAGGTACTATGTTGTATATTTCATTTTAATATTTTTTTTGGACGAAAGAATTTTTTTGTACAGTAATGAAAAAATTAACTTCCTTTCTTTTCTTGGTATTACCGCCATTTTAATTTTTTTTCTTTCGTTACAAATTGACACATTTTTTTTTTAATATACTATGCGCGCGTCTTATTTACATATACATAAGTAACATATATAGCTTCTCTTGTTAGGAAAATACAATATTTCGAATATGGAGTTAGCCTATCAAAAATAGAAAAGCTTACTAATTTTACAAGGAACGATTAGTGCTATTAGTATTCTACTTTTTTTTTTTGTATTTTGTATAGGCATTTTTTCATAGATGTACATGTTATGTATATGCTCGCAGATTTATACCTTATGTATTTTTTTACAGATTTTAAAAGGTATTTTACATATCATTGGTCAATGATAGTATTAAAAAACTAGCACCATAGGAATAGTAGGCAATGTTGCAGAAAATCCAAAAAGGAAAATGACGAATAAAAAGTATTTATGTACAATATATAGCAGGCTATGAATAATTTTTCTATTCACTTTCTCCAGCGAAACCTTAGAAGGCATTAAATCCGCAAGTAAAAGTATTACTCACTAGGAAATCCTTTCAGATTTTTAAAATTTTCTAAAGTAATTTTTTTACAATTTCTTACGTCACTAGCACAATAAAGCTTGGATGAATATTATATTATCTATACTCGCGTTGAATTTTATTATACGAAATTACAAGGGAAACGAGATGTGATAGGCTTTGCAAATTACCAACAGTAGCTTCTCAGGTTTAACCTGAAAAAAATTCGTAGCTTGTGTAATTTTCTGCGCCTGAGGAGTTAGCTTCGCGTGAACAGAACGAAGTCGTTTGAAAAGGGAAATTGATAGAGCGAAGGCTTACTGCTTAACTTAACCTGTAGATAAATTTGCAAGTGAACGTATACGAAATTGGGAAGTTAAAAAACTGAATGTGATATGTATCACACGTATTTCCGACTATTTTAAAGGTGATTAAGCAAATTGCTGTTATTCGAAACGAAATAAATTAAAATTTCAAAAATTATCGGAAAATTATTCGATTTTATTCTACGCTTTCCAACGCGAGTGTAATCCTTTGTGAATATGTACATGCATATTAGAATGAAATATTTCAAGTTTCAGTAATACACCATCGAGGAAAATGAGCTCTCAATTTTCCCAGGTATACGGGTATAGGGTTGCGCAGTATGCATGTTTTATCCGCATACGTGTTCTATAAATTTATTTACGCTATGTTACCAATGTTCAGTTAAAGTAGAATATTAGCTTTTTTTTTTGTAAATATATAAGCGCCATCTTTGGAAGAGCTCAGAGTTCACATGTACAATTTTGAGTATTTACAATAATTTTTATTATAATTAATTATGTTGATTTTAAATATCTGCTGAACCGTATATGCAAATTTTATGTATTTTTCAGAATTAATTATTTAATATTTTCCAATAATATTTCATTAGTAACTACCCAAGACACCAACGAGAACTACAAACTAGTCATACTTATATTCACACTAAAGACACGTAATAACATCGATTTAGAATAAATTTACTTATCTTAGTTACGTTCCAGAAAAACATAAGAAAAGATCGTTTTTTTTTTTTTCAATAAACGATATTCTGGAATTCTATTCATTCAACAAATTTTTAATTTGGTTTAATTTCATTTATACTTCATGCATTAGAGAATTAGTAAATTTGTATTTTTTTACATATAAATTGCTCCGTAGAAGATGGTCCAATTTTGAGGGACGAGAAGGGGGCGTATTTTTTGCGCTGTTCTATTCATGGCACGAGTACTTTCTTTGCGTCATGGTTAAACATGGAAAAGTTATGCTTTGCAAAGTATTGGATTTTGGAAAAAAATATCGGAGGTTCTCAAATATATTGCTTAAATTGTTAGTGGTGGTAGAATTTTTTAATTGAACCATCCTTTATCAGAACCTAAAATAATACTAAAGTTCTGTCCAATGTGTTTAATTTTTAAAAGACGTTTTGTAACCATTATAAAAATAAAGCTATTAATGCTCCGATGAATCATTTATGACCTGTGTGATTATCTGAAATTCACTTATGGAATTGTTATTTCCCAAATCTTTTGGGCTTTTTCATTAAATAATATAAAGGATATAGCTTATGTAGACCGGCAAAAATTAATCACACTGTACAATATATTTACAACAAAA
The DNA here is from genome assembly GCA_902654985.2 of Oryctes borbonicus. Taxonomy (NCBI): domain Eukaryota; kingdom Metazoa; phylum Arthropoda; class Insecta; order Coleoptera; family Scarabaeidae; genus Oryctes; species Oryctes borbonicus. The sequence continues at coordinate 7,202,148 of LR736866.1, forward strand.
AAAAAACAAAATCGAAATAATACAATATATTTATTCAGTCTTTAGGAAGCGGAATGTTTGACATTCGATTTATTTATTTTTTTTTGCTACTGTGTACAAATGTTTTATTTTATATACCGCGTTTTTTTGTTAACAATAGATGGAACTACAGTAAATGCAGTCCTTCTTTCTCTGTATCACAGATTCCATGTCTGCAATGATAATTTGATACCAAACAATTTCTGAACGTTTCTCGGTGTTCTTTCCTCTCTATTTTAATCTGGACGAAAATAATGCAAAGTACGAGCGAGTATTTGTACCTCCGGATTTAGAATTCAATATTAAAAACATATTTAATATGCAATGTTAAAAAAAAAATTAATATTAAAAAGGGGGGCGATATCAAGTAAAAAATATAAGTAGGCTTTCAGATTTGTAACAACAATCTCGATTGAGTTGAGTAGACGTGATATTCTTCTAATTTGTGTTCTTTACTTTAATGACATAAATATTGTTATAATATTTAGTGTTACGTGTCCTGCACACTAGAATATGCTAAACACTAATGTCCATAACAATATTTTGCACGTAACATCCCTGAAAATATCCTGTGTATAGCTCAACGGAGTTCTACCGTATGTTGTTTAAATTGAGTTTTAAAGATGTGTTTCAGATTAGATTCGTTTTATGTCTTAGTTCTTTTAGCTCTATGCTTAATACTTTGTGCGAGCTTTTCTGAACAAGCATTAGATGTGATCAGATACGACATAAAAATGTGTCATGTATTAATAAGAGTAAACAAGCGAAATATTTTTTCTATATTTAAAGCAGTTAGGTGCAAATCTGTGCTGCGCAGTTTTAGAATCATAAATTGCTTATGTAATAAATATGAATGTGTGACGATAATTTCAAAGTTCGTTGTAAGTTGATTGTAATCGTTGTAATGGCTCTCAAAAGCTTATTGAATGACGAGAACTAGAAACAACTGCTAGAAACAACAGCAATAAGACTGTTTTATGCATAAGAAGTATGCTATGGATGGATATAGATATCTAACCGTTAAACGAGCTTGCTTAAGCTTGAAAATTGGCGTACGTTGAATAGAATTCGCTAAACAGCAAATAGCTATATAGGCCAGTAAGAATATTGCTAATATACATGCTACTATTTTTGGTGTTGATGAAATAGATATGAAATTGGCAGTATTATGATCATTTATCCGTTCGTACTCGTCTAAGCTTATCGGTGATAGCAGAATTTTTGCAAAAATCGGAGGAATTCTATGAGAAAATTTGGCTTTACGTATGATTAAATTCTGAGAAGATGAAGAGAGAATTAAAGAGATCGCTTGAAAATACTGCGTAATATCGAAGTTAATTTGTTTGTTATAAAATTAGTATCAATTGTATTTATTTTACCAGAATCACGCCACGACATTCCTCATTACATATTACCTCGTTGAAATAATGAATTATTGTGAAAGTCGATTAATCGAGGAGAGAGCTCAAAGAAATCTCGATTAATCCAACTTAATTTCACAACGGAGCAAATTATAACAATACGATTCTGTGCTCTATTGACCATATCTCAACAAATGGTCGAGCTTACCATCGAGGAAATATGGTAGATTATTTGATGAAGCATTTTCGACGGACGTTTATGTCGCCACATTTCAACGTGTGTTTGGGCTCACCACAGAAGAAATGTGACAATTTACTAAAAAGGGAACCTTTGCACAGATATGGATCTCTCGGGGAATTACATAACCTCAAAAAATTCCTCGATTTGTTTCCATAAATGTGGAGCAATGCAGCTAATTAAGCAAATATTTGAGCAAATTTATCTCGAGATTAATTTACTCAGTTAGATTGTAAATCAATAATTTAAATAGGGTAACAAAGAATAAGGTTGATTTTCGTAATTATTAAAATGTGGTACGGCAATGTCTCGGCATGTGTGGCATCGGCTGCTCAGTTAATAATATTCGTACTTTGCATTTTATCCAATGAACTGTGGAATTTTTATAATCGAATAGATGACGAATCTAAGTATAAATGATTTTCAAGTTGACTGCAGAAAATAACGAGTGATCATTAATACAGTAAATAGGTGTATATACAATTAAGGCCTATAACCTTCGCTTTCCTACTTAAACTGCTGAAAGTGCTGATCCAGCTTTACAAGACGCTATTTCTTCGATATCTTTATTACAAATCAAGTTATGTTAAGATAATAAATACATTTATATTTACCATTATTTTTACAAAGTTATACACAATTAATACTAGTTATCAGTCTTAAATTATAAACGATTTCAATCAGGTAACCAGCAGCTATCTTCACTTCGGAAAACAATAGCGCTTCAGCATTGATTTTTTAGTTTTTTTTTTTTTAGTCAGTTCTCCAGTTTCTATGTTCTGTACATACTCGTAAAAATAGATATATTACATATATGCGTGTCTGTATGTTTATATATAAAAAAAGAGAGGGGAAGATGTAGAAAAAACAGGAGAAAGTAGAAAATAATCTTACTAAATCGGAGAAATGGTGCGCATAACAACGTTGATGGTTTTTATTGTGCCTTTTTCAAGACCGACAGTTGCTGAGTCAGGCTGTCTTCACTGGAGATTATTCTTTTTCGCATGGGTGGCTTTATTTTTTCGTATTTCTGTAACAAAAAATATATATCATTAACAATGCTCAGGTGGTACATTTTGGATGACTTCGGCTATCAATTCGCGAAAATAATTACGTCTGCAGCGAGCTGATTTCTATTTAGCTAATTTGTTCTTTAACTCGTAGTTACTGCAATGTTATAGTTACACAAAAAATTGTTTTTTGTACGAATTAATTATTTTTTTACGGTTGCAAAATTCCTGCCTACGGTAACGTGCCACGCACTGAATACTCAAAACTCCATTTAACCTTCTAACTGAAGTAAAATATAAGCATTAAAACATTTGGAATTGCTCAAGAAATAAGGCGCTTAGTCAAATACGTCATCACTCTACAATTTGAATTAGAAAAGAACGTTTTTTTCTTTCACTCATTAGAAGTCAACATTAAGGAAGTGAAGAAAATAAAGGGAAGACAAGTTATTTAGCCGTTTCACTGGGACTAATACCGAACACAGAATAAAATATTCAGTCGGGTTTGCATTAATTTTTAACTATATTATTTTCCAGCTAAGTAGTATCGATTAGGCGTTTACAATAGATAACTACGTATGTACATACGTTGCTGTGTCTTTGTATTAATCTAAACAAAACAAAAATAAAAGTATGAGTTAAATAACAGAGCTTCCTATACACATGGAGAAAAAATTGACATGCTTTTGATCTACGGAGGACGCAGAAAAAACAGTCGCGAATACACCAGCCGTGGTATGTGGCAATGAACGTCGCATTCCTTGCCATACTTATTTTCGAAAAATGGAACCCCCAGTTCATAATCAAGAAAATCGCTTAGTCATTAACGAAAATACGAAAGATTATATAATTGAATATGTTCCCCTAATTCCTATAGTTTCACTTCAAGAAATTGCTCTTGAAGTGAACATATCGAAGGAATCGGTAATAAAGATTAAAAAAAAAAAATTAATATCGTTCTTATAATAACTTATAATTTGCGCCAACATTTGTATGACTGGGTTGTAGCTAGAGGATCGAAATAATGCATATGCTTAGCAACGAAGACTTCATAAAAAACATTTTGTTTGCTGACGAATCTCGGAGCTTATCTTCTACCGTCAAAATGTACGTTTTCGATCGCAAAATAATAGAAGGATTATAAGACCCGGACGCTTTCAAGAACGATTCGGAGAAAATGTTTGGCCGGACGTTCATGGAAATCGAAATGTTGGGCCTATTTTGTTTCAAGGCACGTTTACTGGGGCACATTGCTTAGAATCTTTAAGACTTCAAATCGAAACATATATTTCCAGTAAGACAGAGCTCTGCTAGAAAGGACCTCATCATGCGTAAAATAATCTGCGGATTCGAAAAATGTAAAAAAATACAGACATTCGAAATTATCCCAAAAAATCGTAACGTGGTCCAGTATGGGCCCATTGGGATTTTGTATATCTCAATGTTGTAAGAAGTGCTGGAATCGTCAATTTTTAAATCGTTTAACAACTGATGCCCGACTATTATTACCTGCAAGATAACGCTCTCCGCGGATAATAAAATACAGTTTACTGACAATGGTGTTCGCCTTCTGAACCAGCCACCAGTTTCCAGATTTGTCGCTTAGTGAGCATCTATCGAATTAAATTCGGACTGAGTTTTTGGCTATTATGCCGCAAAAGGATCAACGAAAAATATTTTTTTTCTAATTTGATCTTATTGCATACATTGTATTTTATAACTCGGAAACCACCCATAAAGCAAAGAAAATGTTCTTAAATGATTAGTAATATTTAATATTCATTCCTAGGTAGACAAAGCAAGAGAATTAATTATTATTAGCGGTATTTATATCTGTTCGGGCCTTTCATCAGATTTAGAACGAATTAAATCATTTTACGATTATCGCTCTCAATTAGCACGTCATTCGAGAAGTTTCGCTTGAATTATTTTCGCAGCAATTGAAGTACTTTTAAAGTAATTGAAGTATTTGCAAAATGATATAGGCTCTATTTTTGGTATTTCAGTTACTTTAGAAAATAATGGTTCTGAAATTAATTGAAGAATGAAACGATCTTTGGGTAAAAATTTCTACTGAAAGCTGATAGTTTTTCACCAAAACCATTCTCAGACGGTGCAAGAAGTGCGCATCTCGGGGTGTATTTTATATTACTTGCAAAACATGAGTTACATCCTCTGATAAGTGCAAACGATTCATGCATTAATGATATATGTCTTGCATTATTTTTGCAAACAATAGAAGCGTCTTGCAGAAAATAACAGTATCTAAGTAAGCATTCTTTCCACCTACATAAGGGAACAGAAATAATGTTGGTACGCAGTACTAACTTAGCATTGTTAATGTTAGTTTAACCTAAACTCTGTTAGTTATACTCAAGTATATTTTGTAAATTCTTTGCCTGTTCGACCCTCAAACAATTTTTTTTAACGAACGATTAACTTCCGTCCGTTAACTCATGTTTTCCCTGAATGGATGATATTAAAAAAATTATAAAAAGCAAATGATTCTTTAAGCTTAAATCCAAAATTAATTCCACACACATGGCAATTTCGACCTCAAAACATATTCAATATTGCATATGCTATGGCGGTAAAGCATTTTGTGGATACCGCCATTAAAAATTATTCACGCAGCCGGTCCTACCCCAACAAATCATTGCCTTTTGGCACTTTGCCAGCGCCAGTGGGGTGTAGATTGCCACGTAGGTGGTATAGGAGCGGCCGCTAAAATGTATTTCCTACTCCAGCTCTTGAGCGCAGCTGAATTTGTGAATGAATTCGGCGGTAGTGTGAGAAAATCGAAATCGTTTCCACGTTCCATGTTTCTTTTAACAGTGACGTCAAGGTTTTTGCGACAAATTTGCTTTTCTCTTTTAGGGGCTTCGAGAAGAAAATTGAGAGAAAAATGATATATTGACGATGGTACCGGAGTAATTGATCTATAGATGGATATATAACATCTTGTTTATAAAGTTTTGTTTTCTTATGTATATAATGTAATAAAATGGAAGCGGTTTTTGGGTAGTTTGCGTGAATGAGTAATAAAAATTTTTTGCGTTAGAGTTGGTATCGTTTCATAAAAATAAAACATGGAGCTTCTCTCCATACAAGCATAAATTGTATTCTAAGACAATGTTTGAATCTTTATGAAATATATTTTAGTCTTTATTTTAGAAATAGTCTGGTAGCTACTACGGGATTTTATTTAAACGAGTAAAAGTGGCTAATTATCTAGATGGCCTTCTTTTTATTTTTAATTAGCCTTTTATCGCATCCTCTACCTTTTGTGTCTTCTTCCGGTAGCCTAATAAAAGTAATGAAGAGGGGTCACATAATTACTGTCTTGATGATCTAATTTTAAGGATTTTTGTTAAGTCGTAAGCTGTTTACAGAATTCAATAAATTTATTGTAAAACCCATTAATTTATGCATCATTCTTTGCTTTAAAATCATTAAAATTACGTGTTTCATAAGTTAAAAGTTACAATGTGTTACAATATCTATCAAACATACATACTTACCTCTAAAACGAAAGTTTCGTATACAGGATGATCTATTATTTTTTTAAATGGAACATCCTGCATACTTTCTTCCAATGATTTCATTCTAAAGTGTACTGCGCATGCGTATTAGTTCCGACACTATTTAGGCTTGAGAGTTAAAAACAAAACAAAAGAAATTCTTTAGTGATATGCTTTTTTCACTGGGGCTGCGACTATTTCAAAAAATCACGATTTTTCTTTGTTTCAGATTTTTTTTTTTTTTTTTTTATGAAATCTTACTTGCTTATTATTTTCTGCGAAAGAAAAGCTGTAAATTCGTAAATTAACAATGGTTAATTGTGCTTCATTTAAAATGTTTTATTGTATTGAGAAACTAATTGTCTATCCGAAGTCATCGCAATATTTATATATATTCTATCGATACGAGATTATGAATTTCAGATCTTACATTTTCCAAGTTTTTCTCCATGTCCAGCATATGTTTGATGGTGTCGTACACAGAAGGTGTTCGCTTCCTTTCTTCTTCGTTGTTGGTCATCATACTGAGCATCTGGTTAGAGAATCCATGCCTAGCTGGTATCGCTGGTCTTAACAAAACTTCTTCCTTTTGTCCGCGAACTTCCTTCCTTGTGGTGGCTTCCGTTGTACTCGCAGAATTCTTCGATATCTCTTTATGATCGCCCGAACCTTTGTTACCGGTCGAGATATCCCTTTTATTTCCCCAATTATTATTATGATGCCTGATTGCTTGGCTTGGATGAGTACCCTTGTCAAACCAATGCCGTCTGTCCTCGGCAGAGAATTTGTCACTGTTACTCGCCAAGCTCTTTAGTTCTTTAACATCCTCGTCTTCTTGGTAATATTCTCTGTTATTGTCGACAGGATATTCTTCCCACTTTCCATAAACATCGTTTCGGTCTCTGTAATTAACTTTCTGGCTGTAATCGCTCTTATCTGTCGACATGGCATCATTGTACATTTGCGACATGATTAAATTTTGCAAGAATGCCGCGTTTACGTCGTCAAGATTATCGTCATTGGTGGAATCGTTCTCGTAATACATCTCCTGACCAATCGGTTGATTTTCTTCCCTTTCTTCTCGTTCGGCTTCTTGCAAAATTTCTTCCTCTAAATCTACAACTGGCTCTGCCCCATCTGCGTAACCGTAGTAATAATTCGGACGCATCAACGGTCTGTCATTGTAATAGTAAGGCATTACAGCTTGGTATACTTCATATTTGGAGGTTCTGGCGGGATAATAGATAGGATAGGCATCCTGAGGGTAGTAATAATCATCTAAGTAACTCTGACTGTAGGGATACATATCGTAGTAGTTTACGGGATATCTTTGGGTTCGTATAAGTTGTTGGTAAGGTTGGGTGTTCCACGTAGGTCTGGGGACTACTACTGAGCGCCCATATCTCTTCGTTCCGTAGATTGGTACGCTATAGACTGATGGAGAGCAAAGAATGATGATGACTTGTAAGATTGGAAGTAACTGTAGCGCCATCTGTAACAAGGATGGGGAACTGCTGGTATTTGATAATTATGCAACGTAATGTAATTGGTTTTATAACTATTGAGAATAAATTTGATCGTATTCTTTTTTGTATTTTGTATCAATTTATACCATATATGGCATTTTTTCTAAATAGAAAACCTAAATTGGTGGGAAAATGGTATAGATTTTCAATTCATCAAGAAAAAATATTTGAGAAAAAAGGAAAATCATTCCTTTTTTCTCAACAAGTTCTTGTTAAGTAGAGTACATCTCAATATGAGATTTTAATAAGTTTCTGCTTGAAGTTTGTGTAACTTTTTAGCTAAGGCAATCAGAAATGTATTGTGATAAGTGTTAGATTTTCGAAGTTGAAGATTTTAAAAGCTTTATCTACGAAGTCAAACCAGAATTTAATTTCAGCTAGGTGCAAATGAAGGGATTATATAAGGACAATAATTTATATATTATTTAATGTTAATTAAGATTTTGTTTGCAAGCACAAGGTCGTATTTTTTTTTTTTTAAGTTAGGAACGTAATCGTGAAATTCGTGCTATTCAAAATCTATTAAACGTAAAAAGTTTGTGAACATTTTACAAAATTACGCAAACAAATATTATTTGCCAATGTAATAAAGACTTACCATTTTCATCTATGGCAAGAAATTAATGGATGAACACTGTTTCTTCAATTTCAGCACTTTAATTTCAACTCTTGCACCGCTTCTCAAAATGCGGCTTCAACAAGTTGGCCCTCTATTTATAAGCGCCTCGGACCCCACTTCAAATTTCGGCCCACACGTTATCAATGAAACCCAGCCGTTCGATGGTGGGGAACGCGAAAATGCGACATACTTTTCCATTGGTCGCGAGCTTTCGATCGTCGATTCTTATTGGCGGTCAGTATTGATCGGCGGTACTACATCTGTGCGCAGGTGGTTTTCCCGTTACAGATAACTGAATGCTTCCGGTCGTTGTTGGAAATCGTTGCAGTGTTCACCCTTATGTCGCCATTTCCCGTCTCGCTCTCGCATGAGTTCGGTACTACTACCCACTCGGCAGATGACTGGATTCATTCATAAATTGGTCGAGGACCGCTGTATTCCGTGTTTCTGCTTCAGAATTTGTGTTCACTTGGCGACTTGTAACTTTGCGTGATATGAATTGATCCAGTATAAACATACTTTCGATCTCCAATTAAAATACACCGGGGGTTATTAAACGCTACCGGGAAAGGAGCCAAAATATTTCTTACTTTAGGGGTAGCGCGGAGGTATTAAGTTCGGTGGGAATATTTAAAATGCCAAGCTGCAGGATGTTGTATAAGCAAAAGACAATTCTTACCTTACTCTTAAATTATTCAGCTGGCAAAATGTGCCACCAAAATGTAGGGGTATCACGCAGCAAAAATGAATTATAAATTTTAATTACAGGTCGAGCTATTTCGGGTACCTTCTTTGCTTCTTGTGCACGCTCTACTTTCTAAAATTAAATTTTACTCACGACTTTTCGAAGTTAGCGTGCCTAGGAAAAGCCGGAAATAGAACCCCCAACCAGTAAAAGTACTAACGCTTAATTGAGTTCGATCTAAGCGCGTTTATTTTTGCTTTATGCTCACAATTTTAATTTGCTGCTTGGATTCTAGAACGCGTTTTCCTTTGCAATTGCTTGGAATTTACTACCAGGTAAAATGAGGAAACTTCTTAGAAACCACAAAATAACACTGAATTTGATGTGTCATCGAATGACATTTAAAATAAAGCAATATGTTTAATATAAAAAATATAAAACAACAACAACAAAATAGTTAAAAAAGGACAAATTCACTATTTAATAATTAAAACTTATAAAGAGACATTGTCTATTAATAACTTCTTAACACAACTTGCAAATTTTTCTGGTATCATGGATCTAATGGCACTCGGAAGATAATTGTAGAGCTTCAGACCTCAATAGTCAACAGATCGTTGAATGCGTCGAATAGTTGTGAAAGTAACAGTTCTTATTAAAGAGCGATCAATTGTTATAAGTGAACTTCACAGGGGCTAGTGTATAAGCACTTGCGATGGCTAGTATGGGTCCTCGAGAAAAGAAGTCCTGACGACTGTCTCCCTGTTTGAGATTAAAAAGGATCCTGGTGGCTCGTTTCTGCTACAAAATCGCATACGCAAGCTGCAATATCGTAAATAATGATGCTTTGGAAATTCGCGTAGTATGTTGCTTTTGCTGAATTAATTGTTGAAATGAACTTAATTCTTCTTCTGGTATATTACCGTAGAACTTAATTTGCTACACAATGCGCTTATGTATTCAGTTCAACTGAGCTTCTCGTTTAAGATTAAATCAAGGAAAGCCCGGGCCCCACCTGAACCGAAAAAGATAAGAGCTTTTGTTTTTGACTTTATTACGCTCTAAATCACGTACTTGAGTACTGTGGCACTGGAACACTAAAACACTTCACTATTACCCCTTACCACAAACACTTCACTAACACTGAATGTATGTTTCGATAGCTAAGCTATCATCTTCAGCAGCAATACTGAACTCTTGTCAGTGTTAGTGAAGTGTTTGTGGTAAGGGGTAATAGTGAAGTGTTTCAGTATAACTACGCTGTGAAAGCGGTATCTCCAAAGTATGGTTTTTGAGGGTTTCAATGGTTTCTTGAGGTGATAAAATTACTGTTCAGCAATGAGACATCAAGTCGATCTTTTTCTTTTTCAAATAATCAATTGTTTGACGTACTGTGTGAGAGCTGGTATTATTATGGCGAAGCATGATGCGAAGTTATCAATTGTTTTTCCTGATCTTCGGATGACAAACAAATTGTTGTGTACTATTCAACACTAAATGTTTTTTGATCCTCCAAAGCAATGCTTTCGACATGTCACAATAAACAGTGTTTTTCCACGGTACGATTTTTAATATCTGATCGGATCGATAATATGCCACTATTAAAAACATCCTACGGAAAAGTCCATTTTACTACGATTCCCAGGCTACGTAAGACGAAAGTACAAATAGGAAAAAATAATTCGATCAGGTTGCCCATATTTACATCATTTCCGATGAACAAATATTTTTCTAGACGGGTAGTCAACCACAGTTCTGACGTCACTGTTCAATATACCTATGTACGTTTCATATACGTTTAGCATAAGTAAATTTGGTTGTTCCAATACGATCGATAGGTTTATATTTGAATACACTTAGCTACATTAAATCACAAGTCTCAGAGTGGGACACTAAAGCTCCTACGATAAATTTTCGTTCAGTTCGCTATAACTTATATGTTCAGTGCATGTAATATAGGTATTGCCGACGGCATTTTCCGTGATAAAAGCTGTGAGCTTTGCTGGTTACTGCTAATAATAAAGTAGGCGAAGCTCTAGGCTGTAATTTTCTACTTCGCGGAAAATTGATTATGTGAAACATTATATATTGTAGCTGTAGCTGTACTCAGAAAAAAGTCCTACAAAGATAATTGCAACAACATTGTAAATTCTCATATGGCTTTCCGTTTTTTTAAACGTAATTTAATCATATGATTGTTTATAAAGAAACGATATTTTTATTGCATATGTAGGTGTTACTCTATATTTATGTATCTAAATAAAACTAGTATATTTCGGTTTACGTGCTGAAATGTGCAGATACAACTAAATAAATTAACCATTTCATTTGTTTCTTGTGAGGGAGATCCGGGCTTCACCGTAGATAATTCTTTCCGTTATAAAGATCACGTTTCTAGAATCGTAAACATGGCGTATGCTAATTTAAAAATGTTATGTTGTACGAAAGTTTTGGGCTTTCGTTATTTAACTTATTCACTTGTCTATGGTCCATGCTGTACTCGATAGGTATTGCATTCAAGAAGAGGTATATATTTGGTATTTAGATATATAAAAGGATTTCCCATAAAGTATCTATATAAGATCAAGATGAAAAATGGAAGGTACACTGCCGTTCAGAGAAGTTCGGTCGGTTGGTAAAAAACATGTAAAGGTTACAGAAACAAACGAAACTAAAAACAAAATGCAATTTTATTGTATGTACAGGTAAAAAAGACAAAAATAAATAAATAAAAAGTTATTCTGGCCTAATATAACATACTGAACATTACATTTTTTTTTCATCGAAAAAACCTCCTTTGCTGTGAATCACCGCTCGAACTATTCTAGGCATTCTTTCGATAAGTTTTGTTAAAACAGATTGTGGAATATTAATCCATTCATGTTGCAGAATATTCCGTAAATGTTCTTGTGAAGTTGGCCATATTTTTCGCATCCTCCTATCCAGTTCATCCTACAACAACTCTATCGGGTTCAAATCTGGGCTTTGTGGGGGCCATGTCATTACTTTCAGGGTGTGCTGTTCTTCTTGCTCCTTTAGATAGTTCTTACACACTAACGCAGTGTGTTTTGGGTCGTTGTCATGCATGAATGTAAAGTTACGGCCTATTATACGCCATTCTAATGGCACTGCATGACTCTGGAGTATTGGAAAATAATTTTCCTTCCTCGTTACACCCTACACTCTGCATAAATCTGCCGTCCCAGCAAGGAGAAACATCCCCACACTAACACAGAACTACGCCCTTGCTTCACTGTAGGCACAATGCAGTTCGGGATCACTTTTCGGTTTTAGATCTTCGGACATAAACTCGTCGATTTTACCCAAAAACCTCAAACTTTAACTCGTCACTCCAAAGCACGTGTTTCCAATCATCTAACGACCAATTTAGATGAGAAGGGGCCTACTGTAGCCGTTTTGCTCTGTTACCCCGACGTAATAAGAGTTTTCGAATGGGAATGCGTCCATGAAGGTTCGCTTGTTGAAGTCGACGTTTTACCGTACTCGCCGAAACTTGTTCTTCACGGTTGCGATTGGCTTCGGCTGCTATTTGTGGCGCTGTTAATTTTCTATTGCGTTTGCTTAATAATACAATTCTCAAATCTTCAGCTTTTGTTGTTTTCCTAGGTGCTCCAGGACAAACACGATTTTCTATAGTTCCAGTTGTCCGATATCGTTTTATGATGTCATTTACTGTTGAACTTCTCATATTTATTTTTTCAGCAATTTGTCGCCCCGAATATCCTTCTTCCAACAGCGTAATAATGCGTGAACGTTTTTCTACACTGGTAGGCTTGCCACGTGCCATTTCGAAGTAAATTTTCTTAAAACTTTCGCGCAAAAACGACAGATGCACACCAACACACGTTTAACAGTAAAATGAAGCAAATTTATATCTTTACGTCCGTGATAAATAAACAAGAATGATACTGCGGTATATTTCCTAAATGTATTGTTCGTTAATAATCCCCAAACGACCCGTTTCAAATGATCGGCACTTCCGAGAAATTCTTGGAATGATAATAAAAGGGACTTTATTGTGGTTGTCGCAATATTTCTACTTTACATAATAATTTATGGCTTTACTCCCTTAGAAAAGAGCGTATGCTTAATATTTTTCTAATTTTATGTATTAATAATTATATACAGTGTGATATAATAGATTTTTATTGTATGACCGAACTTCACTGAACGGCAGTGTACATGTCTCCTTATCTTTTCGAAAAGATTCAGTTCCATAGTGAAACGCATCACATCAATATCAGAAATAAAAGCTCATTACGTAAAACACATTTTTTCAGGGTCTCCTTTCCATATAACATCTATTCCAGCTATAACTACTGACCGATGGTACATAAACCATTGGATGCACGGGCATTTGGATGTGTAATTCGGCAGTAGGGATTGATGTTCGAGTAGCATCACTTTCCTGAACCAGCTCAGCCATGTGATTTTGGCAGTTTATTATCATTATTATTATTAATCAAATTTATTCGACAAAAAATGAGGAATTTTATTATTCAATGTTATATCGATTCAAATAAATAACAACTGAACAAGTTAATTATTATTATGTATTGCTACATTACATTTTCTAAAAATGTGACTTAATACTTTTGAATCTATTTGCACGAGGAAACTTGAAAACAAAATATTAAATATTGATGTTTCTTCACTAAACAACATATTGCTAGAATTAGTGAAGTATATATCTTGGTCTGCTCACTTTTATTGTTGTGTTCTTGGTGTTTTTTCCGTTTTTGACTATGGTTCTGCATTGGTCAGTGCTTGATGTGTGCAATGAACGCACGAATATCAGCATTAAAATTTATGAAAGTTTAGTGGTTTTAATTTGTATAATACTAATAAGATATGTTAAATTACGTAGGTTAAACGGAAGGCTCCCAAAAAACCTTTTTTGAACTTGATCGCAAAATTGTTTTTTCGTAAAATATTCATCTCAAAATCTGAATTGCATTAACAAAGAAAATTATGAAAATTGTAATTTTTAAATGACCGCCAAAACGACCGCAACGTCATAATGTTACCACTTTGTGAGATATGAAAAATAAAACTTTTAACAATTATTCTAAATAATGTGTTGAGCTCGCTATGCCAACCTTCAATTAAGACGGTGGAAAACATTGTTGCCATCTAGGGAAAAAAAATTGTATAAAAACCAAAGCTATGATTATAGTAGACGTAATGAAAGTGATTTATCTCAGAATACAAACGGATTTGTTTGTGGAGATCATTTTGCTGGAGACTTATTCATATGTATTTATACTTCGAAGACGACGTTCTTGACACTTTTTCCACTTTATTCATTGCCACTCTGCTTTAATTTTCCGTTTTGCTTCCATAAGCAAACGGGATTTATTTTAATATTCTGCTGGTCTTTGATTTGTGGAAACGCAACTTACTGTTGAACTTTGAACTTTAAATTAACCTTTCTCCACTGTCAGTATATAACGTTCTACAGTTAATATTTTCTATTTATCCAATTCAATTTTAATGTAACTTGAATTACTTTTAATTATTCGTTCTGATTTTAGAAGCGATGTACTATTCCAAGCAATTTAACGAAGCATTTTACGGATACCAATATTACTATTTCTTTTATCATAATTAACTTAATTAGATCATAAAAGATTAGAAAGGTGAATTGATACAGCGTTATTATTAATATGTTATTTCCTTTTTAATTTCAGACGGAGCGAATCTCGTAGTTGAACTTTGAACTTAGAAAGCTCGTAGGCGTTCCTGGTGAAGCTTATGCCGTGGTGCGGGATTCGAAATACCAGGGTTTCGGCGTCTAAGCGCTGTTATGTCAGGAGAGTTGTTTATGAAGTAAAATGTCCGGAAGCTATTTGAAGGAAAGCGACAAGGTATTCTTCATTATAATGAATAATTAACAGACAACGTATATTACGTCGGAATTCTAAATAATTATGTTTGAATATTTTCACGAAAGATTTTTTTTTTTTGAATAAATTTGAGAACTTTAGCGTGCCATGAAAAGATAATTACGATAGGGTTATTGTGTACTATATAATCTAATATACGATCATTTAGGCATACATATTGTAAGTGAGCTTCTAGATCTCACGTACTTCAAATATAATCAACACGATTAATGAGGAAAATTGAGTGCTTTTACACTTTGTTTAAATAATTTCTGTAAGGGTATCTCTATATAGTAGCGCGTAGCATTTGAACAATTGCATTGAACATGCAAATATATTCACTTACAAAATGACGGGTTGATTTATTTTGATTTTGTTTCTTAAGATACCGTTGATCAATCTGTCACCAATAGCTACACTCCCCGACAAAAACTTAGACGCGGTAAGATGATTTACGTGTTTTAAGGATTACAACATTTCTTTGCGAAACTAGCAAGATATCTAATTAAGTTTTTATTCATAAAAGTAAAATAAACTTAAAAATATCTCCTCCAGTAATATACGAACTAAATAATAAATTATTACTCCAATGTTTAAACAATTTCTGCGACAAAAATTTAGACGCTCTGTTGCAAATGTAAAACAAAAATCAACAAATGATCAGTAATGCGTAGATCCTCCATTGTTCTTAATTACTTCCAATAGTCTGTTATTAATAGATTTATGTAAATTTAACACATAATTTTGAGGGATATTCTGCCATTAAGTCATTATTGAAGTTTTCAGTTCCTGCACCGTGAAATATTGACGGCCTCCGCCATACACGCGACGTGCCAATTCACCCCACATGTTTTCAATAATGTTTAAGTCTGGTGACCGTGCCGGCCACTGTAAAGTTTTAATCTCTTTCTCTTTAAACCATTCAGTAATGATTTTTGCTTTATGAATTGGCGCGTTATCTTGCTGAAAAACAAAATTGCGCCCGGCCCATTGGTTTCCAAAACGTAGAAGACTGTCACGCAATAAGTCACAGATGTAATTTTGTTTGTGCAAAACAATATCCCACTTTTATCGCGAAATCCAATCGCTGCCTATGGTATATCATCACAGATCCACCCCCTAATTGTGTGGTCATTTTCACATTTGGTTCCTTTCTCAGATCATGATAATAATGCGAGTACCCATCCGGTCCGTCCAAATTAAAACGTTTTGCATCGGAAAATATAACTTTTTCCCATTGTTTCTTCCAGGATACGTGTTCTTCAGCAAATCTCAACCTCGCTTCTTTGTGTTTCGCCGAAAGTGGCGGTTTTCTCAACATTTTCTTCCGTGATATTACCGGTGACGCCTTTAAAATCCTTTAAACATTACGCACGTGCGTTTGTACTCCCGCCTGTTCTGCAATAACTCTCACCGACGCAGAAGAATTGGATGCACACAGCAATACCATGCGTTTATCCCGCTCACTTGCAGCTTTCGGTCGCCCCTGGCCTTTTGGTTTGCCGTAATTTTCCGGATCTTTTAGGAAATTTCTAACGGAATGATCGCTTCTTCGTAAGCGACGAGCAATTTCCTTCTTACTAACACCCTCCGGGTGCCAGGCTAGAAATTTACCCCTTTCTATCAAGGATAATTGTTTTTTTCTACCCATATTGCAAACACTTTTTATAAAATATAATTTCTCGTGGTGAAATGTGTACACTTTACCAGCACAACCACTGCATATAAAGAGAACTATCCAATTAAAACATTTTTGCTTATATTAATGTAATAAATGCACAGGGTCTAAATTTTTGTCGCATTTAAAATTCCTATTTTGATCTGGGAAAATCTCAATTACCCCTCATAAAGCAATAAATACCCAGAAATATCTATAAATGGACTATTTACATAACAAGTATTAATAACCCTCAGTTACATTTTATATAATGTCTATAAACTTTGATTCGTAAATAGAAACGATACCGCGTCTATGTTTTTGTCGGGTAGTGTATAAAACCAATTAATACGAAATACAAGGCTCGGTTCTGCATTGCTTGTATGGATAAGGTGAAAATTGATCTTTTAGGCAGCTTTGGAAGGTAGATATAAAACAAAATTTTCTGCTAATAGATCATTTTAAACCATGCAGGTCTACTATTCTTCTAACAGACTTTTTATGTCTGCTTAGTAGTCCGCTGGATCCATTCGCAAATTGCTTGGCCTTTCTCCGACCAGGAATACTCTTCCGCCAGTCTTTAAATTTCTTTATTCTTTAATTAGATGCTCTCATCCATACATACATACGACTGCTACAGCTGCTACCTTCCACGTAGGTGTACTGATCAGCTGTGATACAGCGTAACGCGTTCACACATAGTGGTTGGTGGTAGCTGATTCATTAAATATATTCATTTATATTTAAATTTATCTTTTCATTATTTAATAATCGCTTTAAATACCCTGCATGCTGCACCCATAGACTGTATTCACTTTTGTCAGCAGTTGATAATCGCTGATAATAATATAATAATGCGATAATCGCAATAACTGGCTTCTTGCTTATCTAATTCTTAAATTCACTCCAGCATCGCCTTTCTTGGTTTAATCCCGTCAATTTCAACGCTGACCCCAAACACTGTGTTGGGGCCATCTTTGTACCATATAGATTCAGCCTGGGCTTAGTTCTCTTGCTTTTTGCGGAGTTTTGTACGTAAAGAGCGACTATAAGGGCAATACTTTCATTATACATTGAATGGATTTATGTTATCCAATGTTTAAACGTCGTAGCATCCTGACATCGTCGTTCGATGTAATCAAGAGTATAAAACCGAACATTATATTTAGAAAGTAAATCATCTTCCATAATATTGCCCATCAAAATGTTAAGAGGATACTTTGATTGCTTTGAAGTTTAATAGGCCATTATCGTTAGTGCTGCATGTGGTAACCTACTGAATTAGATCTTTGCTGCTGTATCGAAGGACTCAAATAATTATTTAGTACAGCAATACCTCAGAACACATCAGAAAATGCCTAGAAACAATAACAAAAAAATATAATGCTAAGATAGCTTAGCTTCCTCATGGTATTAATGGAATAATTCATGGCAAACGCAACAAAAGGAGAGAAAAAAATTACACTAACACACGGACATGTTTCTGCCTACCCGGCGTCATCAGCGTGGTTTCTACCTTCTAGCGCTGTTGCCTCACAGCCATCATGGTAAGCCTGTCGGAATATTCAAATGTGCGATTTCCCAAAGCGCTACCAGCGTCGTTATCTCGTGTTTAGCAGTCATGAGAACTGCTCGAGGGATGGTTTGGGCAACAGTATCCGGTTTATGTCGCTGCTTCCTGAACGGCAGACATGCGTTTCTTTGCCACTAGTGGGCGCCAAGAAATGTCGAGTTTGTCGTTTTGAAAGTTGTGGTATTAACTGTGAGGCAACGGCGATAGAAGGTAGAGATATGAAAAATAAGCTCGAAACCACGCTAATGACGCCGGGTAGGCAGAAACATGTCCGTGTGTTAGTGTATTTTTTTCTCTTTCCTTTTATTGCGTTTGCCGTGAATTATTCCATCAATACCATGAGGAAGCTAAGCTATCTTAGCAATATACCTCTTTTGTTTTAAATACGAAGTCCTTATTAAGAATACTCAAAATTATTACAAATGAAATAAATAAAGAGCTTTTGACATTTATTTTATCTTACTCTTTACTTGCTTCTCTAAATAAAAATCTGTTATGAATAGTAGAGAAATGTCAAAGGTTAAGTTTTTTAAAGATGTAGGAGTTGCAAGTTGTTTTTCCCTAAATGCTTACCATATTTAGCCGTGCTTTTGTGAGATTGATAATTGAGAGATTTCGAAAATAAACTACTTGTACTACATAACAGAAAATAGTAATATTATACAACTTTTATACATTATTAAAAGAGCTGCTGTGTTTGTGATATTAACTTTATTCAACATTTATTTCTACCTATAATAAAGTATACATAAAACCAAAACCTTATTGATGCTAGAAATAGATTACGTAATAGTATTAGGTAAAGTTACGGCGATGGTCTATTTTCTAAACGCAATTTCTTCATTCCTAGTTACGTAAACATTATTATTGCTGTATCTTGAAATGACAGCTTATGATGCAATCATTTTGATTGCTCGTAAATGTTTTATAAATTGGTCCTCTCTAGACGCAGCGTAGGGACATCAACTGCGGCATGCTCCCACGTAATCTGCGAAGGTTATTTACTGAAAAAATAATTCCTTTTTCGATATGTTGGTTACTTCCTATTCTCCAACTTCCTAACTTCGAATGCCTACGCCTGTACATCCGCATCACAAAATTTGATATCCCATTACCTCATTTGTTCCGACGAAATTTAAGTGCAAAAACTTTTCAGCTCGTGTTTATTTCAACAAGTGTCGAAGTTGCGGAGGTGGAGGTCTTCTGGGCCATGTTTGACGTCACAAAGCTCCGCCGACGACGCCAACCGTCGCTCGTTGATAATAGGGAGAGCGGTTTACTTTAGATACGGCAATCTATAACGAATAACCGATCGAGGTGAGAAAACATCACGTTCGTGGATGTGTTCGAAAAACATTGCCTCTATTACTATGTGTAAATTTAGGCGTCATTTTTTTTTTTAGATATATTGGGAGAAGCACTTTTTTGATGGGCTAGAACACGTGTATAAACAGCCTGGATAAAATAAAAAATCCGTGTAATGAAAACAACAAGAAAACAGAAGCTTTTCGTCTTGATAGGTATATTAATGACCCAAAGCGTTTACGCCTTGATGTAATTCAGTCCTGTCAATTTCCTCAAGGTCTGATGAACAAAGCGGGTGTGACAGCGAAGCGAGACTTAAATGGTTAATTCTTGCCATAACGAAACAGTTGTATGGAATTACACATGAACATTTCTGTTGTAGTTTATCCAAGGGACTTGAGCTGGATTTGTTTGCAATGATTTAGTCCTTTGGAAGGTATTCAATCAAACGAATACTTTTTGCATCTACAAGAATAGAAGCCATTAATTTATTTATAGATAGAATAGTCGTTACTTTTTTTAAGGGAAAAAAAACTACTGTCACTGTTTAAATTGTTATTTCGTTTTTGGATGTGATGTAAAGACAGAAACAAGAGTACGCAAAGAATAAGACAACGGACGTTTTTGCTATACGTTAGATGCATTTAAATATGATAATTAAGTACAAAACACAGAGCTCCTTTTTATCCCTTATAAAAAACATATTTAAGACTAGTTTCGACTTACGCCATCATCTAGAATAGGCAAATTTAAAGCTTGATAAATTAAATCATTGAAAATTATTAAAGTTGCAGAAATGTATAAAAAATTAACGCTGATAAAAGTAAAATGATGAAAATTTAAATAAAAAAAAATCAATTTAAACGATAAAGTTGATCATTAGTCATAGGTTGAAAATTGTAAATAATGAAAATAAAAATTGGAAAAAGCTC
>LR736866.1:7222508-7290245 GCA_902654985.2 Oryctes borbonicus
TTTTTTTATGAGAAACAATTTCCCTTCAATATCTTTAGGGATTTATGCATGTATAAATAATGATGTTTAACGCTTGATGGACGTTATTGATTAACTCAAATATTATGGTACAGAAATTTTTACGGGCCATTCGTTTTAAAAGTTACAAAATTGTCAGGTATTTACATTATCTTATTTTTCCATTGCGTCATTATTTTCTTTATAATTGTTTTCTATTTCTGTAATATTATATCATTTGCTATTTACAAAGGTGAGAAAAAAGAAAAAAACGTTTTGATTAATTTCCAATTAGTACAGGCGACCGGTTTCACATCTTCACCAATTCGAGTGAGTAGAATGGAATTTATATTATTTTTTAAATTATGTTTAGGAGAAATTGGCGAATGGAAAATTATCTACGATTCGATAATAAAGTAACAAATTGTTAAAAAAATAAAACAATTAGAGAAGGCTATATAATTACTCATAAAAAAAAATAAATGGTAAAACTTTTGTAAAAGGGACAATATACCGTAGACCAAAAAGGTTACGGCTAATATAATAAAGAAATTGTATATTCTCAAGATATTTCTTCAGCATTTGTTTTTGTTATGTTTTTTGACTCTGAAACTATGTTTTTAAATAGCGTCAATTTAAATTCTGGAACTAAAAACTTCTCTTTTTTTTTTGAGGATTGATTTTGCCACATACGATTTCGCAATCATACGTTACATAATCTTGCTTTGTTGGCCAACCCCTTTTCAATACCCTTAACAGTTGGTCTATTATCTGAAAGACTCAAAATTCTACTAGCGTACTCTTGCCCATTGTATGAAACAATTACAAAATTGTATGAAGTGACTGTGACAAAGCCTATATTGGTCAAACGAAAAGAGCGATAGGCACCAGATGCAAAGAACACATCAGGTCTTATCGATTTGGTAGATTAGAATAATCAAGTGTAGCACAACACAAACGAAACCGGGCATAATATTAATATATAATATAAAATTATACGCTTAAGAAACTATTTACATAAAAAGCAACGCAAATTTGATGAATAGAGAGAACGGACCGTTGTCGTACCCAGTTCTATTTGACTTATCGGAGTAAGGTTGCAGATGTTTTATGTTTTGCACTACAATGACAAGAGACCCTTCTGTGTCTATCTGTCCGTGTTTTTCGCTTAGTTTTAGGGTATGTAGACGGTAAAAGTAAATATCTGTAAATAATATTTCCCTCGAAATTAGTGATAGAACATGCATGTTAGATTTCAAGGTTTCTCACATCATTCGGTCATCGCGTAAAAACTACGAGTTTGGTAAGAAACAGCCCTTGCCAGGGCTACCCTAAAGACGGCAGAAGATTATCTGCTGAAATGTCGGATTCTAAAAATCCAACAAACGGAGGAAATAGCCCCAATATCAATTTAAATAATAATAATAATATACAAGGCGTTCTATTTAGAAAACTAAACTTATGTGGTCTACAACTAAATTTGAACATACCGTATACAAATCAAAAGTTTTTCTCTAAATTGCTCGGGTAAACCACGCAACATGAAAAGATTTTTCATTTTTCATTTTCTTACTTTACTACAATGATTGTCTACGCTGTCTAAACTACAATCTTTCGCACTAAACGAATTGATTGGTAGCATCTTTTAGGAAACTTTGGTGAATGGCCGAAAGTAATAATTTTTAAGGGAGCCAAAGAGCCAAATATTTAAGTAGTTTAAGTAGAACCGGGAAATACTGCAATAGATTTGTTAAGGGTGCATGAATAAAGCTTATATGTGAATAACTGATAACTTTTCTGTTTAAAATCGAATAGTACTTCTTAATAGTTGGTATAACTGTACAAATAACATCAATCGATTATTGTAGAAAGTGCGCAATTTCCGTTATTCGAGTCCGTTCCTTGCGGCCAATTTAATTACTTATACCATTACAGTGTCTTTAATTCTTTCCTCCTCTTTTCGTATCGTTCGCATGAGGAGATCCTAGTAAAGCTCCTAGCCGTTTCGTCTGACTACATACGTTCATACAAGGCACTTTCGAGCGTGGCGTGAAGAAAACTCGTCTATTCCACCCGATTTCTATTTTTAGACGCCACGTACCCGCCGACGCCTTTCACAGTTCAGAACTTTCCATTCGGCACACCGCCTTCCCAGGAATTCTTCCCTCACGACGGCATCTTTCGCCGTCGTTTGTTTGATTTGTTCGTCTCTCTCTTTCTCCAGCGCTGGTGGCAGGGATCAGCAGCCCGCAAGTTCTATATTTAGCAGGTTGCCGAATTTCATTCAGAGAGTCAGTTGGTGCTGTTCTCCTGCTGCATGGGTGGTTGCTCTGGTGGATCGTGGAGGAGGTAGCGATGACGACATTTGCTACTGGAATCTCCCCACTACTGTTGACCTATAAGAACCGACCCGTTAGGTCCTTAGCATTCGGGACCATGATGTTTCCGAACAAATGAATCTATAATTCGACTAATTTATTATCGAATTTGCCGCCCTACGGTAGAAGCGAAAAACGAGACGGTGTTAGGTGAAAATTGCTGTCATATTGGTGGAGATGTTCAGCGAAGATTGTGATATATTTTTGGCTTCTCGCCAAACATTTTAATCATGCTAACTTAATTTTCCACAATGTAGCGTTACCTCTCTAAATATAAATTTGGATTCAATTTACTTAATTGTTAATATTGGCTAAACTTATGAAATATGCTTTATGTTGTTTGTGAATCTCACTCCTACCTATTAAATAATAGAATTTCCACTTTTTCCGTCTAATAATGAATGAAATTTAGTCCACAGTATATTTGGATATACTTGGTTTAATCGACAATTAAAAAAAATACAATCGTAGTAAAAATCGATGAAAGTCTTAGAATGTTAATAGTATGGAATTTGTTCTATTCGTACAGTCGATTCAGAACATAATCTGAAACAAAGCGTAACAGTGTTCCTGAAAATCTATACATGACCAAACAACAAGTTGTCTTTACAAAAGCTTCACATTCAGTCCTTTCTGCATCGATGCATCTGTATACATGTAGGAGTTGGATTGCAGCAGTGAATATTTGTTGGTAAGAAAACAACAAGATGTATCTAAATGAATCTCTAAAATTACAAATTGCATAAAGAACACAGGTGCTTCCACGAATAATCCAGATATTCACCTATAAGGATATTATTACTTAAATTACGGAATGTCGATGAACGAACAAGAAATGTTACAGGTTGGAAAGAAATTAAGAATAAGATAACTTCAAACAATTTTATTCAATCTCTCATTCTAACATCAATATTATAAGAAAAATTCGCTTCTGTGCTTTTTCCAAAAATATCTTCAATTTTATCCTTCAGCTTCTCATCGTTCACAAAACTGTTATCCATTGTCTGGTTATCTTGTGTGTTCTTATTGTCTGGATCTACTCTTTGATCCAATGATCTATTAGATTGGGGTGTTGTGGTAGAGAATTGATATGGATTATTATTGCCAGAATTATTATATGAATTCGGTTGATACGAATTCGGGGGAGAAGGAAAAGAGTATTGTTCACGTGGTGGATATTGACCATGTTGTCGTGGTGGTAGAGGAGGATAATGACCAAATTGTCGTGGTGGTGGAGATGGGTATTGACCATTTCGTCGTGATGGCGGAGAAGGGTAGTGACCATTTTGTCGTGATGGTGGAGAAGGGTAGTGACCATATGGTCGTGATGGTGGAGAAGGGTAGTGACCATATTGTCGTGGTGGTGGAAAAGGATATTGACCATTTTGTTGTGGAGGTGGAGAAGGATATTGACCATTTTGTTGTGGAGGTGAAGAAGGATATTGGCCATTTCTTGGGTAGTGCCCATAATGTGAAGGGGAAGGTGGGAATTGAACATTCGTATTAAAATTATCCCTTCCGAGAACCTGACCTCTGCGCTCCTGAAAAACTTGTCTTTTCTTCAAAGAATGTAGTCTTTCGTTAGAGGTGTGATATTCTTGACTTAGAACCGCGGGAATAATCTCAAATTCTATTAATTGGCCACCGAAATTGGACAAAGTTGCACCGTCCAATTTCCCGAATCTAACCGATCCAGACGAAGTCGAAAGTAAAGGTTTGCATTTAACATTTGCATGTTTTTTAGAGATAAGCAGAGGTCGATTTGCAAATTCCAGATCCGATCGTTTCGGTTCGAATACATCAATAGGTGTTTTAGTTCTTTTTAACCCTTTGTTTGTGCCTGAAAAAAAAAAATTTTAACGAATTATAAAAATGAAATAGAGTGCTCAAAGCGATGGTTATAAATAAGAAAGGAATAAGAGAAAATAAAAAAAAAATGGAGATGATGTTAAAAAAATTGAGCTGGAAAGCGAAGTTAGTATTTTTGTGATTTTCTCTTTTTGATTTGGTACGGATCTATGGTTTTTTAATGTTTTCCCGTCTATACACACAATGTCAAACTTTGCTAATTCCTCGTTTATTTCTCCTATTAGACGAACAAAACTTTTATAAAGTAATCTTAAGTGACCAAATAGTTTTGAATAGTTTATTTTGAATAAACCTGATACTTACCTTTTGTAGTTTAAATCATCGCAATTGCATGAGTTTTAAGCAGAAGTCTCTATTAGATATTACGCCTCCGTTTCAGCGTGATAAAGGATAAAAAATGTCCTTTGTGTTCTCTTACACACGCCACCTATTAAAGCTTACGGGCATTTACGTTAATTGCCATTAAAAAAAAACCTAAGGAACATCTTGCTTAGTGCATCGCTACAACTGCAAATTTCACTTGTAGAAAAATGCTCTTTGGATTCGAAAAGTTCACAATTTCCGGATGTGTTGTTTCAAATGGATCGGATGATGGGCGTCAATTTAATCGCCATTGATTGTTTTTGTGGAATTATTAAAAATCAGCTCTACTTGAACAAATCTACTGCATCAGAAGGCTTATTCTATATATTAAATATTCGAGTAATCTCTAAAAATGATTATATCCAGCAATTATGAATTTTGTTTTATATATTGTGTTAGTTTCGCAAAGCTGTAAAATAAATTTCGTTTCGTTAAACTTATATACAAAGATGTAAGTAAAAAATGAATGAATTGTGAAAAACACCAAATTATTTTATGGCGATTGAGGACAGTGGATGTGGCTTTAACACACTTACACATACTTGTACACGTAAGCAGATAGTGATTTTTATGTAGTCTACTTGGCTGTGAATGCTGTTTGTGACAACCGTGTGTTATTCCAAAGTCATCACTTTACTTTATTTCATTCTATTGCTTTATTTCATTCAGTTTATGTAAAAAAAATTAAATTTCAACAGAGAGCTGAATACAATCCATGGAATAAGAAAAATACAAAAACATCCATAAAAATAATAGCGATATGTGGGAGCGATATATCGTAATCTACGACATTGCAGCAGGTTGTTACACGCAAAACAGAGCGCATTAAAGAAAAGTAGCTGAATGAATACGTAAAGTTGTAGACAGTTTTGAAATTCAACGATGTTTCGGCAAACTGCCTTCGAGGATATCGATCAACTTATAAAATACTTTAAAATAAATAAACGCCATCGCAGAAAGAGTTTGACCACTACTTCGCTAAGGATGATTACTTAGATTCTTGTGTGGGTAGAAGAAGAGATATGTCCAAAAGTAGAAATTTTGAGAAATACAAATTAAGAATAATAACACCCGCTTGTTATTGAAGATCTTTCTATCTTTCTATCAGCAATTTGTCAACTGCTGCAGCGAGGCTATATCAGAAATAACTGATAATGCTATGCGCATATCTTCATTTGGAGATCTAATTTTGAGGTGTAGAGATAGTTTTATTTGTTTCATTTCTCACACATGCTTACGAAAAACTGTATATACCAAGTGTGCAAAGTTACTCACATTTATTATTCGACGTGGTTGATTAAATTGAAGATTATAGAATTAAAGATAAACAATTAAACATTTTTTTTCTGATAATATTCGTGTTATGAAGAAAATAATGGTTTTTATTTCATTTCTGAAAGTTTACTTTCGTAGCTAAGTAGATTATATAAAAATGCATATTCTTTTGTTAGAGAAAAGAAGCAAAAAATAGACGGAAAGTAAAACATATAAGTAAAAACGCAGAAAGAGTTTAATGCAATAAAAAAAGAGCACACAAATTAAATACTGTATTTTGTACACTTACAAATAAAAGTAGGAAAGAGATCGTATTAACCTCACAGTATTTTTATTCGCTTTTTTTATGGCAACGTGAATGGCCGGGACTAATCATGCCATTATGTTGGCATTACGGGTGTATCTACTAAATTAATGCTATTTATAGTGATACTCCTAGAAATGAGCACCTAACTACGTACTTAATAGAAAACAATGCACTTAAGACATGGGAAATTAACTTTAACTATTAGTTAGGAATACGTACTTTCCTGAATATAATATACGCATTTAAATACTGATACTGGTAGGTTAATAGAAAATATATAGAAGAAATATATACAAACATATAGATAAGAGAACAGAGTATAAAGAAATTAAAGAGATAATTAGCCATATTAGTTACTACTTCTTATATCTATGACTGGAATGTATTCAGTTGTAGTCGTAGGGGCAGTGGTTGTTGTCGTTGGACTCGTCGTACTCGTCGGACTCGTCGTACTCGTCGTACTAGGGGCGGTGGTAGTAGTGGTGCTTGTCGTACTAGCAACGGTGGTTGTAGTTTGGGGAAAGTCTGGTTTTTCGCTGGAATCGTTCTCTTCATATTCCGCACTATCGTCGAATGGGTATTTGCAATCGTCAAAATGATGATGATGATGATGAGGCGGGAAATAATTGTATCCTATATTAGAGTATGGAATCGTTGGTTGCGGATGCCAATAGTCGTAACCCGTACGAATGGTGGTGGGAAATTTCCAAAAATGTGTGAAACCACGAAAGTATGGTTTGGGTAGATATCTTCCGAAACCGTTACCTTCTTCGCTACTTATAGAGTAGTCTATATAGTCAAAATGTCTTTTGTTGCGAACCATTGCTGTAATATATTTCACTGTAAACAAAAAATATTATTAGCGTTCTTTCGAAAACTAAAAAAAAACAGGCAATGAATATATCTTGTTAGCATTTTCATAAAAATGTCACCACGTGCAAAATTAAGCGATGAGTACAAGAAATTATGAACAAAAAAAAACACGACATCACATTCATGCATAAAAGCTTATCTAATGATCATATTTAGCATTATTAAATCGTTTATGTTCTAATAAATTGTGATGCCCCTGCATGTTACATGTAAATAGTAAGTTGTCTTTATAATTATGGCACTGCTTGTATATTTTTTACATTTATCACAGAAGTTCGGTCGGTTGGTAAAAAACATGAAAAGGTTACAGAAACAAACGAAACTAAAAACAAAATGCAATTTTATTGTATGTACAGGTAAAAAAGACAAAAATAAATAAATAAAAAGTTATTCTGGCCTAATATAACATACTGAACATTATTTTTTTTTTCATCGAAAAAACCTCCTTTGCTGTTAATCACCGCTCGAACTATTCTAGGCATTCTTTCGATAAGTTTTGTTAAAACGGATTGTGGAATATTAATCCATTCATG
This sequence comes from Oryctes borbonicus, assembly GCA_902654985.2. Lineage (NCBI taxonomy): Eukaryota > Metazoa > Arthropoda > Insecta > Coleoptera > Scarabaeidae > Oryctes > Oryctes borbonicus. Next base: position 7,230,104 of record LR736866.1, read on the forward strand.
TTGCAGAATATTCCGTAAATGTTCTTGTGAATTTCTGCATATTTTTCGGATCCTCCTGTCCAGTTCATCCCGCAACAACTCTATAGGGTTCAAATCTGGGCTTTGTGGGGGCCATGTCATTACTTTCAGGGTGTGCTGTTCTTCTTGCTCCTTTAGATAGTTCTTACACACTAACGCAGTGTGTTTTGGGTCGTTGTCATGCATGAATGTAAAGTTACGGCCTATTATACGCAATCCTGATGGCACTGCATGATTCTGGAGTATTGCAAAATAATTTTCCTTCCTCATTACACCCTGCACTCTGCATAAATCTCCCGTCCCAGCAAAGGAGAAACCTCCCCACACTAACACAGAACTACGCCCTTGCTTCACTGTAGGCACAATGCAGTTCGGGATCACTTTTCGGTTTTAGATCTTCGGACATAAACTCGTCGATTTTGCCCAAAAACCTCAAACTTTGACTCGCCGCTCCAAAGCACGTGTTTCCAATCATCTAACGACCAATCTAGATGAGAACGGGCCTACTGTAGACGTTTTGCTTTGTTGCCCCGACGTAATAAGGGTTTTCGAATGGCAATGCTTGTTGAAGTCGACGTTTTACCGTACTCGCCGAAACTTGTTCTTCACGGCCGCGATTGACTTCGTCTGCTATTTGCGGCGCTGTTAATTTTCTATTGCGTTTGCTTAATAATACGATTCTCAAATCTTCAGCTTTCGTTGTTTTCCTAGATGCTCCAAGACGAACGCGATTTTCTATAGTTCCAGTTGTCCGATATTGCTTTATGATGTCATTTACTGTTGAACTTCTCATATTTATTTTTTCAGCAATTTATCGCCCCGAATATCCTTCTTCGAACAGCGTAATAATGCGTGAACGTTTTTCTACACTGGTAGGCTTGCCACGTGCCATTTTGAAGTAAATTTTCTTAAAACTTTCCCGCAAAAACGACAGATGCACACCAACACACGTTTAACAGTAAAATGAAGCAAATTTATATCTTTACGCCCGTGATAAATAAACAAGAGTGATACTGCGGTATATTTCCTAAATGTATTGTTCGCTAATAATCCCCAAACGACCCGTTTCAAAAGATCGGTACTTCCGAGAAATTCTTGGAATGATAATAAAAGGGACTTTATTGTGGTTGTCGCAATATTTCTACTTTACATAATAATTTATGGCTTTAATCCCTTAGAAAAGAGTGTATGCTTAATATTTTTCTAATTTTATGTATTAATAATTGTATACAGTGTGATATAATAGATTTTCATTGTATGACCGAACTTCACTGAACGGCAGTGTATGTTATGTGTTCATATTCCTTATAGTACTTTATATGAAACAACGGGTTTTACAAACTTTAGTAATATGTTTTATCTCCAATTATCAGGCTTTAATTTCAAGCTAACTGCTTTAAGATAACTCCTGAAATCAGTAACTAAGAGCGCCAAGACTTATGGTTATTATGTATATCATATTATGTACAATAAAATCATCATAAACAGTTTATGTAGGGTATCCCGGTGGTCATTTAATATCTGTAAAAATATGAATTGGAATTTTAGCAGATAACCTGCTATTTTTAAATGGAAAATACCACATATGCTCTAAGCTAAAGATTCAACATTCGCAACTATTGAAAAGCATTAATTGAAAATTAAATAATTTGAAATATGTCGGAACGTTTAAAGCAATAGTTCGTAAGAAAATAAATCAATAAATTTTTTCTTCCTCGTAACCTTTGATCCCTTCCCTCCTATCATTTTAACTATCCTGTCTTTCTTCGGTTATGTCAAGCATCCTGCTCATTGTAGTCCTTTTGATTTCACCACCTTACTGATGATTGGCTTTCCAAACAGTACGTTCAGTTCCTGTTCGCAGTCCTACCGCACATCTATTACTTTTAGCTATTCTCAGATTCAATATTTTTGGAAAATAAATACTTGTCTATAACATCGTTCACTACAATTTCGAGAAGATACTTTAATTACTTTCAGAGATGAGCTACGATAAAGCCTGATTTTTTGCCAATCTAGCGGGACAAAATATTACAGTAATGAAGTAATAGTTTTGTTTAATTTTTGCGCCTTTAATCAATAAAATTAACGATTAATTAACTTTTCAGATTTATAAAAGAATATTAAAAGCATATACCGGGTGATCTAATATTTCTACAGTAAATTTAGATATTGTACAATTAAAAAAAAAACGCTGTTTAATTACCACTGAAGACGGTATTTTACAATACTGCACACATTAAAAAGCTTTGTTAAGAAGATATTGCACTCTGTACATTTGAGTTTTTTGAATTTCGACCGCCTAAATTATTAACATATCACACATGTCATTTTCGTAAATGACCCTGTATAGCGTGTTTTGAATTAATTAATAAAGTCATTGTGCAACTTACGATATTATTTGTTACTAATTAAAATTAAACAAAGCTATCTATAAAAGTATCTCTTTTTCATGAATATGAATTGTAACCTTCTTTGTTCGAATTAAAATAGTATTAATTTATTTAAATTTGATCATTAACTAGTTCTTTAGTAATTAAATGTGATTCCTTATTAATGTTATAGCCGCTAAATTGCCGTGAATGTAGAAATACGATAAAATAAGATATAATCCTGCAATTCTCCACGGCAATTGTACATTCAATATTTAAGAAAAATATTTTATTAAAATATAAAAAATATCCAGTGAAAGTATATAGAGAATTAAGAAGCCTTGAATGCAGAGTAAGAAATTTTTTATTTTTCTGGTATTTCTGTTACTTTTACTTATTACATCTACCTGTGTATGTACATTCGCACGCAGATGTGTATATCTCTACTGCGTCCATACAAATGTGACTAGCGTATAATTAACGCAGAGATATACTATTTTCCAATTAAATATAATTTTAATGACTAATTTATTCAAAAAAATATTTTCTTCTCTTCATCAATAAAATCACAAAATTACGTAAGTTCATAGATGGATCGTATCTGCGTAATGATAAATTGCGTTATATTACCGGATGATAAAAAGATTTCGCTCTGACATATTTAACAGATACGTGTTACTAACATTACGGTATCTTTAAATGTCGCATTTTAAAAGTTAAATGTACTTGTAGTAACTGGTTTAGCATCAGCGACCTTTAAATTAATTGGAAGTTTTCGCGCATTTATTCCTTTCATTGAAATCACCTCTCGTAATTTTATAGCATACTTTATTATCTCATAAATTACAGTAGCAGAGGTACGTAAATTCATTCAGAAATCCTTAAAATATATGTATTCGGATTGTTTTGGCTATATGAGTCAGCTCCGTCTTTGTCTCAATTTTAATGTGTAGTAAATTATTATTTTCGTTTCACGGTACAAACCTCACATGCAAACTATTAGCGTATAATAAAAATAATTACGCTCTTTAAGTTTACACAATTTGATTAATACTGGGGATTCAGGGAAATATCGTTGGGTTTTTATTATTTATCAATTTGTTTACATCAATGATGTTTTCTTATACATACACGGTTCAAAAGTTCTGCAATTTTATCTTGTTTGTTTGGAATTTTTGTTTAATTTAGTTTTGTTTCTTAACTTAGCATAACACTTTATTTAAAATGTTCTTTTTTATATTGCCACTTGATAAATAAATTTACTAAAATATTGTTTTAACATCGGTGATTAATGTATCCGGTAGTTTAGTCACGTTCATTAGTGATGTAGCCACTCATCTAGTATGACACAGAAATGTAGTATAGCTAATTAGTGTAGCGTCTTAAATTTTTATAAATCACCAATAGTTAGCAATATTGAGATTTAACATTATTATTTTCGTAAAATTTGTGCAGAAGTCGGTTGAGTAGTTTGTTCACAATGACCTTTTAAAAAAAGCAATTTTTTGAAAAAAATTGACATTTCACGTGAAAGTTTTCGTCTGTCGATCTTTTACGGTTTTAGTAAAGGTCTAACACAGCAACAAATGCCTGGAATCACTTCGTTCCACTTTTGGTAATAAAGCACCATCAGAAAAGATTGTTAACAACTGATTTGTAGAATTTCGTCCTGGTTGTACTTCAGTTAGTGATGAATTTCATGAATGTCAATCAAAATCGGTCGTTGTTTCAAAAAAAACAGAAGAGTCAGTATGCGATTACAGCGTATCGAAAACCTTTAGGTTCCCTACGTATTCACGGGAGCTAAAGAAAGTTAAAGATTCTAAAAAGTCAAGTGCATATTAGAGGTGTGAATGGACTAGGCCAGACAGTGGAAAATTTCAGATGCAGACCGGGCTGACATTTTTTTAAAGCGACACGTGTGGCCTGTCCGGGCCATCAAGCCCGTTTGGTTCTGATCGATTTGGTTCGAAAATCAAATTTATTCTTCTCAAACAATTGTTTTGAAAAGACAAATCTGTAAAAATAAATTTATGCAATATCATTTTTCGTATTTTATCGAACATTTACTAAAATTTTTTCTATATCCTATTGGCGCAAAAATTCATCCACAAAGTTTCTTTCATTTCTATTTAGCTAAATTGCAGAATGTTGTAAACAACTTTCAGTATATTTTTATTATATTGTTTACTACGTGTGCGGTGTTTCAAATAAATTTATTCGTTTTATGCTTAATTTTCTAGTCAACATCTACCTATTTTCACCATTTATTATTTATACGTGCTTATTAATCTGTAAACGACGTATGTATATAAGAAAATGTTTTAATTAACCTTGTCTGCATAGCCTCATATTTAATTTGCGAAAAAACGACGCATCTTAGATATAGGAATATGTTTGTTTAGAAAAATTCCAGAACATGGTCTCTATTAGAGAAAATATACATTAATCCCCTATTAGGGAAAATATACATTAATCAAATGTAGTGACGATTGATAGCCATCATGTATAAATGCTAATTAATTCTAACAATTTTCGATATGTTGCCGACAACTTCAAGAAATCGAATAAAATTTGAGTCACTGAATTTTTCTAAATTATCCAGAAAACTAGATATATAGGCCTAAAGAACATTGAAGAGAGTTGTCACGTATTGAAGAGAATTGAAACGGGTAATAATAATATACCATATACGTTCCATTAAAAAAATAAAATTTGTATCCAATTGGCTGCGAATATTTTCCATGAAGACTTGCTCTTCGCCCATGTACTAGGTGAATGTACTGCACAATGGAACAGCTATAAGTGACTTTCTCTAATTTTTCGTAAATTTAGTACGGTATCTAAACTACCCAAATTCAGCGTATATCCCGTGAAAGCGGTGGATACTGTTCTATACAAATTTGAACTTCCAGCGGCCACAATCAATGTTTCTATTTTACGTAACGGAATGTCATTAAAACAATAATATGAATAAGCAATCGTTTAGATTGTGTAGTTTGTGACCTTCGCCGTTCGCACGTAAAAATTAAAAACAGCTCTTCAATTTGCATAATTAGAAATTTATTAAGGATAAGTAGCGTCGAGATATTCCTATTCTGTAAAATCTACACATATATGGCAAAGTTTAGAAGCTAAAGTGCCACTTTCGCCATTAAAGGTGTCGGGAAAAAATTATTAGGACCACAATTATATTTTGACAAATAATTTTTTTTAATATAATTTATTAAATAATCTATACATCATATATTGTAATGTTTTAAGTGAGAAAAAAACAGAGAAATTTTGAAATTCTATGCTTTTTGGAAATTATTTGATGAAATTGGGGGTCGTGAAATTCGAGAGTATCTTCTTATTTGAATTGATAAATGGGCTTCTGAATGAGATTTGGGATTTTGAGCAATTAACCTGATTTATTTATCGAAGTTCCACTTCCAGGTTGGAGAAAGCAAGATTACATTACAGCAGCACACAGAATACAATGTTCGAGATTTGTCAGCAATCATGCAAATTGGCCAGAAAGCGAGTTTTGTTTTAGGACGAGAATCTTCAGATGATTGTGAAGGAGTATGGCGAAGAACTGGAGAAACACATCTTAACTGCACAATTTCCCTTGGATCAAGAGTATTCTGGATTATTTGATTAATAAATGCTGAATAATACCCAAAGAACATTATTCAGGACCATGCGTGATTTTTATAGGAAAATTTCGTGTTACCACAGCGAATTCAAGCGGTTATTAAAGCTAGGGACGGTGTCACGTGTTTTTAACTTTTATTCTTTAGTTCCATTCTTTTATTTTTTTTTTATAGTGCGTTAATTTTGAATATGAGCCTTGATTGATACTAATTCTATAATTTTTAATTTTTAATTTATTAAATTACTAATTTTGTATCTCCGAAAAAGTTATAGTTAGTTTATTTTTTTTAACCAACGCTGTTGACATTTACATTTACATTATGAACTAGCAAACTTAGCCGCAATAACATTGAAAATTACATGCAACAAATTGTAAAAAAAAAAGGAATCAAAATAAATAGCACAATCGTCAATGACCGAAAATACTAAATATCCACACCGAAACATTTCTACCAACTATTTTCTTCTATAAATAGCATTTTATTTTGTTTATACAATATTGAAAAATAAATTTGTAACCTTAAAAATTATTAACATACACCGAATGTTATATTGGTTAAGCGTTTCACAAATAAAAGATAGATCGCGTTCTTGTATTCGGGGCAATCAATTAAGGTAATCAGTATGTATCAATATGATCTTGGAAAAAATGGTTGGTTGTTTGGGCGTTCCAGAATGAATCAGTTTCAATAAAGGTCGTTCGTGAGAAAGTACGCAATAAGAAAGCGGGTTTTTGACGACATTGCGTATGCACGCATTAAACTGTATAACGGCCTTCATCTAGAACACCGATAGTTGAAAATTGGTGAAAATCTTATGGTGAATCACATACTTTACACTTAAGCCAAGGAAATAATACAAATATTGAGCTTACTGTTTTCTCGCATTACGTTAGCATAAAATGAATTACGAGAGATCGTTTGAATATTTTGAAAATTGGCCACAGGTGTCCAAATATATTTTTTGCATTTTATGGAAAATGTATTCGAATATCAATATTTTACCATTACAATATATTTTGGAGAATAGCTAACAAGATTAAAATTTAAATAATATTCATATCGGCTAGTTTAACCAGGAAATCGTATATTCTACGAAAAAAAAAAATCATAAATAATGTTTATTAAATATTAATGATATATACAGTGACAGGTCTAAAAGTTTGAGCGGGTAATCGATAACATTTGAAAGGGAAAGTTATTAACGCGGTAATAAACACTATAATAAAGGATATCACACAAAAAAATGTCCAGCTAAATCGTCAAGTATAAAAAAAATCTCTACATCTACGCATTGTCACACATTAGGCAACAATTTTAAACCAGATTTTACCTTTCAATTATTTTTTATAAATATGTATATTCGGAATTGCCCTGAGACATGGTTCCATTACATATATTGTATAGCGATAAATGCTACTGGTTTTCTTTACATTGAACTCTGGTATATTTTAGAAAAATTTATATATATTCACACAAAGGGTGTGGTGCGTCCTTAATTGGCAATTTTGTCATAGGCGTGGTATTTATACATTTAAAATATATATTTGTAAACATACTAAAATTCTGTACAATATAAAAAAGCTCGCAGTCCCTACTTATATGTGCCAATGTTAACAAAAAAAAAAACAAGGTGTAATGGAGGTAATTGTATGTGATTATTTGTTGTCTACAGTTCTCATAAAGGCCATAGCCGGATAAACTAGTGAAATTGGCACGTTTCTTTTCTAAAGTAGCTTTTCGTATTTAATATTGAATTTCGCTAAGTTTCAACTGTAATTCTCGAGTAAATAATTGTTGAAAAAAAAATTATTTTGGTAACCTACGTGTTGCATTTTTTGAATTCGTAGTAATTGTCGATCTGCATCTATATACTTTTGACTATGTTGTACCCTTTGCATCGAGTTGTATCTTTTATCTATTGTTTGTCCCTTCCTCCCCCCAAACCAAACATATAAAAAATTGTATTAAAGAATTTACATTTTTTTGACTTGCTTGGAGCACGTTTAGGATCGTTAAAAAATTATAGATAATCATCATCGATAACTACTACACCATACTAAGATCTTAAAAAAAATATAACACGATCGATTTCTTCTAACAATGGACAATCTGGACAACTTTGAACTTTATACAGTTGATATTTAGCAAACTTTAATACTAGACGTAAAGCTACACTTCAGAAAGAAAAACTAGCCAAATCTATCACTAGTTTATCCGGCTATAGCCTTTATTCCGGTTTAATCTTTCATTTTGCAACACAGGAAAATGATTACAAAAAATAAATAAATAAAAAAAAGTATTTTTGACAAAAAAAAGTTTACAGAAAAAAAAACGACATGTTCTCCTGCAACACTACTAAACATTCGATAAAATTCGCTTTAATGAATTGCCTGTAAGCAACATCGCTGCTTGAAATAATAAATGATCCATGTTGACTCTGCGCGGGTGGGATTTAAACGATGGAAAGGAAATATGTTTCAACTGTTTAAAAATAATAGTTTCACAACAACGTTCATAAAGTGTGTAGTAGCCAACATTGTCATGGTTAAAAGAATAGTGTACAAAGTAATAATGTGCGACAAATGTAGTAAAATTATATGAAAAAAAAAATATTATTTCAAATAATAACCTCACCTGGTTCTTTGGTACTTAATTCCACGGCATGCAACATCGAAGGATCAATTTCAACAATATACCCGTCGCTTTTTCCATTTTCGTGTAAGTTCACCGGTACGGCCGTACATAAATGCACAATACAATACAAGATCACGATCGAGCAAAAACTATTGGCGCATCGCATGTTTCGAGTTTCCACAGTGTAAAGTGTCGACAAACTGAACGAGCGCATATCGCAAAAGTAATATATAGCTTCATTTATTTGTGAAAAATGTTGGGGGATGTACGGTTGCGGTTCTTTGGCGGGTATTTCCAAGAATATGGTCCTTTCTTTAACGTACTATTATTAGTGGTACGCACTTATTCATAAACCTACGTAAGAATGTGAAATATGTGTCGTCGAATTTAAGCAATCATTATGTGCGAAAAAATACAGCCGTTGGACGAAGTATTTGGCAGTTATTTAAAAACACTGTGTGACGCTATAATTAAATCTTCATAAATTATTTATTTTTATCTGGGTAACTATAGAGATTATAAGGAAAATTAATTAAAGTTATTAACGTCAAATATCGCTTACGCGTTTCAGCGTAACTTCCAGCTAAAATTTCCAGCGGTGTACTTCAACTGTAACTGTAACTGTTTAAATTGATCTTCAGATTTTCCATTGTGAAATGTATTTCTCGGATTCTTAGATTCTTAAATTTTGAATGAAATATGTGGAAATGATACTTAAACTTCGTAGAATTAGGAGTTTTTTACAAGATGTTTTTAGTTCTTTTATACTTCTGCGTTGGAGCAATGCTACTGTACTCAGATATTTGTTTTGAGATTTACTCCAAAATCTACAAATGATTAAAGTAACCCCAGTATTGTTCTTTTCTTCAGTCCTTCTTGCACCTTGAGTATTTCTTTTGTACTCACATAGAAATCGCACCAACGCACTGCCACGGTTGCTAAATTTCTAATAGTAAGATGGTGCAATCACGAAAATTTAAAAATTTATCAAACTAACTCCGTTTTGTGGTACTTCGCTCACATACTTCTACCATTCATTGTAGAAAATTGAGAGTTTTGCTTTTTCTTGCAAAACTCCTTCCACTTTCTTTTCCTTTGCAATCACTATGGTGCTACTCCACTCACGATCTTGAAACATTGCTTCAAATGACTTCCTGGGCTTCCTGGTATATGCGAAATGAGGAACTCTACAGGCTTTCCAAACATGTATACGGAAGAGCCGTAATCAGTAATAAGCGCTTGGTCAACCAGGAGTCCAGTCTATGATCGAATGAGATCATATATTGAGATTTGCTTGGAAACATGAGAATATGAATGAACTGCTAAGGAAAATAGGGGTGTTAATCAAAGCGAGGCCTGGGCTGGATCATTCGGGATCAGGGTTTCGGGAAAGAAGTGAACCGGAATAATAACAGTACTGGCAGTTAATTTTTTTACTTGTGGTGGCGGTCCAACGTAATGTAACCTCACGAGCCTTTTAGTGTGTCAGTAGTGACATTCGAACGTACAGCGTTTAACTCTGGGGCCGAGTAATTTTTTTTAATGAATTTAGGAGATTTTTAATAATAAAAAAAAAATTGCATTGTGGCATACGACCCCAAAATGTAATAAAAAAAATTATATAACCAGCATATGTACGAAAATTTAGAATATCGCATTAACATTCTTCTCAGCAAGGTATACTTTCAAGAAGATATTGCATCACACTGCGGGTATTTAAATTATTTAGAAATTACTTTTCCTCTGAAAGAAGGAGATTGTCTTTTGCGTATTCAGCTGGGTGGTCTAGTTTCTGACTTTATATACTTCCTCATATTTACGTAAGCTTAATACCCTAATTAAGGCGCCTCAACTTGGTTTCTTTGATATTTTTATATCCACGCGTTTCTGATCATTTTTGTATTACATTTTAACTAATTTGCATTCAAATCTATGAATTACAGAATACCGCAAGTTGCAATTTATCCATTTTGGTAGACTTAACAGAATAATTTGCAGTAGCATTAACATTACTTTAAATCATTGTTTTATAACTGCCGATAAAGAACACCAGGTAGTAAAGGGTAAAGACCTTATAAACCTTACTTTTAGGAATACTTGAACAAGTAACAATTACATATAACATTTTGTAGCGATGTTACCTCGCCAAAACGCAAAACTTTTTTAATTATGATTTAAAATTACGCCTGGAATCAGAATGACAGCAATAGGATAGATTGTAATGGCAAAATCGGGTCGACCCTGAGACAAAAAGTCAATGCTGTTCATTTCGTTGAAGAATTTTAATTACACATCGGTACCAATTGTAGAACAAAATACCATTTTGAACAGTTACATGAGTTTTTTTTTTTTGATAAATACTATAAGCTTTGACTATGAGATGAGTTGCGCCATAAGCTCGTACTATTACTGTGTCCAGAGAAATAGCATCATTGTAGGTAGCCGAGAACACCTTCTAAGGTCGTGTAATGTACATAAAAATTAATACATGAACACATATATTAAAGTTCAATTAAAATCATTGAAAATATATTCAGATTATAATTACGATGATCGACCAATAATCGTCTTCCTTTCAGATACTTATAACATATATGGAAGATAAAAATTATATTAAAATATTAATAACGTCAGTACTATACAATTAACTCAAATTTTTTATTTTCCCGGAGTTTATTTCTAATTACTGGACACCATGTATATAACGGATGCGGACAGCTTATTTTTCACGAACTGTAAAATACATAAGAATTCTCCTCAAAATTTTTACCTTTTTCTGCAAAAGATCAATAAAAGCCGCGAAAAAACGCTTAACAATAATGTTAAACAAATTAAATATCTTTTTTTATTTAACGAAAATCCCTAAGTAGCGTGCACCTTTAAATAGCCGGCATCCGTTAAATAGAAGTTATACTGTATAAAAATACCTACATTTGTAATTTTTATTGTTTCGTAGTACAACAAAAAATTAAGAAACAGCATCGTACTACTCACAGATTTGCTAATTGCAGTAAAAACCATTTTACTAGTAAATGTCGCAAACAAATGGATTGTAGTGTAGACCAGGAAATAGTAATGTGTTTTTCTTATCAGCTATTGTATTTTAGATCACGAGTAAGCCACGTAATAAAAGAATAACATTTGAAAGTTCATTGTGACTATTAAATATGTAAGCAATGGAAACTTCCTAAAAATAGTGTGTCGCAAACCTACTGATTCATTTATAAGAACGCTTTTCTACTCTCTAAAATCATCTCGTACAGGCTAGAAGATAACTTGTTTTCTATACGAAGAGTTTAAAATATGACACAAGAACCCAACAATAAATAATAAATAATTTTCCTAAAAGTAAATCAAAAATGTGATGGAGTTATGTAATTATACGTAGCTAGATTGCAAAAAGAATATAAAGAAATTATGGCAAAATGGTTAGCTAAATATAATGATTTTTTTAATTTCTAAGTAATACACGACATGCTAAACGTCCATTTTAAATTTAGCAAAATATAACTTGCGTATTTGCACCCATGTAATTGATTGCAAAACTCAAATACTTTAATATATCAAAGCTAGACAAACGAGATTCCAGACAATTAGCTCAAAAGAACTAGATTATAATATACGGGATCATTTACGATGATCTGGCCTATTAAACGTATATCTGAAAGTCATTAAAACATCTGAAATTGCGGAGAACGATATTATGAGTAAAGAATTATTTCTGAAAAATATTTTCAATTTGATGTAATTTTGGAAATGGGTATCAACTTTCTTGTTGTAAATAGAACATCCTGTATATTACAGAGTTTTTTCATACTCCATTAACATAGGCCGAGAATATACCAACTGTAGGAAACTACTTTCTTTTGAAAATGTCGAATAAACAATTTTAACATCAATATCTCTTTTCTGCTGTTAGTTATGTAAATCAGCTTCGCGATTTTTATGGATTACATAAACGACTATTAATAGTGATAAATAAGTACAAAAAATGTTTTACATGCTGTTACGGATGCTCTTAACTAGGGAAAAGTCATTTTTTAATAGCAATCTCTATTTTTGATTACACCCAAAAAACATGTTACCTTTTATGCTTAAGTTCACTCCTTTTAAGTTATTTAAACAAATTCATACTTTCGAATTAATGGTAATTAAATTAACGCGGCAGGTTTTAGTTTATTTGACCCATAAACAGACAGCCGACTGGGCGAAGGGAATATTAACATGGACCGCCGAGTCGACAGATGTCTCAACAGAAACTGCATCGATCGATATATGAGAGAGTATACATTGGAAAATTCTGAAAAATTAATTACACTAAAGCCAATATGTACTAATGAACTAAAGCATTTTTAAGCATTTCCCGTTATACCGGAAACATCTGTCTACTTGGCTATTTTGAACGGAACATCCTATATATTATTAGATTTTTGAATTCGTAATTCAATTTTAAGGTTCGTTTAATATATTTGAAATGTTTACGTTTTTTTTTTAACATTTTTAACAGATGAACGATGCATGTGAACTTCTTTGCAGAATTGTTAGCAGTGTAGGATACTATTGGAAACCGTCAGCATTGCTAAAACGTGAAATTTTCCGTTCTATTGCTTAGTAATGAGAATTGCGCTCGTTTGGCAGCTCATTTCTTGTAATTGTTTTGCATTTAATGAATTTCCTTCTCGACATAATTTCCTCGCAGCTCCGTAGCGATGTTCCAACTTTTATAAGTTATCCAAATAATACGATTTGAAGTCTGCAAAATAGGCTTCCGTTTCAGCAGTGACCTTTTCATTTAACGTGAACCGCTTTCTGCCAGACCATTTTCTCAAATTTAGAAAAAGAGGGAAGTTATACAGGACTAAATCTGGCGAACGTAATGGATAAGGCATCAATTTTAGTATTGCTGTCGCAATTGCCCATGTGTAAGCCGGCCTTATCGTCATCTTCGCTAGTTATATAGAACATTCCATTAAGAAAAAATAATTTTCAACTCATATCTTCAAAATTCAAGAAATTCAATTTTTTCTGTCTTAATTTTTACAATCAGTGCAAAAAAAAATACACAATTCTGGTAGTTTAATCAACTCTGCAGCTCTAAAAGCAAGGAAGATAACAATAGCGCTGACTTGCTTTGGAACAGACTGTATATATTCAGGATAGTGATGTTTCTAATGGCCTTCTTTTTCATGGTCATGATGAGGTTTTAAAATTTTATCTACCTTATCGAACGATTTACTCACATCGTAAATTCCGGTAGTACGTTGCTACTTCCTAATTTACGTAAATATTCAGTGACAAAGGTCTATCTATTGCGGTTTTTAATATTAGCAAATATGTGAGTAGTAAGTTCTGTATATTTCTTAATATTCGGCTTATCACTAGCGATGGAAGAAAACTGATTAGATTTGACTAAATCGTTCCGGTACTTGCATAATGATTTTTTAATTATGTTAATAGGGGCTTTTTCAAAGTATAACTTTCAGTATATAATAGTAACCTTGATTTATTATTAATTAATATAATATAATTAAATCTATATCGAATATATATAATATAATATAATTAAATCTAATTTAATTTCATGTATTCTAAAATTAAGATGCATCCAATAAATAGAATATATTGTATCACTGGATCTTTCTATTTAGTATTTAGTATAAATAAAGGTATAAAATTTGCGGTTTTATTTTTGTTAACATTCCAACGTCCACCTGGACAAATGCACAATGGCTTTCTGTATACCGGTTGAAGTTGGAAAAAAAGCAAAAAAAACATTGCTAATCCTTGTCTTCCCACATTTGATTTGTTTGTGTGGTTAAGACGTTCAATTATTGGCAGCTAAATCATACGATTTATTTTTGGATCAAATTCTTAGTATAGTGATCAATTAAGTTTTGTGAACGAAATTTATTATTCTTTTTATAAAACCGTTGATTTGTTTGGGACGATTCTAAAAAGTTTTTCTTTTATTTGATGACAGATCAATTTACGTTTCTTAACGTATATGACGGATTTTGTTTACTCATTCAGATTATTTTTATCCAGACATGTAAAACAGGTACCGGCAATGCCAGAAAAAATCGTTGGTATACCTATAAAAATTGAATAAAACTATGCGTTTCTGATTAACCAGTTCCTTTCAAAACTGAAAGGCCATTTTAACAATTAACCGCACAACTAACAACCACAAACTACAGTGTCAAATGTCAACGTGTGATGAGAAAATGATGAAAGTGGTTCTATTACATGGATTACACGTTATATGAAGAATTTTATACAGATTAGACAACTTGGTACAAAATCCATCGTTTTTAATCAGTATCTCAAATCCAGATTTTTGGCCTAATCGAGTTCCACACTTCCTATACGCTTGCTCAAAATTTTTCCGATACCAACCCAGTCAAACGTTGTTTTTCCGTAACCTATAAGCTTTCCATAGAATTTAAATCCGCTGATCGGGTAGACTACCGAATTTTTACAATATTTTTTGTTGTAGAAATGTCTTTCGGGTGATGTCGTGCAGTTAATATTTTACTTGACGTTTCGCTGGCCATGCTGTCAGCTTCTTCAAAAGATTTCTAAAGACTTTACTAGACTTAGTCTTTAGAAATCTTCTGAAGAAGCTGACAGCATGGTCAGCGAAACGTCAAGTAACATATTAACTACACGACATCACCCGAAAGACATCTCTGCAATGGATTACGGTCGTGAAAGCCTACACTCAATATTTTTTGTGTTCAATCCAAGCTTTTACTATACTTGGGCTTTTGGTATTTTCAAATTAGCGGCATATTCTTTTCCTCGTAAGGTAATAGTACGGTTTTTAGCTTATGGACATATTTACTACTAGTCATAGTGTGCAGTATACGGGACCAACTCCATATAAAAAAAGCACCATGGAGCATGGAGCAAGACATGGAGCAATATAGCTATCCAGAGATACTTTCAATTTAATTTTCTTAATTTCCGTTTTTATTCTTATATTTGTACGTAGCTTTCCTCATTTAGAACTGATTAATGTATTATTAACGTTATTTTCTCCGATAATTTTTTTAAATTATTTTTACGATATTTTTGCACGATATAGAACTATGCCCAAATACACAAGTGTTCAATCCACCACAAACGTTATACCTTTGGTTTTTTAAATGGAATTAACTCCTGTATATTATTACGTTTTCGGATGCCTCTCTTCAATTTATGACAACTTTTTTTAAATATTTTCTATATCTATCTATCTTAGGTTTTGCGCTAATATTTGCTTGTGTAAACAGAGATCCGGATGTGATACAAGTCTACAAGCAATTGTTCCCAAAAGTGACTTACTGGTCTAAACATGTTGAAGTGCTACTGCAATTCATTATTTATTTCGAGGTTGGTTAAAACTGAATTTAGCAAGTCTAAAGAAGATACGCCTGCTCCCATTGAGATATTTCAACTTGTAGGGATCGTAATAAATTAATGCGTGATGAGTTAATGCTAATTGTTGTTGCAGTTTAATGGACTCGCACACATTGGTGCCTAATTTTAATATAAAAAAAAATCAAAACGTTTCTGACATAGGTGGAAAGTTTTTCTGCTGTTTTGGATCACTATGTTCCAAGTTGAGACAACAGCTTCTCGTAGACACCAAGTGTTGGTCTTCTAGCTATCCAATTTTTAGTCCATAATCTTTTTTCCAGATATTTTCTTAATTTTTATTGTAGCAAGTCTTGTCGAAAGATTCTGCTCAAATTATTTGTTTGTATGTAAACGGCCATAAAAGGCGAAAATAAATAAGCAAACGTTGATTAGAGTCCAGTATAGAACGAATATGTTTATTTAATGCATCGCACACTTAGTTTTTCCAGTAAAGAATATAATAAAAACATACTGAAAGTTGCTTAAAAAGTTTCGCAATTTAGCTGTCCAGCAAAATACAAGAAATTGCATAAATTAAATTATACAGATTATATCTTTATAAACACGATATTAGTAGTATTTTGTCGTAGGCGACATACATATTGCAAGTATCGGGAAAAGTTTATAAGACAATTCTGAAATAATTTTTCTATCAGATTCGTGAAAAATATACAGAATGTGCTGTTAAAAAAAAAATAAATTAGTAGGGATCAAACATGGGAACAATTGCGATTGCTATCTTGTAGTTGCGAATTGACATAACAATTTTTCGATGTATTGCTGAATATTCCAAGAAATACTCAATCGAATAAAATTTAAATCACTGCTCTATACCGGACATTAAAGGAACAGCAGTATTTCGTGAAAATCTTAAATTATGTGAAATATCTCGGACACCAAAATAGATTAAGTATTGTAAAATTATTTGTTGGGTAAAATTTTCGAAATTTTTCAAAAGTCTTAAAATAACAGAAATTAAGGGTCGCGAATTCGGGGGAGTGTCCCTAGACACTCTTTTGGCACTTGAGAAATTGTTAGATGAACTTTTTTAAGATGTAGAAATGAAAAAAACAACTAATTTTAAAGTTTCGAAAATTTCCACTGCATAAACACCATGTTTATGTGCTCCTAGGGAAAACAGCTTCTTGAATATTATTTATACTAACACACTTTTAACATTCTAGATTGGAATATTTAAATAAACAATGTAAAACTTGGAGGAAATCCAGACACAAGATGCCTGGACGACAATCAGGCATAAAGTCACAAATAAAATTCGTGTTGTTTACAACCATTGTTTGATTACGTTGACAATTGTTTTTATTCCATTGTCACCTATGATAAATTTTCCCCATTTAAAATATATTATTATCGAAATAGGTGCTGAAATCAACGATTTTTGCTGTAGAAAGACCTGACATTAATTAACGAAAAATGAGTCCTTCCCACAATTGTTGTTGCCTAGACATATTATTATTATTTCTACGCCCCCTAAAATATTCGGCTAAAAACAAGAATCTCCTTATAGGAATCGGGCTTACTACCAATACATAGACCCTTATTCGCGGTAGGTGGACAATGTGGAATGAAAAGAAGAGATGTGAATACAGCGCTGGTAACAACTAACCTCGTAGCTACTTATTTGTAACATTACAGTATATAAAATATCGATTAAAATTAACATGAATTGGAGAGAGACGTCCAAAAACGTAATCATATACAGAATGTTCCATTGAAACAAGCAAAATTGTCGTGCGCAGCAGAGACTAAACTTGTGCATAGTTTAATGTTGCGCAACACTTGCCTCTAAATACTTTTTATTTGAAAACTTTTTCTCTAAATTACTTAGGGAAGGTATTATATTATACCCACGCACTAGATGGACACAGTTTCTAACAAAAATTATAGTTTTTTTTTTACTCCTACAAGCATTCGGCGAATTTAAAAGAGCAGCTTTATGAAACAAGAGGAATACTTAACATTCCTCATTTCAACATAGTTCATCATTCTCTGATATACATATGTACATACATACACGCAAATATTAAATTAACATAGCGGTCGAGACATTCCATGTAAATATGTAAATTTAATCTGAATCTCCAGAGAATCACTGTTTGCTACTGGAATACTGACGCAACTATAGTGTCAATAAGAGAGAATGGGATGAAACTTATATGAATGTAATTATGCAATACGTTCATCTAGAAATTACTGAAGACTTCATGTAATAACCATTTAAATGAAATTCCACCATCTATAATAGGTTAAAATAAATCCACCCAACAATATAAATAACATTCTTCTTAGGGCAATCAGAAATATTAATAATTACAACTTAGCTTACTAAATGTTGTACAATTTCAAATATTTTAGATAAACGAGAAATACACATAAGTTCCATCGTAATCTATTTTCTTAATTGTGTTGAATGTCGAATATCATTTACATTATACACAAGGCCGCCGTTAAATTTATATGTAAAGTTGAAATAAATTAATTTGTAATCTTTATGTAAGTGTCGGAAAGCAATTAAAGATAATCAATTTTTTACTATTGCTTTGGGAAGACACTGTACGACTAATCAATGTCCTTTGAAAGCAAGAGTTAGTAAAAATAGGTACATGACGTTCACGTTTTTCTTGTTGTTGCTATTCATTAGCATAAGAATTTCTTATTGATATTGGATTGATACAAGTAAGGTTCGCAAATTACGGTTCCCGACCATAGGCGTCCGACTGGGAAATTCTTTAAGTGAATTCTATAATTTAGAAAAAAGATGGTTTAATTTAAAATTATTAGATAAGTAAAAATATTCTTGGAACACATCAAATTTAAATGTGCATCCTAATCTGAATTTTATCTCTCAATACTTAAATCATGATATACCTATTGCCAGGTAATCGCGTAGTTCACCAAAAGATGTCGAAAACTTCTCCTTGATTTTTGAACAGATTCGGGCCAGATTCCTGGCAACGCATGTGCATTGAAATGCAAGAATGTTCTATCCTAAATATGTTCGAAATCGTTACCGCAAATAAAAATATAACAAAAACAACGAGTAAAGGTTTCTGTAGGAGCACTGTTGTTATAAATGTCTGTATTTCTTTGCAGTACATTATTAAATTTTACTCTAACACAGACACTTGTTACTAGCCCTCTTCGCACGTTATTTATTATTTGCAAAGTTACGAATAACGATAATGGTGACCTCGGTAATGCCGTGGTGGCATTCGTTATCGTTTGGTAGTTAATGAAAATAGTTTGTAATCGGATGTTGATTTAGGGTGTCGCGCTCGTTATTCTTTAAAGAATCTTAGTTACCGGGTTGAAACCGCATGAATCTGCTGACGTTTCGCTATCAGTTGCATGGAGCTTCTTCTGGGCTGCTACCGTATTTATCGCTCCTTACCTCATGACCCGACCTCACAATTGAAAGCCTATCTTAAGTGCTCTTCCGCTTCTGAAGATATTCAAAAAAAGCACTATTCCTAGAGGCTGTAAGCCACCACATAAATTCTGCGGTCTGCCTAAAATCCACAAACCAAATATTCCCCTCCGTTCCATTGTCAGCGCCATCGACAGTTTAACTTACAAATTGGCTGATATCTCATCAAACTTTTAAAACCGTATCAACAAAAATCAGCCCACCAACACAGCCGAATTGATAAATGTATGTCTAACCTCCATTTATTTCCAATTCCGTGGAAAATTTCATGCATGTTTCTCGAACTGCCACAGGTTCCCCTTTGTGCTCGGTCGTCGCTAACATTTTCATGGAAACATGTGAATAACAAATCCTATGCAAAATGTTGGTTCAGATACGTTGATGACATCGTCGTCATCTGGCCACATGAACAGGAGTTCTTATCCGAATTTCTAACCTTCCCAAACATCCAGACATACGTTTGACCAACGGCAAACTAGGACACAGAATATCAGAAGCCAACCTACATGGACTGCTATTTGAACGCCCTTTCTCACCATCATATGGCACGAAAATAGACTTTAATAAATACATTAATTAAAAGGGCCGGGCGCCGGGCTGAGGAATGGAAAACCATTCCTCAGCCCGGCGCGAGATATCCAACCGTCACCGAAGGGGCTAAAGCTGAAAAAATGCTAGGTTTATCCAACTGCATATAATCATATACAGGCTCTTTTGTACATAGGAGCAGAGGGTGGGGGTCACGCCCATTAAGTCCCTATTGTACTAAGTTTAGTGCCCTTTAGAAACCGCGAAAACGTAATGATGCTAATTGTTGGATCAAAACTTCTTCAATTAAAAGTGAAAAAAAGGAAATTTCTACTTAAAAATTATTGTAGATATTTTCGGTATTTCCAGTTTTTTTCCAATACCCATAAACATTATTACTTTTTCATTACTTGGTGAATAATAAATATTAATTATGTTTTGACTAACTATCTGATAAAATTAATATCGGCAAGTTGATTTTCTTGCTGTAGCCTGTGCAGCAATAAAAATTTCACTAAAAAGCCCCTAGTTTGTGGTGTGAGTGTTAAAAATGTATTTAATCTAACCACATCGTCATTTAGTACTATTTTATGCAAAAGGAATTCTAAAATTGCGCAGACGTCGAGTATGTAGAAATATTTAATATATCTAAAAATCATCCAATTAAAATTAAGCAATTATTGAGGACACAAAGAAACAAGCGCAAGCATGTGATATCCAAAGCGAAATAAAACGGCGAGACTTAACTGCTTTTTTGTAATTTACCGAAGGCCATGGTCGTTTGCGGTAACTGTAACGCACAAAATTAGTCGGCATTTGTCAAACCGCAGATTATTATAGTAGCAAGTCAGTCATTATTTTCGTGTAATTATAAAGTTGTTCAAATCAACTAATAGTTAATGGATAATTAGAACGGTCAAGAAAACTTTACAAACTTCATGTCTGGAAAAACATCGTCTAAATATATGTACGTAACATAAGTGGCGATAAATTAGTCTGCTTTATATTTGCTTTTGAAAATTAACTTCCCAAAGAGGGAAAGTACGTTATATAGCGATAATAACTACGAAAGTGCTACGTGATTCACTGACAAAAATACCCAGGGGGCCTGTTGGCACATTATATATCTGACATTGAATGTTCTTTCTTCTCATTGTTTACTATGTGGTTTTTAAACGCCGAAGTGTGCGATCCATTTTTTTTTGTAATTCTTTAAGCTTTACAATATAAATTCTACTATTGAACGTTTGTACCTTCATTTATTTACAAAATGCTTGCAAATATGTAAATATATTTATCGCTACTTGGCAGTGCATGTTGTGAATATCATTTATATTCATATCGAGTGTGTTGTTTCCGCTAGTTTTTTTCACTAAACTTAAAAAACAAATTCAATAAACTTAATTTATTGTGCTTTTTTTGTGAGGGACGCCCCCGAAACCGACCCTTTGTCTACCATCTTGGCACCATCAGTTAGATGTCACATCAAGACAATTTGGGCTGTCTTTCGCTTCATAATTTGTTTTTTTTCCACTTCTCTACATCTCTCGTTCCTGATTTCAAAGGATTAGAAGCCCGGGTTTATTTTTGCCCTTTCTCCAATTCTCTTCAGATTCATTATTTCGATATCTATGTTTATCGTTTTTGCGCATTGTTTCTAGTTTCGTCCCACTTTTTACACTCGAAGATCGTTGTGCTGCACTGTATTCATATTTCCGTAATATGTGCACTCCTCATTTGTTTCTTTTTTAAAGCCTTTCGCGACCCATGTCCGGTCAGTACCTGCGTGAGGGAGTAATCAAGTTTGTTATGTGCACATTTTAATCAGTTTGGTATGTGAGGTACGAGTCTCTTGGTCCATTGAGATTTAAACTTACTTTTTCCATCTATGTTGCCGTATCTCGATTTTGGGCTGACTTGGCTGCGTGGCCGACGTTTCTGTGCTGTTTAGAGTTTTTAGAGTGTGCATTTGGAAAGGTTTTGCCTAAGGTCACTTTCGCAATTAGAACCGAACCTTCAATCATCATCATGTCATCACCATTAATTCATCACGTCGAAACGAACGCAAAATTTTCAATATTAACATCCGTGCGTTGAGTGTGGACGCTAACGTAGAGTATATTGAGATAAATGTCTTCTACTTTTTCTAATTCTTACTTAATATATACTTTTTCCTTCTCATTTTTTAAAAGTTTAGAGATTGGCAACAAACATCTAATTCTTCACATTCTTCATCGCTATCGATTCCCATTTTGGTATTAAAAACAAATTTTAAGCGACACAAGCGCCGGTAAGCACACCGTAGGTTGGTACATCGTCTCAATTTTCTAATAGCGTATTCCATTGGTTATTCTACAGCACTCGAAGTATGCTAGGAGTGGAAAATGAAGATGTTCCATTAGGAAATAATATGCGTTCCACCAGTAAAGTGAGAGCAGCCAGAATTGCACTCCAAGCAATTTTTATCGCTTTGACTAGAGGAGCAAGAATCGGCATTGGAATCCATGAGCGCTGCTCGATTCAGAATTTTTGGACTAGAGTTGCAAGCTGCGAGTGCTCCCTAATGCAGTCCAATCAGATATACTATGTGTTTCGCAACAAAGAATAGTAATCCAATTGAGATACTACCCGTTCGGAACGCTTTATCTCCCAGTTGGGAATTTTTGCTTTTACGTGCTAATCACGTTGACAAGTGGCAGCTGTTGCCGTCAATTGCTTAATATTTTAGATTCTTGTATTACCTGAAGCAAAGAATGTTTTGCTATATAAAATACGCAGGCAGGTTAAATGGTATAGATTTTTTCCATAATCCCTAAAGATTATTTCTCAGAATGGGAAGATTCAAAGTGCGACGAAGAGAATCCGCAAAAATTAGAGCCAAATTTTTCGGCAAGATCTCTTGCGAAATCTTCCCTGCAAGAAAATAAAACTCTTTTGGTGAATCCCAATTGTTACATTAGAATTCTAATCGATTACATAGCGGAAAAAGTACATTTTGATTTTCAGAGTAAGAATTGCATTTCTTTTCGCTTTTCATTTATTGATTTTGTATTCTTACGTACAGGTGCATACTTTGACCTTTGCAGCGAGAATGGAGATCTGCTTAGAGTGAATGAGATAAGACCATGCGAATCCGCTACGAAGGTTATGGGATTCCAGAAAACGTATATAGTTGTGAAATGTTCTCGTAATACGTTTTTATTCGAATTGCATCCGTTTTGAAAATTTGACCTATTTTTTTCATGCGCAGGTAGTAGTGATGGAGCAATTAAAGGTTTGGAGCCTTTGTTATATACAAATTCAAGAGAGTACTTCGATATCAAGTCACGTTTAAAGAAATATATATCTGCTTTAACAAAGAAATCGGCAGAAAAGGTACGCTTTTGGTGTAGAGGAAGATTGTATATAATGGGAGAATTTAATAAACTATATTATCAAAATTCAGTTAAACAAGGACGATGCAATTTAGAACAGAACTTGCAAATGAGATTTCCAACTTTGTATATGACAGTGAAGGGAATGGAAAAAATAACACAAAGGTATCCAGACTACACTACCCGACAAAAACATAGACGCGGTATCGTTTCTATTTACGAAACAAAGTTTATAGACATTATATAAAATGTAAATGAGGGTAATTAATACTTGTTATGTAAATAGTCCATTTATAGATATTTCTGGGTATTTATTGCTTTACGAGGGGTAATTGAGATTTTCCCAGATCAAAATTTTAAATGCGACAAAAATTTAGACCCTGAGCATTTATTACATGAATATAAGCAAAAATGTTTTAATTTGATACTTCTCTTTATATGCAGCGGTTGTGCTGGTAAAGTGTACACATTTCACCACGAGAAATTATATTTTATAAAAAGTGTTTGCAATATGGGTAGAAAAAAGCAATTATCCTTGATAGAAAGGGGTAAAGTTCTAGCCTGGCACCAGGATGGTGTTAGTAAGAAGGAAATTGCTCGACGGTTACGAAGAAGCGATCATTCCGTTAGAAATTTCCTAAAAGATACGGAAAATTACGGCAAACCAAAGGCCAGGTGCGACCGAAAGCTGTAAGTGAGCGGGATAAACGCATGATATTGCTGTGTGCATCCAATTCTTCTGCGTCTGCGAGAGTTATTGCAGAACAGGCGGGGTTACAAACGCACGTGCGTAATGTCCAAAGGATTTTAAAGGCGTCACCGGTAATATCACGGAAGAAAATGTTGAGAAAACCGTCACTTTCGGCGAAACACAAAGAAGCGGGGTTGAGATTTGCTGAAGAACACGTATCGTGGAAGAAACAATGGGAAAAAGTTGTATTTTCCGATGAGAAACGTTCTAATTTGGACGGACCGGATGGGTAGTCGCATTATTATCATGATCTGAGAAAGGAACCAAAAGTGAAAATGACCAGACAATTAGGGGGTGGATCTGTGATGATATGGGCAGCGATTGGATTCCGCGATAAAAGTGAGATAGTGTTTCGCACAAACAAAATGACATCTGTGACGTATAAAGACTTATTGCGTGACAATCTTCTACGTTTTGGAAGCCAATGGGCCGGGCGCAATTTTGTTTTTCAGCAAGATAACGCGCCAATTCATAAAGCAAAAACCGCTACTGAATGGTTTAAAGAGAAAAAGATTAAAACTTTACAGTAGCCGGCACGGTCACCAGACTTTATTAAACAACATTATTAAAGACATGTGGGATGAATTGGCACGTCGCGTTTATGGCGGAGGCAGTCAATATTTCACGGTACAGGAACTGAAAACTTCAATAGTGACTGAATGGCAGAATATCCCTCAAAATTATGTGTTAAATTTATATAAATCTATTAATAACAGACTATTGGAAGTGATTAAGAACAATGGAGGATCTACGCATTACTGATCACTCATTTGTTTATTTTTATTTTACATTTGCAACAGAGCGTCTAAATTTTTGTCGCAGAAATTGTTTAGACATTGGAGTAATAATTTATTATTTAGTTCATATATCACAGGAGGAGATATTTTTAAGTTTATTTTACTTTTATGAATAAAAACTTAATTAGATATCTTGCAAGTTTCGCAAAGAAATGTTGTAACCCTTAAAACCCTTAAAGCATTTTACCGCGTCTAAGTTTTTGTCGGGGAGTGTACATATCACTTACCCAGCTATAAACCAGGCTATGATATGATGGGTCACCTTTGTATGTTGCTACGATTCTATGGAAAGATTATTTGTTCAACAAATAATTTTAACCACAAGTCTTTGAGATATTTCGCCTGACAGTATTTCCTTTACCGCAATTTTCATCCTCTTTTTATAGCTTTCATGGAATTCCTATTGTTTTTCTGTGCGTTCTCCTGTTTATAGTAGGCAACTGAAATTAGAGAACAATACCAAATAATGATAATGCACTACACTAATTGTCTTTGTTGAGATACGTCCCGGTACATACCACGCGGAAAAAGATTTTAGCACAGCAATCCTTGTATATTTAATAATAGGAACAATTTACATTAAGAACCATAACACATCTATTTAGTGTAATAAAATACGTATCAGACCTAATTTTTGTTAGGGCAATTACATTTTTAACACTAATAGGTGTTAAGCATATTCTTCATATACCGGGGTAGCTTTCGTAATTTTAGCAAAAAATATACACTTTTTTACATTGCAATATTTGTTTCCTTTGAAATATAATATATGTACGTAAATATTGGGTTTTCCCTCGGGTGACCGAAACATGTAATAAACACGACTATATCTACTAGGGAAATCGTACCTTTTGAGGCATTTACGTAGTAGAAACCGAAGGACTTGGGAAAAGATCCTTAATAAATAATACGTATATGTTTTCAATATAGTATTTCTCCCCTAAAAAGAGAAGTTCCGACGAAAGCATGAAGCATTCCATTCGAAGACAATCCGACGAAAGCATGAAGCTTTCCATTCGAAGACAATCCGTCGAAGACAGTTTACACCGTGCTTCGAGTAGTCGAAGCTCCAGACGGACACTACAATCACCAGCCAGCAGTAAATACGCGTTTTCAGGGAAGACATCTTATTCAGCAAAGTAATTAAATGGTTTCTTCGATTTTGCCCGTACTTACTCATACATAGGTATGTATTCAATACGTATGCACGGAGTATAACCGAAACAATTATAATATCCCATTGTTTCAGCTAACAAAAATGGTTTCTATGACTCTCTGTGGTTTGGGTTATAATCGAAATTTTCAAGAGTAAATCAACTAACTTTTTTTTATTAAAAGCTAATAATAGATAATAATAATAATAGGTATCTTGTAATTTGGTTATCGATGTCACAATAAATTAAAAAAAGGGATCCCCAATGTTATTTTGTATCATATTAACTATTGATAAAATAGAAAATAAAAATCTGGGAAAATTTTAGATATTGCTAAAATACCAACAAACACACCACAAACCGACCACCTTCATCTGCATTGTAAACGTTTTCTGTTGTGTATTCCATGAATTGCTCGGGTAACTTTCCCAAAATCTGTTTCACATTTTCGTGATTAACGTCCGGTGACTCACTCGAGATACACTTGAAGCTAAGCCACTCATCAGATGCGCTGAACTTTTATATTTCGCTTACGTAGCTTCCACGATTTTCATACACCAACTACCATTCGAAGGAAATCGAGAGCGTAAATGGAAAGAGGAATACCAGGAACATGACTTGACTCGATCTTGGGTGAAATACCACGGCTAGCGAAGAAGCTACAAATATAAAAATGGGAATCCCCGTAACATGGGAATCCCCGGAACATGACATAGGTGAAATACCACCGCTACGCTTTTTTAACGTGTCTTTATATCCCTCTTCCGTCAGTTTTCGAAGCTTCGTGTCTACTCCTAGGATCGTTTTATATCTGTCGGTGAGAATTACCCTGACCTGTTCGGGTCATCGGGACGAACTTACATAGAAATGTACAACCAAAAAACAAGGTAAAACATTTAATAATGATGGGATTTAAAATGAAGGATTCCAAGCCATCAAGGGATTGAAAGCAATGAAAAGGCAGACAAGCTGGCTGGAGAAGCAGCGAATATGCCCTTAATCGGCTCTAGCACCTTCCGTGGCCTACAAGAGAGCCACATAAAGCAAGCAATCAAAGCATGGGAGGACGATCAAAAGACCTCGTACTGGAAAAATGTTCTAGGACAAAAATGGGCGAAAGCATTCATATCAGACTCGCCTAAAATAGCAAAAATAGTGCTATCGTTCAGCAAAAGGGACCTTAGAATACTGGCGGGATTTCTAGCAAGTTATGCAGTCCTAAAATATCACGTATTCAATCTAGGAAAAGCTGAAGATCAAATCTGTCGTCTGTGTCTGGAAGATCTGGAGACGGCGGAACACATCAGTCGCACTCGACAATAACCTTTCAGTAAACAATTTCTGACATCTACTGAACTGAGTAATGAAGATCCTAGAGTAATACT
This sequence comes from Oryctes borbonicus, assembly GCA_902654985.2. Lineage (NCBI taxonomy): Eukaryota > Metazoa > Arthropoda > Insecta > Coleoptera > Scarabaeidae > Oryctes > Oryctes borbonicus. The sequence continues at coordinate 7,257,607 of LR736866.1, forward strand.
AAGGTTTATTAAGAGCTTTCATCTGCTCTTACACATAAAGAGGCATTTTGTTACAATAGATCTATCAAGGTCGCAGTGACTAAAGGCATTTATGCCTTTACCCACTGATACTAATACTAATACATACTTTCAGCAATTTTATAACATAAATACATCTATCACCCATATTGGCAATCTCTAATGTTTTTAAATTGACCGCTTCGCTAGTGACGTTTTGCTTAAAGATTATTGGTTGATGCAAAGCTCCACCTATCGGCCGGTTGTCTAGGGTGCGCTTTGTTGGCTACTTTTTATATTATACCGTTACTTTGGAACGGTATAATATAACCGGTATCAAATGGTTATTATCTCATTGAGCAATTGATTATATTTTTTATACAATTGCTCGAACTGTTTAATCAAAGATTCGAGCAATTAAAAAATACTATAAATTTGTTTGATTTCGATTAGGCCGATTCGCTGTTAGATCATGTAGTCACTGCGATTTCGTTCCCAAATAATTTGGCGCCATTTCTACGCAGTTTCTAACCTAGCATTAACCGTAGTCAACACCAGCTTTAAATAATGAAAAAGTTAAAGTAAAGGGCCCAAGATTTTTGATAAATGCGTAAACGTAAATAATAAAAACGGACGTAAATTAGACGCACAGCGAAATGGCAACTAACATACCGGCCTTCTCAATGTGGGAAGTATGTTATGAGACGATGGAACTGCTAGAATTGGATCAGTTAGAAACTAGAATTGAACATCTAGCGAATATTATTAATACCTGGAAAGTAACCGATATTTTTGTATATAATTCAAACGGTACAATATCATACGAAGAATGTAATTTAATGTGTCAAAAATACAAAGCATTTACGCTTTGGTTACTGGGAAAGTTTTTCTATTTGTCGACACTTGATAATCTCTCCAGGTATGTACATTGTATTTTCACCACATCGTTATCTATTTTAGAATTCTCCATTGCAGAATACACAAACTTGTAACAGATGTGCAGTTGCGAATTTTAAATGTGGTGTTGTTTACGCAACCAAATATTTATCATGAACTGACTGCGGAATATTGTAATGCCGTAAAGTTATTGAATGGGTATCAGGATGGTGAGAAAATTGAATTGAATATATTTAGAGTCGACGAATTTAAAGATCTAAAAGAGAAAATGGAGCTCAAATCATTACAAATTACCGTTGATTCCTATAAAACATGTAATAAACTTAAGAAAATGTTTTTGAAGTTCATGCATCAAATAATAATAGAACGGTTAGAATCGTATTACGTTAATAATGAAATCGTAGAATATTTTGATACAATAATATATATCCTAAAAGAGGACGATGTTGATTTGAAGCTGGGTGTTTTAGGAATTTATGAAAGCATCTTGGAAAACCCTATCATATTTATCGATGAGTTCCCTTTGTATCTTGCGGAAAAGTTAGATCAGCTTCTCGGGTTGTTTGAAGCTTTGCTTTATGAAATGTACAATTTAAGTTTAAGTGTTTCTGATGAATGTAAAAAGCGAGTTGAAAAACTCCTTATTGTGATATTAGAAAGTAAGATATGTTGTTACGATAGGTGTAAGTTACGTATTTGTAAGTTTATTGTGAATAAGTTACTTTCAAGTGATGAAAATGGAAACATGAATATAGAAGTTCAAAGTAAATGCTGTGATATCATATTACAAGATGATGCATATGTTGAAAATATTTTGAAGAGCAAGTTGTTGGAAGATTTAATGAAAAAGAACGAGCTTGTGGCTTTGGAGTTGATCTTTTGGAAAATTAAGAAAGACGTTGAGAATTTCACACCGGAAAATGGTACTTCAGCCTGCGTCGTTGACAATATTAGTGCAACATGGAAAGAACTCTCTTTAATGGTAACAAAACGAATCCAACAATTAAATTGCACTAATAATTGTGTGTTGGACAGTATGTTAATGCTCGTAGATAAAATTATGGACAAAATAGTAAAATTCAAAATGAAAATGAGCCAAAAATTGTTCATCGGAAGATCATTTGATATGGAGTTCTTTCCAGAACCAGAATTTATTGTCTCTTTACTGCTGTTCATTAATGCACACCTTGGAAACTGCAAAACACGACTGCCTCATACTGTATTTGTAAAAATTTTGTCGAAAACTCCCGTATCTTCAAATACATCAAATATAGAAATCATATTTCACCTTATCGCTTATCCTTTTTTAACGCTTTTCTACAAAACTAACAATGAACTGCCTTTAAATTTGTTGGGAAAATGTGACAAGAGAGAAGCGAGAGTTTGCTTAAAAGAAATATACAAACACTTAGCCCTGTTTCAAGAAAATAAGTCGAGTGCTTTGAGAAATGTATGTGAATTTATGCTAGTATTAGAAAGCAAGTTAGGAAATAGTATAAATGATATAAACCGACACAATTTGGAATTGAATTTTTTGAGGATATTCACAGACGTGTACACTAAAGGATCTGGTCAATTACAAGTAATAGTAAGTATGGTATCTTCTACATTCTTTTTTACCCGTGTTGACATGTGTTTTACTTTTAGCTTGTAAAATACCTTCCAATAATGATAAGCTACTTAAAAAACTTGGATTTTGTACCAAAGCTGTTATTGCATACTTGCGATAACCAAAGTATAGCTGAAAACGTTATCGAAGCACTCCCAAACGCAGTATGTGTGCTGTGTTCTAACTATGTAAGAATAACAACATGGTCTAGCATCGATAACAAATTAAATATTAATTATAACTGTGTTAAGTGCAATTTTATGAAAGCTTCCGATGATAATTTAGTAAAGAAAGATATCTCGAACTTTCACATTGACCAAAATCCATTCGTTACATCTGAAGTCATTGAAAATAGAGCTAATAACATCGATCTTAAAGAAATACTTAAATCAGTTTGGAAATTTTCAACAAGCATCAATGTATCCATTCTGAAAACTTTCATAAAAGTCCTCCCATCATTATCGAATCATATTAACACGTTTCACACTATTGAAAACACTCGCGTGTGGATAAGGTACGCAGGACATGAAGATCAAAGTGTTAGAAAAGGATTCGTCCAAGTTTTTTGTAGCGTTTTAACATCATGTCAAGTGAGTTTTAGTCCCATTCACGTTTATAGCCAAGAATATACTCACTTTAATGTTATTTTTAGGAAAATGAAGTCATTCCAAGAAGCACAAAAGAGGAGATCCTTGAATTATGTTTAAACCAGTTATTTAAATTTGCGAAAAATTCATTGCAATATTCCAACTTTGAGTTACAAGATACTCTACTGGAAACGATTGATGCAATTACAGAATTGAAAGTCAAACCGATCCCTTTGGAGTGCATTAAAATCTTTCTTTACTTCATAATGATTCCTACGTCAAACTACCCTGCGATAGCTGAAAATTATCTACTAGAATTGGCAAAGAAACACAATACTAAGCCTTTGTTGCTTTATGGAAGATATCGAAGAGAAATTTGTCAATATCTAGTAGATTTGTGTGCCATAAACCAAGCTCTAGTATCTTACACGATGAAAAAATCCCTAGAACACATTTCTATAGTGCTCGGATATTTAAATGCGAAAGATTTCGTTTGTAAAGAAAACAGTTATTTGGTGCCGTATCTTGTTTCGTTGATCGTATTGATGCCGGACGTCTTGGATTTGATAAAAGAGACTGCCGATCTGAGCGAAATTGAACAAGGGGAATTGCTCGCCAGTAACTATGGCGGGATCTTCCTATATCTGTTTTTGAATAAGAGCGAGAAAGAGTTTAAGGGTTGTATGAAATATATCGAGGCTAAAACTGGGATGACTGCTTCGGTATTAAGGAAACGTAACTTCAAGGTGAGTTTTGTTAATTGTATTTTCAAAATTTAGTTACATAAAATCTTTAACATAAAATTGTATTTTAATTATAGGTTATCCTAAACGAGCTCTTACTAAACTTTCACGAAAAGCGAGAAAGGGTACTCGTAGCTCTAAGATTATTAGCCTCCGAGGATACGGATGGTGAAGTGATGAATATAAAAAGAATTCCTGATTACCTCCAACCTCGTTTCCTAGGCGTCTTACAGTACTTCGACACAAAATTGTTTGCAAAGAAGCAAGTTTTATTGAGCCTAGCTGAAATATTCAAATTTATGGGTCCTAAACGTATAGTCCCATTCAGATTCAAAATCATAGCGATGCTTCGTACAGCTTTAAATTTGAATTACAGTAACTTTCCAGAGTTAAACTGTAATGTTTGGGACGCATTTGTAAGAAACTGTGACATAGAATCCCTCGGTGGACAACTAGCAATGATATTTGTCTCGCTGCTTCCCCTAGTTGAAATATATCCGTTTAAAATTAATAACATTTTCTCATATTTGATTCTGCAAAACGAAAATCACCTCAAAGATTATATAGCCGACTTGTTCTTCTTGCTAGACTATAAAGTAGCTCCAGAAATTCACAACATGGTTAGAAAATATATGCAGAAATTCGAGCAGCTAAATTTCCAGCAGAAAATGCAATATTTGATGAAATATCTATCGCATGAAACTAACGAGGTTAAAATCCATGCCTTGAAGTATGTAAAGGAGATAATCAAGGAAAATCGTAGTGAGCTAGACACAATGATACTTGGATACAATGGTATGGATATTACAGTCGTAAATTTGCTCGAAATACTAACTGTTGGGTGTCGGGAAAAGGATAGATCTCTGAAACTGGCATGTGGTGAATGTATTGGTGAACTAGGCGGAATAGAACCCAGCCATCTACCTAGAAAGCAAGTTGGGTGTGTTATTTTGAGTAAATAAATATAAAACAGGTTAACTTTTAGGTATGCCGAGACGCAGTCTTTTACATTCTTTATCACCGAAGATGTATTTGTTGTAAATTCATTGCAAGAATTGATTCGTGCTTTGCAAGCAGAAAAAAACACTACGGTAAGCATTCGAAATCTCTACAAGGTAATTATTTTGAATTTTACAATAAGAAAAACAAAAACTTTAGATTATGGATAGGTTCGCTCTGGCCATTCAAGAGACCCTGAAAATCTACGGAATAGGACCTGAGACTAGCTCCCCCAAACATTCTATCTGGAAACAATTCCCTCAGGCTCATAAAGAATTGATGGTACCTTTTCTATCATCAAGGTATACCATAGGGCAAACCCCAGAACCTATGCAAGCCTCACCAATCTTCGGATCAACTGTTGGGAATACTTTCCAAACATGGTCCCAGAAGTGAGTTAAAGATTGAAATTTAACTACGGAATATGCCCTATTTGTGCATTTATTTTCAGCTGGACGTGTCTGTTGATATCGGCAATCAAAACTGACAAAAAGAAATTGTTAGAAGTTTGCTTACCAAGCATGAAACAATGCCATCGAACACTAATGCACTTCTTACCGCACATAGTGCTTCACTCTTTACTTGAAGGGTCACCGAATGATTTTAAGAAGTGTTATGACGAATTTGCCGCAGTTATTAACTCTTTCGAGCATCCCAATGACTTTCTAGATGACCAATTTGAAGTCGTAGCACCTTCAACATCAACGAATCGGTTTAACCAAACCTCTCAAGCTGCGACATCGAAAGGACTTAAGAAATCCCATTGCATGAAAGTTATTTTCATTCTATTGGATTTCTTGGAGCGTTGGATAAGGGAATGGCAATGGCAGAGAGGTGCCAATGGTAGAGATGATGATAATTACAAAAAAATATATGTGAGTATAATTTTGAAAACATTCGTTTCTGCAAGAAAATGATTTGCTTCAATGTCGTTTTGTTATTGTCATTTGTGGGTGTGGTCTTCTTTGCCGTTGTCAGTTGTGGGTGTGGTCTTGTTTTACTGTTGACATGTGTAGACTATCTAACATGAGTCATATTTTCAGCTTTTCCTAACAAAGTTTTGCAAGCTGCAGCTAGCCAAGTGTAGCTTCCGATATGGGGAATATTCAAGAGCACTAATGTACCTAGAAGACTACATCACAAACAATCAGCAGGAATTAGACAAAAACCTTCACTTCTTAGCGAAAGTAAGTATTTCTATTTTTATGTTCAAACAATTAGCTTTACGAACCCCTCATTAAATAGATCTATGCTCAACTTGATGAGCCGGATGCGGTTTCTGGAGTCTCAGCCTTGCGAAATAGAGAACCAACTATCGAGCAAAGAATATTGGAGTTGGAGGTCTCTGGAAAACTATCAGATGCGGTAGCTTGTTACGAACAGATCCCGCACCCATTGAAATTGAAGCATTTGCAGGTAATATTGATTCTGTCTAATGTTAATGTTTCCGGACATTATTTTAAAAGTGTATGCTCCTTAGGGGCTTATACATTGTTACTTAGATTTGGATAACGTAAACACTGCCTTAAACCTTGCCCAAAATGCTATCGAAAGACATCCTGAATATGAAAAGCTGTTATTAGAAATGGAAGCGGAACCATTCTGGAGGTTGGGAAATTATGACGACTTGGATAATTTGGTAAAAAATCCATATTTAAAAGATAATAATAGTTGGGGAGTTAAGATCGGTCAAGCTTTGTTAGATATCCAAAATGGTAAGACATATAACATGATATTTAGGAGTAAGAAGAATAATATTAATTTGACATCAAGCAAACATTAAAGCATTCTTAGGTTTATCACATAGAAATTGCAGATGAAACGATTAATTTTAACGAGACTCTGAAGATTCTACGTCTGCAACAAACTGACTTGCTAGGAGCAACTAGTCTTGAAGAAGGTATATATCAACACGGATATGAGTCAATTGTTAAACTACATTCCTTAAATGAATTGGAACAAGTTGAAAATGTTATACGTGAGCTTCTGTTGAAACAGAATGATCATAGAGCGGTAGAATCTATTGTTAAGAATCTCTCGACTGTATGGGAATTACGTATCAAGGTACTTTATTAAATTTAATGTTTAATGGTTGGTTTATTTCGTATTAAATTCAATAATAGGTGGTACAGGAATCGATTAAAATTATCGAACCAATCCTTTGCCTTCGAAGAGTTGCTTTGAATCAAACCAAAAGACTTGTGAAAAATAAAGTGCCTACTGCAATACCTCACATTGATTCTTTGCTGGGTGAATCTTGGCTATTAAGTGCTAAAGTTGCTCGTCGAGCTGGAGTGAGTCGCTTACTATTATGACGAAATATTTTTAAACATATTTAACCGTTTCAGTTCCATCAACAAGCTTACACCTACATTTTAAAAGCCGAAGGGTATTCTCCCCCGAAACTATTCCTGGAACGAGCTAAATTACACTGGTTACGTGAGGAACATGAACAAGCTTTAACAACATTAACTAGAGGTGTCGAGAAACTTCAAACGGAACTGTCTGATGACTTTGGGTCGAATAAACAGTATGTTTTTTTTTTTGTTTCTATAAGTTGTTGAATTAAAAATTTCTCTCTCGATAGGAAAATGTGTGCTAAAGCAAAGCTACTAATTGCGACTTACAATGATAAAATATCTAATGTCGACACCGAAGTTAATATTATGCACTATAAAGGGGCTTTGGATATTAATAAAGAGTGGGAGAAAAGTTATGTAAGTAATTTTAACAAATTTAACTTCACTTCAAACTATTGTGAATAATTTAACGTTGTTTTTAATGTAAATAATCTAATATTTCAAAATTGCCAATTAATTCAAGGATAGTAAATGTTACAAGAGGTTTATTCACTAAATGCTCAAAATAGCCAAAACCGCGTACGTTTCGATGGCCATGAGAGCAGTTGGATGAAAATTGTTCATTGGGTCTTGTTACATGAGCACGAATTCAATTTCTCTTCTAGTCATATATTATCTCTGATAATAAATGCGTGAATGAAAGGAGGATACTGGTAATCATTTGGTAATAGGTCATTGCCATACGAGGATGATATGGAAAGCACCCGTGTTTGGAAACAGATGGCGCTTTGTGTAAAAATCTGCATGAAACTGAGTATTATTATTTAGTCGGCGTCTGTTAGAAAATTCGTCGAGTAGTGTTGTATTGAGAGCTGTTGAAAGCGAGCAAGTTCATTTATTTGTGGAATTATTGAAAAAGAACCGGTCAGTAATTCCATTTTTTTTTTTGATGGGTAAGCGCGCAGGAAAATCAAAGAACCATGTACCTTTAATAATTACCTTTAGGTACTGGTTTAAAAAATTTATCAATTGGCCGAACATCCATCGTCTTTAATGAAAAGCGGCCAGGTCCTTCCATTGAAGTGATTGCGAGCTATACGATCAATAAAATTCATGATATTGTGTTAGCAAAACGCCGGGTGGAGATTAAAGAAATGGCAAATACTTCTTTTACTATGAGAAAACTATTGGCGAGATGGGTGGCGCCTCTGCTGGCGATTGATAGAAAAACGGAATGAAGTTGAACAATATTTGTAGCGTTCACTACCCTTGAATTAACTGCCAAATAATCTAATACTCTCGAATGTATTTTAAAATTTGATTAACAGGTATCTCTAGCCCAATACTATGATAGAATCTTTCAAAATTACACTGGTGAAGACCGAGACAGTAAAGGCAGTGACATACAGATCCATATGATCAACTATTTTGGTAAATCCATGCTATTTGGTACCAATCATGTCTATCAATCGATGCCAAAAATGCTTAGCATTTGGTTCGATTATGGTACTAGACTTCTGGAAGCTACGGGCAATGTTAAAGATGAGCGGAAACAAAACTTATTGAGGATGACAAAGTTAATTGATAGTTTCCTAGAACGTTTGCCGTCGTACATATTCCTAACGGCTTTCTCGCAGATTATATCAAGGATTTGCCATCCACAAAAAGAAGTATAAATCCAAAAGCTGCGTATATACTTCTGCAAAGTGAATTGCGTTCCTTTTTTTTAGGTTTATATCGAACTGAAAGCCATCATCATTAAATTGTTGCTACATTATCCGCAACAAACTATGTGGATGATGATTTCAGTTATAAAATCAGGATATTCTCTACGTTCCAAGAGATGCGCCGAGATCTTAGGGGATAGCAGGCTGAGAAATCCCGTGATGATGAAATTAGTGACAGATTTCACAAAATTAGCTGGATATTTGATCGAACTTAGTAATAAGCCCATATTGGAGACTGCGAATTCCATTAATATCAACACAATATTCAGATCTCTTCCAAGGTAAGTAGAACTGACGCACAAGTACTCATTTTGCTTTGCAAAAAAATGTCTTTTTCCTCCGATACAGGTTGTTAAATACGGAAGACTTCAGTGAAATTATGATTCCGACACAGAAGTTTAGAAAGTTAGTCCTTCCAAATCCAGATTTGAGGACTACACAGCACAATCCATTTCCAAATCGTTATGTGCATATTATTGGGGTCGAGGATGAAGTTGTAATATTGCAAAGTCTGCAGAGGCCTAGAAAGATTACTTTTAAAGGTTCAGATGGGAAAGGGTATGTTCCAGAAACTTATATTGAACGACTTGAATCGACCTATTTTAATAACAAGCTAACGAAGTATTTATGTTATTTTAGTTATATTCAAATGTTAAAACCCGAAGATGATCTTCGCAAGGACTTCCGTCTGATGGAATTCAACGATATAGTAAATCAAATGCTTTTGAAGGAACCTAATTCAAGACAACGTAGATTGAACATCCGTTTGTACTCTGTGGTACCGTTAAATGAAGAATGTGGTTTAATTGAGTGGATTCCGAAACTAGTTGGTTTAAGACCCATCGTAATGTCAATCTACAAACAAAAAGGTGTGTATTACTTAAATTCATTATCCTAGTATGTAAAAACATACAAAATTATTTTATAAAGGATTAGGAATGCGTACAAAGGAGATAAAAGAATGCTCTGCCAAATTACAAGATTCTCTAAAAGTAAAAAGGGGAATATTTGAAACCATATTGCTTCCTAAACATCCAGCTGTGTTAAACGACTGGTTCCGAAAGTCATTCCCAGATGTACAAGTTAGTAGAATATGATATAGATATATCGTGGTTTATTCTTCATTTCATGGTGATTTAGGGCTGGTTAGCAGCTCGTACGGCTTATACAAGGACAACAGCTGTAATTTCGATGGTTGGTTACATTCTAGGACTAGGTGATCGACATGGTGAAAATATTTTACTCGATTCCATCAGTGGAGACACTGTACATGTTGATTTCAATTGCTTATTTAATAAAGGTTGCCATTCTACACTTTATTTCCATCAAAATATAGACTGTGGATATTTTTAAGGTGAAACTTTCGAGTGGCCCGAAAGAGTTCCCTTCCGTTTGACACACAATATGGTGTCAGCTATGGGACCTTTAGGGGTCGAGGGCACGTTCCGTAAGTCATGCGCATGCACTCTGAAGGTGTTACGAGTACATACTGATACATTAATGTCAATTGTCACACCATTCGTATATGATCCCTTGGTGTCGTGGCCTAGAAACAATGCTGCCGGTACTAGTGCGCAAAATGCTGAAAGAACTAATGAGCAGGTTGGTGTTATGCACCTATTGTATCATTGAAAGGGTTTATGCTTATTTATTGTAGGCTGTCGAACATGTTCGTAATATCAAACTACGTCTGCAAGGTATGATTCGTACCAGAGGTAAGCCATATTCCATCGCATTATCAGTTGATGGCCAAATAAACAATATCATCGAAGAAGCTATAAGCATCGATAACTTGTGTCAAATGTACATAGGTTGGGGAGCTTATTTATAGTATCTTGGAATTTTTGAAATTATATATTTACGAAATATTTTGTCTATTGTTATATATTAGTTTTTGTATTAATAAAAACCGTTACACATTTTTTTTTAATCGATTAAATTTGAAATTTAGTCCTATGATGACTGTATTTTTATGCCTTCTAGCAATGTATTCAATTCATCCTTAACTTGTGTCATGGTAGGTCTGATGGTTCTCTTCTCTTGCAAACATTTCAAACTAATCCTGTATAGTTCAATAGCGTAGTCTATATTATCATGCTGCCAAGACCCAGCTTTTACATCTATTACCGATGATAAATTTGTTTCATCTGTCAACGCATCTTGCACATATGTGACCTGTATAGTAAAATTGAATTAAATTATTTCCAAGCGGTACACTTTTTAACTTACAATGTCATTTCCATTACGGTTATAATCTACTGGTGGCAAACCTGTTAGTAGTTCCAATAAGACAACTCCAAAGCTATACGTGTCCATTTTTACTGATACGTCGCCTCTGAAATAGTGTATAATAGCTTCAATTACGAAATTATTACTTATTAACTATAACATGACGCTACAGCGGATCAACAAAATGTTAGGGAGTTACTCTACGTTCATATATACATATATTTTTCAAAGTTATTTACTGCAATTTCAGTGACATGAAGTGCGCAAGTCTTGTATAGGGTACACGTTAACTCTTGTATACAGCTGGCGGAAAATATCCTTGCCTTACTAATTGTAAAAGTTCATTTATATCTCCATTTACCTATGCGCTTCAGGAGCCATATATGCCGAAGTACCTAATATTTGACCCGTTCCTGTTGTACTGCTCGAGGATAATCGTATTATTCCAAAATCGCAAAGCTAAAACATACGTTTTATAACCAATACAGAAGATATTAAATTATAAATACTTTGGGTCTATCATCATCGTCCATTAATATGTTCGCACTTTTTATGTCTCTATGAATTAAAGGTGTTGAGTAAGCTGTATGCAAATAAGCAACAGCATTCGCGGTGCCCGCTGCTACATGAAGGCGTTCCATCCAATTCAAAGTATTTGTTTCTTCCTGTGAAGTTACAATTTTATATTGAATCGTCTGAAAGATGTTTGTTGGAGATATCTAATACCTGTAGTCTATCCTTTAAATTTCCTCCGGGTATATATTCATACAACAAGCAATAAGTCAATCCATCGCATGAGTATCCGAGAAGAGAAAGTAAATTGTCATGTTTGTACTTATATAAAATTTCAACTTCATTTGTGAATTGCCTAGATACAAAATCGTCTGCTCGAACAATATTTAAATCTTTTAGATTGATCCTTTTAACTGCTATAGGTCGGTCCAATATACCAAAAGCTATGTACACCGAACCAAATGCACCGGATCCTAAGAATCTCCCATTAGAATTACGTCCTTTTAAAGTTTCATAGGGGTAATCATTAAATTGGTTGGTAGCAATTTCAAGTTTTTCGTAGTCGTAGTGTTGTAGTAAAGTATTTAGAAGTAAAGACGGTAACGGTGAACCTAATGAACGAGGCACAGACATATGAATAATGCTACTAGTTTTTTGTAATGCGTCAAAATCTGGCAGATTCGGATTTAAGGTAGATTTGGTATTAGTGGTAGATGTATTATTTAATATACTTAGGATTGGTAAATTAGAGTTTTGATCAGATGAAAGATTGCTACTACTTAAAAGTGCTGAAAGTGGAGGTCTCATTTGTTGGATTGAATCACTGTGAATATTCTCCACATCACTATTTAATAATTCGGATATAGCAGGTATGTGATATGAAGAGAATCTTATTAAATCTGTATTAAATGGTTGGCCATTAATGAAATTATCACTTTGAGATTCGTTAATAAGAAATGGATTTTCTTGAAGATTAACATTAATAGGTGGTATATGATGTACATTTATGTTGGGGATATCTCGATTTGGGCTGGTTTGCTCTATGGGTACATGCCGGTAGCTCATCTCATTATCTGAGTTTTCAATTTGCCTTCTCTCCGTAGGAGTTAACTCTATTCTTGCTTCTGGTCCATCGTTTGGTCGTTGAGGAGGACTTTTGCCTAAAATGTTAGCTAAAAAATCTGCTGCTCCATATAGTCGACATTCTTGTAGTAAGAAAAACAAATGACCTAAAGTAGGTCTGATACGACCCGATGAACCCCATTCTTCGAACAGTATATCGGAAGGCAATCTATTAGATCTTTGGGAAGCTTGCTCAATTATTCTAAAATAATCTTCTTTACAAACATGAAGTTTATATAAAAATATTACTTACCTGATATGATCTGAATTATATTTCTGGCTACCATTTCCAATTCTACACTTATAGTTTTCTTTTTCTAAATGTTCGGGTATTAGACTCATAAAAGTTTTCCAATTACCATGTAACAGTCCTGCTAATTCCGAAGCATAAGTTGGTGCCAGTTTTCGAATTTCTGTTGCTTCCGATAAATTCATCTTCTTCTTCGGAAGTATTGTTGGTTAGGTTAGAAAAAGCACTGTTAATGAGAATAGTGAAACTTAGGGGCAAATAATAGGCGAGGTTATGTTGGATGTCTAACGCTTCCCAGTACACAAGTAGCACATTAACACTTTGCACTATCGCATTTTACGATTTATCAATTCAAAATAATCCTGGCATAATTATTTTTACAGAAAAAAAATGAAAACAACCTAAAATAATGACACTTCAATACGTCACCGCATCTGTTAATGTTATTATTACACGAATTACTAGCAGTGTTGCCTACAAATTTAATAGCAAATTCCCTTCTTGCGACACAAAATTTTAGTTCCTTTTGACCGTTTAAACATTTATTTATATTATTCTACAAAATGCGTTAATTGTTAACGAGGGTTTTGATGTATCTCTGTTTAATATACTGTGGTAGTACGAAACGTTGAACACAATGGCAGAACAGTGTCGCCAAATTGAAACTACAAAAGTTACTAGATTGACCGGTGAAAAATCACTATCACATTTTCACTAGATCAATATTACATACCCTGAGGATATCGGAAATTAAATACGATTGATATGTGAAACGTTTTATTTGAAAAATTAATAGCAAATATTCACAAAAAATATCAAATATCACTAGAATTAGTGAAAAATCAACAAAGCTGGCAACACTGCGGAAAAGTAATAATAATGATAGCAAGGACTGTGGCGTAGTATTGTAAACAACACATAAGTATCGGCACCCTCCGCACCACACAAGTTTAATTTATTATATAGTAATATAATAATTAATCCGGGACGGCCGTTTCGAGGACACAAATGGTCATGGTCCTCATCATCAACCGGTGACCGGTCATCATATCATTGCATTTGGGGAAATGCACCGAATATAGGTAGCACCACAAGCATCGGAAACCGATTAGTTAACTGATAAATACTTTTCAAGAAAATTTGATCATTTTTGAAACTCATATAAAAGCTCCGTAATTTTATGAAGAATTGATCGCGTTCTTATATATTAAAAAAATCCCTCTTTTTCCAATAAAACTTCCTTTTCGGAATTTAATTCCCCAAAGGCAAAAATTTGCCATGGTTAATAACACTGGATAGCAGTGATAGTTTCACAGATAGAAGATTTTTTTTATATGTGATTTAACTTTCGAGTTTCAAGCGCTTTCAATCAGGGGAACTGTAGTTAAGGCAATACAACGATTTTCTCTGTAATTTTTATTCACGTGGTCATTTAGGTTGCTCATGAGTACAGCTAGGTTTCTGCATTAGCTATACCATGTGCTGCAAAAGCTGACATGTCGTTTAGAAATCGACACATTTGCACATATCGCTTTAAAGGATGGTAGATAGATTAGAAAAAGCAATGCCTCGTGGCCAAACCCCCCAATTAAAAATTAGACAAACGTTAATTAGATGGTAGGGAGAAATCCAGAACTAATTTGTTTCATTTTGGCCCGATGGTATTCTATTACTATCTTCGAAACGCTCTGTATATATATATATAAAGGATACAATTTTTGTTGGGGTGTTACTACTGTAGACAGCAACATACAGTATGCGATACTGCGCAGAATCATAAAGAGATGCTATAGATACAACAAGCCTTATATGGATGTGATGATGTGAGAATGATATACTTTATAACCGTACACTGTATTTTCAAACCCATCCCTGTAGCTTCATGGAACTACTCCACCTTATCACTAAGCCTGCAGAAACGGGTTGGCGCTTCACAAAATTAGCGGAGATTAGACAGACTCGTGTCTATTCGTCTCATAAGAAAAGGTTCGTGTTGCCTACTGGTTTCCCCCCGAGAGTCTGTCTATTCTGTTAATTACGTGAAGCACACGGAAAGTGTACTCGTTGCCGCAGGTTTACTTATCAATAATTAAATAATACACAAATGTGAAACTGTTGCGCGAAATCGCCATTTCGGCGGGATAAAAGGTTATAAAACAGTGTTTATTTCGTTCTATTTAAATAAAATATTCCATAGCATGCTGCTGATCCCTGAAAGAGCAATTTAATTTAGATTTATATCCTTAACCTTACGGTGTTATTTCATTTCAAATACAGTTACAACATTACATAGGTTAAAAAAATTTAATAAAGTTGAAATTTTCATAAACTAATAATCAATTATATCATATCTAATATGGGAGTCACCTTCTACCAAATATCTAGTTAAAACAAAACTATACTCAAGAGTCGCGCGTTTTTCCTAAAATAATTTTTTTGCCATATATACGATCATGTGTATTTACTTAAAAAAAAAAAACCATTATTGATGCAACAGCTTTTACTTGTATTCAATCTATGATGTATAATGTAGAAAAATCATTGATAAATATCTAAGATGAACTTATTAAAAAATGTTGAATCAGAATAGATCGGCAGGAAATAAATGCTCTAAATTACATAACCAATTAGAATATTTATCGAACATAAAAAAGGTACCTAATTTTTTCTAAAACTCTTAAGTATCGGGTAAATATTATCGAAAGCTTCCTTTATTTCTTGTCGAGATTTACTTCCTGTGAATAACACTTTACCATTAACAAAAATAAGTAAAACTAAACGTGGTTTAACCATCCTATATACAAGTCCAGGAAACACCTCAGGTTCATAGCTAAACCAAAGAATAATTAATTACAAATGGAATATGAAGGATTTATGAAACTTACCTACTAAATTGACCATGCATCTGGTTTAAATTTTCCAATTTTATCGGAAACCTAAGGTCACAAGATGCTACGATATTTTGGATTTTGTAATTAGTAAATTTTACCTACGAAACATATTGAATTAGCTACTTAGTAGGAATGAAAATATCCAACATACGTTAAAATTTAATTTTTGCAATATCCGTGTGAACTTTTTTGAAGCTAATAAAGCATCTTGCTCATTTCTAGCACCAGTGCAAATTATTTTACCCGTCCTAAAAATTAAAGCTGTAGTCCGCGGCTCTCGTATCCTCATAATGACACCACCAAACCTTGACGGATTATATTCGGAATTTCTCGTGCGGAAGTTTATTGTCATTAAATCTAGTTCACAACCAAGCTCTACTGTAGCAACACAATTTCTGCAACGATAAATTTAAATATTGCACATAATATCGTATAATTAACGTACTGTAAAGTTATGTTAACAAATGGGTCGTTTGTGGCTGATCCGGGAATACTCACAGTCATATTTGAAGGATTCTGCAAATAACAGTGTATGAATAAGATCTGATTTACGTACATTTTTATTATGCTTACAGTTTGCATTGATGCTGCAAGTTGTCCTCCTAAAGGTGTTGACCAGTCTGGTACCGGTACTGCGGGAGTGGTTTTTGTTGAATTTGCTAGCATGCTTTTTAAAACAGCATCTGTTCCTTTTGTCTCCATAGTTGCAATTAGTTTATTTTTTTACATTTACTGCTTACAAAAAAAGAACACTACGGTAACTGCTTTCACATATCGTAATGAATTGGTAAATAATCACCTCGCGAATTTTAGTTACCTCATCTGTTAAAGAAGAAAACAATTACATCGTATTCCATAATTTATAAATTAAAATATGTACCTTTAAAATTGTGGTGGTATTAAACTGCCTTTGGTTTTAAGAAAACAGGGAAGTTGGTGATATCTGGGACAAACACGAATGTGGCAGAAGATAGCAGAATGTGGGAAGAGATTGGATTCAATCTGATTGGATTGGATGATTGGACGTGTATTCTGACATTTTCACTCTGACACGAATTTGGTTTGTCGCTTGACTAAATTGTAAGAATTGAGATTAAAGTACAATAATTTCAGTGTTCCTAAAATATTATCAGGACAAGCTTTGAATTTCAGTTAAGAGCCGTTTTGCCCACTATTTAGTCTGAAAATAAATTAGTTATCGGTCATTAGTCATTGTTTATCTCGTAAATGTTTTGATGGTCTTGAACTTCATAGCGCTTTAGAGGTAGAGGTATTATGTTTAATAATTTAATATAATAATAATAATAATAATATTAATTCTAACCACATCTTTGTTCAACATTTCGTTAAATAATTTCTTCTTTAAATTATTATAACTCCATTTATATAAACATGACCTTGATTCATTTTAATTACAGGCGATAGGAGGGAAATTTACAATGTCGCAGAGGAGTCGGATAATAGATCTGTATAAAACTGTAAATATTTACAAAGTCTATAAGATAATTAGTTGAAGTAGTTGTTTTAGTTATTACATCTGGGCAAAGATTATCCATCCGGTTATGAATTCTTTCGTACCAGATTACACAGAGCTTTTATGAAAAATAAGGACGTTACTGATACTGAAAAAATTGAGAAAATGATTGGGCATGGTCAATACATTGTAAAAGAATTGGAAGCTTTATACATGTTAAAGAAATATCGGACATTGAAGAGAAGATATTATAATGAACAAAAATGAAATAATTTTTGTAAATATAATTATTGTATATTTAGTTTGTTCTTTTAAATATAGAAGCTTTATTGTGGTGAATAATTTCAAATTCGCCGCGCAAATCTATTAATATGTTTTCCTAACTTACCGACCATGTGAGGTTGGCGAGATGGCTGTATGAAGAGTGGAGGTAACGGATTTGTTAAAACGAATAAAGAACTAGTTTGTAAGAAAAAGTGTTTTTTAATTTAAAAACGAGAACCAACTCGGCTACATTATCGTATTTGATTTCTGAATGTATCCCATAAATAATTTGTGTAATTTTGGAAATGTAATATTCACTTATTTCAATACTTTAAAAAATTTATTCTCCTATCGTTGCGCTTTTGCAATACAGATGTCACTATTTACCATTTACTATATCACAAGTATCAAGGTAAGTCAACAGATGGCACAATAAACTTATTTATATTGATAGCAAAGGACTGTGGCGTAGTATGCAAACAATGCAAAAGTATCGGAACATTTCGCACCACAATTAATTAATCAATTCGGGACAACCGTTTCGAGGATGCATGGGATCCTTATTCTTATCCTTATCTAACATTCCTGTTCTATCCCTACTTTCTAGCAAAATATTATTTATGAATACCTGCCTACTTTTGCCCCCTACGTACACTAAAAACGTTTCATGAGAATGGGTTCGTGTTGCTTATTAGTTGCCCCGAAAGTCGATAAAACACGAGTCTGTCTAGCTTCTGCTAATTTTGTGAAACGCACGGAAAGTGTGCTCGTTTCTGCAGGGTTAATCATAACTTATGAAATTTTTGTCATCGTTTTCTTTAATTTTCCTATATCTCTCCAACTTACAACTTCATTTATAAATTTCGATACGTTGGATCCATTAAAAATTACTCCAATTTTTTATGTCTTATGGTAAGCGAGCTATAAGTGTTAGAATGTTGGGAATCTCTGATCCCTATCTTTAGCCTTTTTCAACGGTCGTAAGCTGCGTACAGATATGCAACAGACCGGGGCGCAACGTTTGTCGTTGCGCGACGAAGAACGTTGTGATTTAAAATTCGAAAAGCTCAGAAGCTCGAGGCATATCCTCATCGTCCGTTCATGTTATTTTTCCAAACGTAATAATACCGACTAAACAGTGGCGTATCTGGAACATTTGCGTCCTCAATTTGCCGTCATTTCTAAATCAAACAAAATCAAGAATGGTTACTAAGAATTACCCAAATAAAAATAAATAAATAAATAAAAAATTTTATTTTTTCCCCACCCTCTCTCTAGGTATGCTGCTGCGATTAAACGCATTGATGCTCACGTACTCGAGTCGAAACTTGTAAACAGCGGATACAACATAAATGCGTAACATTTCTTTGATTCGACAGCGAAAGACCGACCACTGGTAGGTAGAATTCGTAGAATTCATAGTCGAAGTATAAGTTAGCCAACACTTGATGGTCGCACACCTGGTGATGGCAAATTACAAGGCGCTTCCATACATATCTGAAAACTCGTGAACACCATTTTCTTTTGTTAAATATCGACGAAATCTTGTCGTGTAAAATATTCAGCGTAGAATAGTGCAGAATCAATAGTACTTTTTATAATAAATTCTAAATATGTATCATCTAAGGGATACTTGTACTGTAGATATTGTAATATTAGTTTTGCACTAGGCATTGTACTAAACTAGCGTTAACTTAACACTATTGTGGCATTATTTTAGTGTTAAACATGTTTACTGTGTAATTGAATGTTAAATGTTAGTACCATTCTGTAATTTTGTATTCTTCTCCGTATTGCTAAAATGATACGTTGCAAATTAAAAAGTTTGAAAGTATTATACAATAACAATGAAAGATAAAAAAAATTATTACCACTGTTTTTCAAAATACACACTTTTACATGCACTTGAATCATTTTCTGCACTATGAAGATGATATCTTCGAAACGTGGTTTTTGCAGGCTTTAACAGCTTCTTGGGCTAATAAAAATCGCCGTTTTACATTATTTGGAAACAAAAAGAAGTCGTTAGGCAATAAATTATGTAAATGCGGGCAATAAGATACAATTCAATAGTTCTCTCCTTTAAATAATCAATTGTTTTAACTACTGTGTGAGAGTTGGCATTGTCATGGTGATCAATTGTTTTTCCTAATTTCATCAATAACTTCAGGTAAACAAATTGTTGTATACCGTTCAGTATAAGCAGTGCTTCGTGAACTAACATCTTTTGCTAGATTCGGTTCATCTGGCAACATCTAAACAATTGATTATTGTCTGAAATTATTGTTCTTCTGCTGAGTTGTTCATATTTTAATTATAAGTTAGATTAATTAGTATAAAATAAATGAACTAACATCTTGTAATGAAAGTGGCATTAAAAGCTTAAGAAGCAAAGAATATAAAATAACAAAATAAAGAAATAAGTAAATATGTTAATTCACTATCAACACTATTAACGTAATTAGAACCATAAAAGTGCTTCGGAAGATTTTAAAGAGATAATTAAAATTTTAAATAGGAGCGTTACTCTTCCAATCATCATTTCAAATTGATTCAATTCATCCTCCAGTAGCTATTTATTTGTTAAATAAAGTAGATTTCAGGCGGCTCTAGATACCATTCTCCGTTCCTTCTCTCTACAAACATCCTTTCAGAACTCATGCGCAACGATTTCAGAGTTTTCAGAGGTCTTGCGTAAACGTCCGACATTTTTCGGTATCGATCAGCGTTGGGAGCAGCCGTCGTCGACGGCCATTTTGTCATGAAACGCGCGGAGTAAGCTCTCGCCTCCAATACAAGAATAGCTGCAGGACGTCGAAAGCTCCCGTAGCTATCGAATCAGTGTTTGTCAAAATGTTTCAGAGCTCTTGAAACGTGACCGAAGATCTTCTAGTGCAATAGTAAGAAAAGGAATTCGCGAAAAAATGTGAGTTTAGTTTTCATAACTTCTCGTTTGTAGACGATTTCCCCACCGGAACGTAATTGTTTTTATATCTAGTTACATCATAGAACTTGAAAGTTGAAAAATGGTTCGGTGAATTGGTAATTATTGGCATATTCGTTTCCGCTGAATTTGTAGATAAATTGCGTAGACGTTGCGCTTGTACTTGTAACGTGTGCAAATAAATCAATTGATTATTTTATTGTAATACCAGATTACGTCCGTTGATGTTCGGTATAGCTAAATTGATTTTCTTGACCTCGATTAAGGGTACAGAATTTTGACATTTGCTTCAACATTTATAGCGTATTCGGCTCTTCCTTTGGCTTGTATTCGATGCATTAATGCATAATCGATCGTTTTGTTCGCTTCAAAATTTTTCTTTAAATTTGAAAAATCGATAATTGCTGCACTCAGTGATGCCATTCCAAAAAGAACTGACGAAACTATACATTGCCCAAGCTAATAATAATGAAGATATTTTCAATACCATATCTTTGAATAGTCTAAATTCAGTAGTAAATTTGCAAATACAGAATCAATTCATTTTATTCATTTCAAAATTAGCGGTCTAGGGCCTAACGTCTAACGCCAAACGTTATAGCGAGTAACCTTGAAAAGGGAAGATATAGGCTGAAACGTTCGCTGAAATCTTAATTTTATAACTGTATCAAACTACTGAATTTGTTCTATTCTTGTTAAAGTTTAAAAGTTTCGGCGGCTTTTAGAATCTGGAATAATATTTTTAATAAAATGAATTTGTCAATTTTTGATTTATTTTTTAAAAGATGCTGTTATGTGAAAGTAAGCTGAAGTTAAAGTTCAAGAACACTTTTGCTATTTTATATTTTTAGATTTTTTAATTAATCAAATGAATTATGCGAGAGAGTAGCTTGTTGGGAGAGCGATCTTTCAATTAAAGACTTATTTTAGAGTAAAAAATATTTTATTTTTCAATGTAATTCCTCAAAGTATCCATTCGTTTCGGCTATCACAACTCCTCGTCTGTGCTGAATTTTTTCCAACAAGTTACTTTTTCAAGTTTGGAGACAAGAAGAAATCACGCGTAGCCTGATGTGGTGAACACGGTGAATTGGGACAGCGGTAACCTAAATCCTCCAATTTAGTGATTGCACTAGCGGATGAAGGAAGGAATATGTTGTTTTTATGGAAAAGCACTTTTCTTTTGTATAAATGCGATCATTTTTTCTTTTATGATGTATGGTATGGAAACGTGTCAGTAAATTGGCACCGTATTTGTCAGCTATTGTACTTCGTTTCTCTAAATATTTATTAAAGATTATGTCTTGGGGATCTCAAAAAATTATGGTCATAATCTTATTGCCTTCTTTGGAGTATAAATTCATCAGGAACAGTCCATCGTTTTGATTGTGCTTTTGTCTCTGGAGTATAGTGACGATTCCCAATCATTCCATGCCAAGAAACAGATTCATTATAACCTTTCTTCAATTTCTGTAATGTTATTTCCGTGCGGAAAATACTGATTAATTGTTTATTTTAAACGACTGTATAAAACGGAATGTAATTGACAGATTTGCGTAAAATTTCAACCGTGGACTTCTAGAAGACGGCTAAAGCCAGCAATATGCTCACACCATTGCGAAAGTGGTGCCAACTTTTGAAAAGCCACATTCACGCTTCACGTTAAACTATCTTCCAAATGATAATAAGAAATAAGGAATAAAATAGTGAATATAATTTTTTTTTTTTTTGAAAATCACCTGCTTTCTAGGTGAATTTTTATTTTCAGTTCTACATCTTATATGACGTACGTGGAATTGGCATTTTTAGAATCGTCGTATTCTATTTGATATTTTGATGCTTCATTTACTTGTGGAAGTGATGGCATAAATTCTTTGACGGCTTACTTAGAGAAATTTTGAAAACTTGAATTGCTTCCGGTTCGATAATTATAGTGGCAACTCTTATCGTTTCTTGTAAGCCTAATAGAGGCTTTTTTCTTCCTTTAGGAAGAAAAATGCCTTTTATTGTACTTTTGTAAGCTAATAAAAGAAATAGCCAGAATTTCAAAAATTAGATGTGAATATGTGTATTATTTCAAAATTAAATGGGGCACCAACATATTAGATAAAATGTTGGTGCCCCATTATGTCACCACTTTTATATAATTTGTTCTGAATAATCTTGTTGATGTTATATCGAAAATTGTATAATTGAAAATAAAGATTGATCTACTTTTGATTCGATTGATCAGTGTTCCGTGACGAATAGGTTTGACCCAGAGTAGACTGTTGTATCTGAATCGAATCAATCTAATCTAATATACGAGGAATACCTTTTACGTTTCTACAAAAACAATGAAACAAAAAAAAATTTCGTACAAATTGTTTTACTGTTTTTCAAAATATTCGCTGCTGAGACTTACACACTTTCGCAAGCGTTCAAACCAATTCTAGGAGCATTTTTCCATTTTGAAGATCTCCAAAACATGGTTTTTGAAGACCTCAATAGCTCCATTTGACATTGGGGAACAAAAAAGGTGGTTAAGCGATAAATCAGGTGAATATGGATACTGAGACACTAATTCGTTTTTTTTTTTTGCATGATGAAGGATGTCAATTGTTGAGTTCCTAGAAGTCTTCCGGCAAACAAATTGTTGTATACCTTTCAGTATTAACCGTCCTTCAAGCTTCCAAAGCAATGCTTGCGACATATTCAGGCGATTCCTCTGTCGAATGCTTCGAACATTTCCTTGTACCAATTGACAAGAGCTGTGCTTAGGTTAAATTATAGGGAATCCATCGCGAACAGGACTTTTTCACACCTAAACTCTATTTTGATTATAACAAATGAGTAAACATTTAAACAGCTGCAGTTAAAAAAATAATTTAAGCTATTATCCTGCAAGGATGAAAATCCATTCCATATCAGAAACAATAATCGATTATTTTTTTTTAACTTATTTTGGGAAAATTCGAAAGATGGAAAGTCATGTTCATTTATTTCCAGAATCGATTGTCGGAAAAATATATATTGCTAGGACACAGTAAACTAAAACATCCAAGCGTATGATGTTGCACGTGGGTAGATAAGAGCACAACTTCATAGCGTAGCGTGTTATTGTTGTCAATTTTATTTATACCAACAAGATTATGGAGATAAATATGCAACGTATCTCTAGAGTGGATTAAATGAGCACTATTATTGCGGGATGTATTGCAAATAAATTATTATTTTTCGACTGGGACATTTCTGGAAATAATCTAGTAGAAGATGAACTTGATATACGATATTACTTCCAAGATTCCATCGCATTAAAATCCAGGCCAACAATGAAAGAAATCTAGGCATAGTAATATTTTACCCTCTTAGGTATTGATTTTCTACTTGGTTTCCTACGGATTTGATGTACGCATTTAGATATCGAAATTTATTCTTCCGTTCTACGTTCTATTCTTATTCTGAATAGAATTCTGATTACATTTGTTTGTTTCTGACACGAACTAATGTTGATACTTTAACCCAGAACCAGCGAGGTGCATAAAATATTGCTAGTAGTGTAATTACTCGTTGTAAACATTATGCTGCTATAAATATACCTTGAATACGCAACTCTAGATAACTGGGTTTAACTTTGGACGCTTCAAAACATAGTTCATTAGAAGCGGATCATTAATAAAATAATCTTTTGCGTGAAACTAACACGCGACAATTTACGGAATCTTCGAGCCGCATAACCTGAGACGCTGCCTACACACATAGCCGAAGTATATTCAATCGATATTGGCGACTACAGTAGTCAAATAAAACTCATTTATTCGGCTCAAAAATAGTTTCCGAAATGAATCTTTAGCCGTGATCTAATGGAGAACATGTTATATAATTATTGATGAATCAGGTTCATGTCGGTCTAATGCAAAGACAAATTCGCAAGAACAATAGAGGATCATTACCTTCATTACTCCTAATCTTGTTAACATATTTCCCATGCATGCAATTCTTGGTCAATTTGGGCTTCTCAGTCGTTTTCATTGATAAAATGTGCTACCAAGAACTGGGGATAGTTTCTTTTGTCGGCTACGCATGGAAAGTATTTGATGAAAATGCCCTGTTTTGAGCATAAAATATATCTTGTTGTCATTCAGCTATCGTCTGGCACAAAAAATATTTCATAATTTGCATAATCAAGTACGTTCAAGTACGAGTACGTTCTGCCCCGTTTTTAACTTGTAGGATTATTAATTCTAAAGTAGGCGACCAGACCAAGGCTTTACCTATAAATTTCCCTTCAACCTGCTCTTAACTTAATTTCCTCTGGATGAGAAAATGGTTATAGCTTAATAGTCTACAGCATCTGCGCTTCTTTCAAGTTGGCTGCTATATATTTTCAATACTTCCATCGTTTTATTTTCAATTTTTACAGTATTTTTCGAAAAAAATCTTACACGTTGCAATTCCATGTTTATTTTGGACGTCGACTCTGTTTAAATCCAATTTCTGGCGTCGTCCACTTTTTACAAATCATGGCATAATATTCCTTTTATATGTTGATAATTAAGCTGGTAGCTAAACTTTCTTTGCATACAACACTCCGAATCAGTTACATGCAGCGGTTTGTTTAAGATTTTTGCAGCAGATGGTTAAAATGATTTATTTTAACCGCACTCTGTATTTTTGGGGTATTAAAAAGTAAAAAATATAACCAATAAACCGGTTCTTCCACCAAATTGAGTTTATTGGTTTCATTCAGAAAATAAATGATATTTGTAGACCATAGCACAGTTGCCTTTGGTCACTGCGACTTTAATAGATCTATCGTAACAAAATGCCCCGGTGTGTGTAACATATTCTTCCTTCAGTTCAGAAAACGCAGGAAATGGCCTGTTAAAATGTCGTGTAAATGGCGTCCATCTCGCCTTTAATTTGGATAGGCACATTAATTAACCTCGGTTGACACAAACGACTGTTAAACGATGAGTAAGCGTCTAACATGGCAAAAGAGTGTCTTTCAACACATACGCAATTATAGTACCATAATACTATTCATGTTGGCGCTTGAAACTTTTTAGATTAACCCCATAATTATGTGTGTCGTGCGTAAACGCATCTATGGCTCCCGGTTGCCCGGTGTTGGTGTCCTAATTTGTATGCTGCACAATTTTTATGTGCATAAATCTATCCAGAATTATGCGTCGTACAAAACGACGCTTGCGTTCTAAGACGACGTGACTTCACCGAGAAAGGCTATATTTCTGTCCAAAATTGCGGTCATATTGGTTTCACAAAAATATGCGATTTTTTTCCGTTTATTTACTATAAGTTGAAGTTATATTCGCATCCATATTTACTATGATTTTACGATATTTTATGACCAATGCAAAGCATCAAACTAGAACACTCTATTTAACCTTAACAATAACTGGTAATGACTTAAACTAGTTCTTATCACTCCGCGCGGTGGTTCTGTGCAAAGCGTTATCTGGCGTACAACACACAGGAAACACCAACGTTATCTCACAAGTGTATTATAATACAAGGTATTCACGTGCCGACAAAAATTTGCATTACAAACGCATTTAATGACTAAATTCGTATACCCTAGAAGGTGTTTTCTGTTGATTTACTACGGCAGTACGTATTTTGTGCATGTTCTTTGTGGTATGCTTCAGCGTAATGGCGCCATCAGCTTCGTCCAGTGGCGAGGAAACGGCTGACAATCGACCCGAGAATCAGCCAGAGCCAGATGTACCCCAAATTGTTACCAGTACCGAGCCTCCTCCAGCGGCCGCAGCAACACCTATGGATCTTACCACTACCATGAAACCTGAAACAAGTAAGTGTGTGGTGGCATTTCCGCGGTATTGGTTTTGGCACGTTTGGCATGGTGCGCTTTGGTAAATTTATGGATGTATTTATAAGATCTCGCCGTGTTTACGACTTTGATCTGGAGAAGGCTAAAATGTGTTAGAACAGATAAATAGGAGATAAAAGTAGCATTTAAGTTGATTTTAAAATATGCTTCACTTTTAGAAATGTCTGGTTTTAGATCTTGTAGCAACAGCAGTACGCTTGTATAGCACCATTTATAGTTTTAAGAGATCAATTCTGGATAATCTTTAATACGCAAATAATATCAATATCAAAATAAGTTACGCCTGTGCTATTAATTTAGTTGTCCAAAAATTCTCAAGAAATTCAATTGTTATGGTCCTTTTAATCTCTTTTATTACCTCCATTTTACTATTTTAACTACAATCATATACAGCCTATTCATCTATGCATGGGCAGAATTGAATTTCTTCCATGAACAACAACGGAGAAAAGCTGAAAAATTTTCTGCACAACATAAAATTACATACAAGTATATAGCCATAGCATATAGCCCGTTAAGTTTCTGCTGCGCACAATACAAGGTTGGTTTTATAAATTTCTCCTCAATTCATGTCATCTTTTCCGTACTTATCTAGCTCACTTTTTAAGTTAATTGCGATAATTTGAGATTTTTTTGGAAATGTTGCTTAGACCTATTTTGAAGTATAGAGCTTTGGCTTGGTTGACCGCTGCTTTTTAAGACGTTTGCATAACTTAAAAAGGAGAATTGCTTAATAAAAGATTAATTTGGGTAACCAGCAACATGTCCATTGGCTAATGATTTCTCTCCTTACTTTGCTTATGCCGCGACCAATACTATCAATACCATTAATCAACATTGACATCACCTATGGTTATTGTCTTTAGGCACCCTTTCTTCGTGTTTTATTTTAAGTATTTAATTCCTGTTAAAAATAAAGCTTTTCAACGTTTGACTTCTCCTAAATGATTCGCTGCTTATATACGCTTGCTTTGGTTCTGTCCTTTGATCTTTATAAATGGCAGAGGTTCACTGATTCCTTTTTTATTTGACCTTCACGCATTTCATTAATTTCCAGCCACAACCAATCATACAACGATAACTGCTGGGCCGAATATTGTTGACATCGCCGCAAAAGAAATAAGCGAAGAAACAGGTTTACCAAAATGGGCAATATATACCATAGCCATCTGTAAGTTGGAGTGCAATACTTAGAATTTTCATATTGATCTAGTTCATTCTTTCTTGCAGTAATCATAGCTATAGTTCTTGCAATATGCTTCTGCTGCATAAGAAGATGTGTCCGAAAAAAAAGACCAGATGGAAAGAAAGGAAAAGCTGTGGACCTAAAATCCGTTCAGTTACTAGGCTCTTCGTACAAGGAAAAGGTTTTTATGCTTAATAGATGATTGAGATTACTTTCAAAGCGTTGTATTATAGGTTCAACCCGATATGGACGAATTAACTGAGAATGCGGAGGAGCCAGATGAAGGTGAAAAGCCGGAAGTACAAAAACTAGGCAAGCTGCAGTACAAAGTAAGTAAACATTAAAATTATGGTAACAAACTTGATATGCACCATTGTAATGTAGCTGGAATACGACTTCAATCAAAATAGTTTATCCGTGACTGTTATACAAGCTGAGGAGTTACCAGCACTAGATATGGGAGGCACTTCCGATCCTTATGTTAAAGTCTATTTACTTCCCGATAAGAAGAAGAAATTTGAAACTAAAGTCCACAGAAAAACCTTGAATCCCGTTTTTAACGAAACATTTGTTTTTAAAGTAAGTATTAATTCATGATAAACACGTGTAAAACCTTTTTATATATTTATTGCATTTATTCTATTAATTGCATTAGCAAATTCCATACGCTGACGCAATGAACAAGACTCTGGTATTCGCCATCTACGATTTCGACCGTTTCTCCAAGCACGACCAAATAGGTGAGGTAAAAGTTCCTCTTTGCCAGATCGACTTGGCGCAGACGATAGAGGAATGGCGAGAATTGCAAAGCGTGGAAGGTGAAGGGGGTCAGGTGATATCACAATTAATTTATTTTTTCCACTTAGTAGTTCTCTATGATAGTCCGGTCAATGCTTCGAAAAATTATCTACTAGATCTCAAAAAGACAAAGAAACCATACCAGATCTCGTTGTTACACCCAGTTCGGACCATTGGATGCTTGCACAGGTTCATGCATTTGAGCACTTTTATTATTATATTTGATTACCTTTATTACATTGCCGTTATTACTATACTGACTCGAAAGACGGAATTTACTAATTCTCCGGCGAAGCTACTGAATACTGTAATCAGAATGGAGTGTCTATTAGAGAAGTGGGGGACTTATTGGTGTTACTAAAGTATACGCATCCGTCGGATTGCTCTTTTGCTGATTTTTTAAGCATCACATTGCAAGGATAGAGATATGTGTAGAAGAAGATGTTGTACTGCTTTTCATTATCGAAACATACTTTTGGCAGCATTTTACTCTACAGACATACAAATGATCTACAAAAGCAATAAGTACCTATACTGCGAGAATTTAAGAACCTAGACAATGAATCAAACAAATTATGTCTTTCCAAGCAGAATTTTAGAAAAATAAAAGTAATAGATTTTTTTATTAAACGTTCACTAATAAATACATTTCCTCCTCCAAATATCGTTATGTCTATTTTGCTCTCCTTTAGTCTCGTCAGTATTGACGTGATTATTTAATCTCAGGTTGGATTTAGTCACAGCTTTCCTGGGTTTGGGTTACCATTGTTTCTAACTTGGTTCAGTATTCAGTATTCAGTAGTTAATTTTGCTCAGTAGTATACATCGTGAGTGGTTTAATGATCCATATTTAAGAAGAATGTTTGAATTTACATTCTCTACCAGCAAATGCTTCTTAATTTAATGAATCTAATAAATAAATTTAATACGTTGATTCTGGGCCTAGGAAAGCTCACCGAGGACAATTCACAGAAATTGCAATTCGCCCATGAAAAAATCATCGAATCACAATTCACCGAAATGTGTAATAAAGAGCAGAATACTAATTCAATATAACAGGGCTTCGGTTTTTCATTCTCCCGGATTAAATTAATTAATCCTCAGCTCTATAAATTCAAGTATAAACATTTGTTTATACAAAATAACAAATAATTCCATAATGATACCATCATTTAGAGAAGTGGTTTATATAATTATGTAGTTGAAACAGTTTGCGCCAAAAATACTTCAGGTTTACATTGTATCAAATGCTTCGATTACAATTGGGTGAGCTGTACCAGCAAAGCTGTTAGAAATGTTGAAAGGGAAAGGTTTCATTTGTGCTTCCGACCAATTCAGGGATCAGGGCGAAGGTTCTTCGAAAGAAGAAACTTAATATTGCGTACAATAGAAAAAAATGCACATATACACCGCTGTTCAAAGTAATAAAGTTGATATAGCGTTCAGCCTCCGTCCCCAGGACATTGTTATAAGTATAAGACAACACATAACGGGGATGAGTTTTTAAAGTTTTTAAGTACAATACTGAGCTTAATGAATTTTCTGTACTTCAATTTTTGGCCAAATACGTTAACTTCGCCATATTTTTTAGCAAACTCATTAATCATTTCGATGATTCGGTGAGATGATTCTTCGCTGAATTGCATTCTATGAATTGTTTTCAAATTCCGGTGATTCTCTACCTTTATTACGTCGATGACTGCTTTACCATATTACTTCAATGAGAAGTTAAAGCAGTCAGGAATATTGGTTAAGAAAGGATTCGAATGGAATTGTTTGATTCCTTGCTCTTCGGTTCTTGGACAACGGCTTACCATTCACAAATGACCTCTCACAAATATACGACTACCATTTGCAATCCTCCGAATGCGGCTCGTATATACAATTTTACGCTTAGGTATAAATTTGCCTATAATATAGTACGCACATGTAGATGAATATACACTTTATACCGCCAACTAACTTAACTTACACCGAACCAACCCCCGCCATATGATTATAATCAAATTCACTGAGAAGCAAAGTTGATCAGGACTATATAACTTATTACTAACTTACCCAACTATTACCAACTACTACAACTACTATTAAAACAACCCACTTACTAAACTAGTACATCTCGTTACTACTGCAGTGGATTTGTATTGACGTAAATCGTTTTTTCTCTTTTCCCTAATTTCTCTGCTCTGCTTTGGTTTTGGCTGTGCTATGGTTGTGCCGACGCGCAATATGCATGACTGCTTCAAACAAAACAAACTAATCACGTAAGTATTAAACGAAATATTCGAATATTCTACGTCAGTATAAACTCTCTAGTCAAAACAAACATCTCTCCGTACATTCTACGCAAGGAGATTCCTTTTGAATATCGTAGCAAAATTTGCGATGCCTATGCTAGTTGGAAGCGAGGAAAGATTTTTGTTTCGACAAACACGAAATATAGCTACAAAATGACGGATTTGCGTGCATTTTAAGCAGTTGTAACGTGATAAATTAATTAGTTACGCAAATCGGTCATTCCTTACCTAATAAGAAGTTCTTACAACAGGGACATCTCTTACTTCTGTACTTTATTACATCACCAATTCAAATTCTGTATGATACACTTACATCTTGCAGGAGAAGTTGTGTTGACATTCGAAATAACGATTTGGACATTTTACTAATTTTCATTTTGTTCAATAACTTCTCCTGGAAGAATCTTTTTATGATTCAACGTTCAAACATTTACTGATTTGTCTGCCCTCGTCAATTTTACCTTGTTTTCTCCTAAATTTCTGCATCTGCATGGTTCCTTTTGTTTGCGTTTGCATCTGTGGCTGGTAACTGTGTTTTGGAATAACGAATTTTTCTGTTGTTTTTTGAAACAACTTGTTAGTATTTATATTGACACCGACAGGCGTTCTTTCGCCTTAGTGGTTTCATTTCTTTTCCAATACCTTTTGTTTTGTTATTACGAAGGAATTGTTTGTTCTTACATACATCTATTGCGTTCAATTAATTGTACATCTTAAATGTTAAGATAGTTTTTTCATTTCCTTGAAGTTTTTAAATTTCTTCGTTCTTTGAATGAAGACAAATAAGCATGCCAGCACCATAGTTAGTTCTTAATTACAGAGCACAGTACATAACGACGTTATACAGAGTGTGTCGAATAGTTTCTTTCTTAACGGATATCTTAGTTTGGAAAAAACAGTTCATTTAACTATAATATGATATCTGACGAATTTGCAGAATTTAACAAATTTCAACAGCAAGAAAAGATGTAATAATAATTATTGATAGAAATATTAACAAAATATGATCATAGCTTGTCGTGCGCATGATGAGATTGACGTACGATTGTTTCTTCAATAGAGGGCTAGTAAGAAGTATTGAAGTATTAAAAATAAAAAAGATACGTCTTTTTTGTTTTCAATGCCATCAGCTAAATGTCCGAATAAAGTTAATTTATATCCAAATCAATTAAAATAAGAAACAAACTTTAGGGATTTTGCATTACACATTAATAAATATATTCCTTGTATCTATAAATCCGTTTACTCTTGTATATGTTCATCGATTCAATAAACAGACATTTATTAAAATGATAAACTCGTTCGTTGAACGAATTTTGATTAAAAGCTTGTTACATTACCGTAGTTTTTTATTGTATTTACGTACATTTTTCGTTCGACGCATTAATGTACGAAACTGTAATAAGACGAACACTCTGTATAATCCAGTCCTGTTAGTTTGTTTGTATTTTAATCTTTGTTATTCGAGTACCCGATGTCTATGTAAGTCATTTTTTCAATATAAAATACACTTTTTCACTATTTTTCTCTCTATATACATTACAGTATACATTTTTATTAGATTTTTGACAATCTTTATCGACTTTTTACGAAATAGTTTATAGTAGTAAAGTAAGCTGATTTGTTACCACCAATTTACTACACATTTTTCTGCATTAACTAATTATTGTTGACAGTTCTTAGAAGTAATGTATATATATTCTTACTTATTATTAACTTTTCTGCTAGCTGTACTGTGATAAAACATTTTCAAAATGACAAAGGTTTAAGCTATAGAATTAGGGACAAGCTGGTTTGAGCTGGGTGTCTTAGAATTCAGTGATCTACAGAGTTAGTGGTGCAAACCGAAACACAACCTATTTGTATATACTATTCTAATACAGATACACGATGCAAAAATTTAGTTACCACAACATACACTACCAACTACAACATACCTTTGCCAATTAGTTAATTGCTTA
>LR736866.1:7290255-7310557 GCA_902654985.2 Oryctes borbonicus
TCACCTGTTACGATGGATTTTGAAGTTCCTTTGTCGAATTTTTTGAGCATATCGTTACACCAATAGGCACGAGCTTTTTTGTGCCTGGGAATCCATCGGGAACAGATATTTTTTGCTCTGTGTATAATCGAATATATTACATAAAGATGCTTCTATCTAATGGTAAGTCACATGCGAACCCTCTTCAACCATTTTGGGCACAGCATCGATACTTTTTGGAGCAGCAAGCGATTTTGGTCGATCTACACAAAATTTATTCTTTTCTGATAGTGCTTGATTACCAAGAGTTGAGCGAAGTGATTCGTTTCGTTCGTGATTAATTAATTCATTTGAATTAATTTAATTTCAAGGAATTTCATTCAAAGAAATATTTCACTCAATCCTAACTAATATAAAATGCTGGAAGCTTACATGCGAAAATAAAAACGTGTGTCTAAAATTTTGGTTTGCTGAAGATAGTTACAAAGGAAGTAGAGAAATAAGACATAGTAACTCTATAACTTTTGTTTAAAGAATTATACGCAAATAACATCTTTGTCGAAAAAATGTATTATTCCAAAATTCTTTGATTAATCTGTTTCAGTTAATCCTCCTGAAACGTCTTTTCGTCGTAAAGTTTAGCGAATTGATTACGCTCGATGAACTGGCTTCCGTAACACCTTTGCCACATGCGTGCCATATCTGATTCCCTTAAATGTTGTGTACGAACCTGTCTCTCCTCTCGTTTAAAAGTACTATTATTATTATCTCAACCTTGACGATCCCCCAACTCCTTTTCGGAATTTTTTAATTTTTCTTCAAATTGACTATTGTTACTGTACTCATCTGATTCAAATCATATTATGTACCACACACTTATGTTCCAAGCTTGACCACACTATTCTTTGATTGCGCATGCCCATAGTTCTACTATTTTACAATTGTTTATGTTTGTTATTACATACGAATATTTGTGACTGTTATGTTTATATTTACTGATGTTGTTCCTCTTGATATTTATGTTACTTCAGAATCTACTTCACCGAATCGTTGTACCCCTTTCCAAATCTACATGTTTTTTTATTATCTCAATGTCCACTCGATAATTTAGACAGAGCATCGCAAGCAACAGATTATTGTGTTTAAGCTGGTTTTCACTATACGTTAGAGACCAGGTCATTCTATTCTGTGATATTACAGGAAAACAAGTTGGGAGATATATGTTTCTCTTTGAGATATGTTCCGACAGCTGGCAAACTAACGGTAGTCATACTAGAGGCCAAAAATTTGAAGAAAATGGACGTGGGCGGTCTTTCTGGTACGTAAGAGTAATACTAACGTGGTACATTAATGCATACATTAAATATCTCGTCTAGATCCTTATGTGAAAATAGCTCTAATGCAAAACGGCAAGAGACTGAAGAAGAAGAAAACAAGTATTAAGAAATGTACTCTGAATCCGTATTACAATGAATCGTTTACTTTTGAGGTGCCATTCGAACAAATACAGGTAAGAAAGAAAGAATTGTAGTTACTATCAGGATATGGGGTGGTTGTTTCTCCATTCTAGAAAGTAAACCTGGTCGTCACCGTGGTTGATTACGATAGAATCGGTACGTCAGAACCAATTGGAAAAGTAGTTTTGGGTTATAATGCGAGTGGTACAGAATTGCGCCATTGGTCAGATATGCTTGCATCGCCCCGCCGACCCATAGCTCAATGGCACACTCTGAAGGATCCAGAAGACGAAAAGAAAGACTAGGATATAGATTAAAGTATAAAAATATGAATGGAGCATGTATACATTACGTAAGTAAAAATATATGTTACCATGGCCGTAAATTAACAAGTATAACAAACAAAATAATATTTTATTTTGCACTTAAAAACGATAAAAACCAGTGCATCGGAAAAAGTATGGAATTAATGTGAAAAATCTCGATTTTTAAAATAACGAATTCGCCAACACATTATCCGCCAACTGAACAACAACCTCTGGAGTATTTTCAATTGTTTGTTGAATATTGAAATTGAAAGCGGTGATAGTTTCCGGGAAATTGCGCTAGACTTTTAATAGTAATCATTCGACTGTATCACGGTGTTGGAATCTGTGTTGCATATCAAGATAAAGCACGTCGATCAGGTTTGGGCGCACCCAGAAGGACCAGCGCCCGAGAAAATTTTCTTTTGAACAACATCGGTTTCAGTCTGTAACATTTTTAGCGCACCAGTGGTGGTCATGAACATCATTACGAACAGTTTACGGATGAATAGTGCGATGTACAGAGTTCCGTAGCTATCGGCATTTATTGCCTTTACATTTAACACCTGAGTATAGACGCGTTAGGCGAACCTTGTTAATTTACATGTTTATAAGTAGTATAAGCATTTTGAACCAATAAATATTATTTTGCATACATTTCTAATTGCGGTCAATGTGCTTTATTTATCTATGTTTATATGCACATCGTCATCTTCAAATTTGCGCTCCTTGCCACATCCTGGAAGTCCACTTTTCGAAGCGTGTCAGGCACTTTTTGTGATACATGTTGGATATTTGCAATTGTGCCAAATTGGTTACCTAAGAACTGGACTCCCAACCGTGGGAAGAATGTGAAGTCTAACGGGAACCAAGTATGGAGTTTACGGTATTTTGCGAGAAATTCACGCTCGTGAGAAGCGTGCAATGAATATGTACTTAGTTGAACTTCGCCTACGATGAAGACTGTTGCTTCATCTCGGCTGTTTCGTTACCATTGCGCATTGGGAAGATCCAGCGTGAATCACAGAAGGTGCTTAACACGCGTGAAGTGGATCTCGAAGACGTATGCCGGAAGTAGTAAAAAGCCCCAGGAACAATACATTTTGATTTGTATTTTTTACATTTAATATTTAATATATTTCTTTTTCAGTGTATTAATGCCTGTTTAATATTTTCAGGTAATTTATGTAAACATAGATTTCAAGAGCGTATGAAAACAAAAATATATTCTACGTTACATTCCAAAAAAAAAAAATTATAATACTGATTATTATGGATGTATTATATTTGTAACATCATAGATGTCTACTAATGTTTATACTTTTACGAGTATTGATTTGCAAGTTTCGAAAACTATTCGCCAATATTCTTTAGGAAGAAAGCAGGAGAAACAGCGTTACATTGGTGAACGACAATTAACTTATCTACTATTTATCTACCCGTTGAAACTGTTTGAGCTTGCCTCTATTCTACATTACATGTACCACCATTACTTTTATATTTAAATAAATAACGATGTTTAACCTGTGTATATTAAACGATTAAAATGAGATGTATAATAATATTATCAACTCAAAGAAACTAAGAAATAAGAGGGAACAATATCAAATATCTTATGTAACCTTATAGTATAGCTCTTCTAGCTGATTGTTGCTTAATTCTTAGAGCGTTTTCTTTACGAATTTTTTTAAGAATTTGAAGTTGTTCTCTGTTTACACATCATGTAGACTTTTATAAAAAAAAAAATAGAGAAAAATATTATGTATATAAGAACAACCTTCCAAAATGTTTTCTTATCGAGCTGTTTTCTGGTAACACTAAGGCATTACAATGAAATATCTCTCTTCAATTTTGTTTGTAGGATTTTTATAATTTTCAATGAATAAAGGAATAATAGGAAATAAGCTACAAGTATTCAGATTTTTCGAAATTAATTTGACTTATAATTGTACTGACCATTGCCGATGGGTTCATTGTTTCTACTTTCTTTTTATTAGCGATTACAGTGCATTTAAACTACGACAATAGAACCTTTAATGAATAGCTCTTAGTAAAATATACTGTTGTAAATGTACGTAAACTTGTCTTTAATTTGAGGACGTAGAACAATGATATATCTGCATTTGTAACAGTAAGTAAGAATAAAAGAGGATATTAGATTAGGTTAATTACGATAAGTAATGAAAATATAAACTTAATTTCTGATTACAAATGCAGATAATATTTAATAGTCACGATAGAAAACTAGGATTCACGTTTGTTGCGTTGGTAATATAAACCTTTTTGATTTATCGCAAGCCCCTTTCTATTTTTAACGGTAATTTCTAGTTTCCTATCAAATGACTAAATTAGCACAAAAAATATAAACAACAATAAACACTATGTTGCAAAATGAAAGCTCGAATTGGATTTTAAGGACCCGATTGAAGTCGAGCTAGAATTGCGTTATTTTCCGTTTCAATTTCAAGGAGTGCTCGCATAACATGATTCAAGTTCTTAAAATTCAATTCAGATGAGTTTTACAAGAATTTATTATCTACAGGTTTGGTCAAGCAACATTGGGTTCTTAGTTAGTTAAAAATCATCTAATTATACAGGATCATCCTCGACGATTAATTAAATTAAAAGTATTTTTAATTTATATCAACTATACCAATTGAAATAGGAAAGTTGATATGCGTTTGTGATTTAATCAAGAGTGCCATCATTATCCATAATATTCTTCAGTAAATTTTCAAAAGGTTACTTTAATTACATCCAGAAGTATTTTTGATCGTCAAGAAATGCTGAATTTCCTTTGTTGCTTGAACGTACCAAGTACTGAGCGCAAAAACCGTACCAGTCGTACTAACATATATCTGTACGTGTCTTTAGTAACTTGCTGTAGCTACTGCAAAGTATAATAATGTGATTGTTGTATAATAAAATTGAAGGATTTCTTGTTTTAAACATTATTTTGTTGTTTCCGCTTTATATTACATGCATTGCATTTGGTTTTAATTGGTTGGTGTTCTGTTTATTACTACTTAATTTTTAAGAAAAAAAAAATAGAAAGCAAGAAGAATTCCTACCTCTATGCGCCAGTTGTTAAATGTTTGCAAAGAACTCGTTAACAT
Organism: Oryctes borbonicus; assembly: GCA_902654985.2. Taxonomy (NCBI): domain Eukaryota; kingdom Metazoa; phylum Arthropoda; class Insecta; order Coleoptera; family Scarabaeidae; genus Oryctes; species Oryctes borbonicus. The sequence goes on from LR736866.1 coordinate 7,295,113, forward strand.
CTGAATGTTTCTACACGCAAAAATCATGTTATTATACTTGCCAATTTCACTTACAATTCATTCGAAAAAAAAAAAAATATATATAATGATATTAACTCTTCCTAATTTCGTGGTGAATGTATATAAAATGATTATATCTACTTTAACTTAAACATAAAAATGTTAAAATGTTGTGTACTGTATAAAAAAATGTAGAAATGTCGCAAAAAAAAAAGAAAATATCTACGTAATGGCCCCCAGCAGCCTGTATCATTCCCCCGATCCGCGAAAAGTGTACCCTATCCTTTAACACCACATAAATGGGCCCAAGGAACCTTATAATATTGAATAAGTTGTATCAAGCGTTTGTTGATCTTCGAAGAATTTCTTTCATTTGAATTAATTTGAAGTTTCTTAGATTTTGAGCCGGTTAGTTTTGTACAGCAGAATATTTTGCGTTCGTGTATTTTAAATTGGATTGTAAAAGATATGTAGAAAAATGCAATCGAAGATCTTTTATTTACGATTCTAATGAATTGATCTCAGTATCGATATCACATGTGATGAGAGAAATAGTACCGTAACATACATATTACGTACATGTCGTATATACATATAAAAAACAAAGAAATAGTCTGCACCAGCTTATACGTAACAAAGACGGCATCATTATAATACTACATTAGAGATAAAGCGAATGTTTTAGGAGAAGAATAATAGAGTTAATAAGACAGGAAAAATTGTATGGTACATACTTAATATATACAAAATAAGTATATCATTGAATCGAGTATGTGAAAGATAAACGTAAAAAGATTAGTTTTAGTTTAATTTTAGTGCTTTCCTTATCCCATGAACTATAGATGAACCCATTATATTATAATATATATAGCACTTTATTATGGCTATTTTCCCTATAGTTTTTCAATGTTATATGAAAGAACAATAATAAATAAGTATGATAATATGAACATTATTATTATACTATGACATTAAAAATAAATTGTGGCAAAGTTGCTCTTGTTATGTAGAAAAATAAATCATATCACTTCGTCCTGTTAAATCTTTTAATTTTTGTTTTTTTTTCTGTTTTTCTGAATAGCTTATACGCTATTACAAATTTCATAGCTCCATTCTCCTTTCAGTACACGTTGTGTGCTAAATATAATCTACATACGTAATATACAGGTGTCCCAACTTTCAGGATTTCTAAAATTGTGTCTATCGTGTAAATAGTAGAAAGCTAAAATTTCCTAATGACATAATAGACCTCATAGAGTGTTCTAAAAATATTTCCGTATATACAGTGTGATTGATAAGTAGCGAACCCGAAAACTGAAATAAGTACTTTAAATGGAATACTTGTATATTATTACCCTTTTCTATTAACGGATTTCGAGATACATATTTCTAATGTTTTTTTTCAATTAACTAATTTTAGATATAATTATTTTGGAACATTTGGAAATTGCACCCAAACAGTCGTAATTAGTGGCTATCTACTTATTGATCGACCCTAATAGCATAGACGGTTAGCGCAACGTTGGCTTCCGACCACGGATCGCTTGGCTCGATGTTAACAGCGATGCCGGAATTGCGTAAAAATGCCGAACATTGGGTCGCAACGTTCTCGCATATTTACTTGATTTTTTGGGGGAAGTATCTACTTTTGTCATCGACCTTTAACGAACGTTCCCTAAAAATTGGCTCATCGTTATCTGCTGATCGTGATGTCAGGTGTACAACGCTCGGTGACGACTTCAACCGACGCTGCGCCGATTGAATTGGTTCAATATCGAGTTTCAAGTGTTTACTGGCAAACGTTATTTCCCGATTGTCGACTAACGCTTAACTGATTTTGGTCACTTAGAGCAAATCGATACCCAACGTTAGAAAAGTACCATTGGTTTTAGATACCTTAATACCTACTCTACGCAACTTTGCGCAATCTTTTGTAAAAGCTGCTCTGCACTCTTCTTAGCACACTTGTATTTTGGATTTTTGGAAGAAAATGGATGTATCTAAATTTACGAGATCCAAGACAAAATTACAAATATCTGGAAATCTGTTAGAAATAGAAATATGAATCAATTTTTTTGATGATGATACTTATTATGTCCTCCTATTTATCTTCCTACTGTTTATGTTACAAATCCAAAAATTTGGGACACCTGTATGTACACACATATTCACTATTTTGTCAAACTGTGGACACTTTGCTAAGTTTTTAATAATATTAATTACCCGAAGATTTATATCTATCTGACATATGCAGCAACTCGATTTTGCTGAAATTCTCTTTCAGTTTTGGCGACTTTTAGATTTTTATATAATAGAAGTTTATTGGTTAATATCGAAAATAAAAGCGTTCGTTATATGTCCATGGTACAATTCATATTTTAAAGACCTACTCAATAGAATAATTTTTTATAATTCTTCCTTATAGCCTGGGATTGAGCAATCCTTGTAACGTTTATTATTCTTGAGGAAGTGTTTTGTTCTATCGCCGTATCTAATCGGGCATACAATAAAAAATTCTGTTTCACGTGAGATCGTATATTCCTTGAATGATCTTATGTGTCGTCCGGATTCTGTATGATAGATCATGTTACTTATTTTACATTCTCTTGAATGTGTGTATAAAATTATACCCGGTGTTGACGGTCAGGTGCAAACATAGGGATTTAACATGTAATTTAGTTTTATACGATTTCCTGCTCTTTTATTAATTCTACGACAAACGCTGCAGGATGTAAAGTTGTTCAGAATTAAATGTTGCATACAAAACATTTTTTTATTAGGTTTAGGATATTTAGTTCTACCAGGATGAGTGCTCAGCTCATTTTGTATTGAATATTTGGACTTCGTATTTCCTAATGGGTGGATTGGTCTAGGTTGCCCTGCAAGACCATACCCAACTTCTTGTTAAATTTTCTTGTTTTGGAGATATCTTAGAAGTAAAATTTACTCCAGAAGACACAGGAATTTAGATTCATTAAGGGAAACATTAACCCTAATGTAAAAGCTTCGTTTTACAGTAGACTTAGTTACTGTCTTGCTGAGAATGGTGGCTCATTCGAATATTTATTGTAATTTGTCTTTTGTTCATTCGCTGTGTTACGGCGTTTTCTATTATTATTACTATTATTGTATTCATTCATTTCTTTCACATTAATCTTAAATTTTTAAGGATTTCAAATTGTTGATTGGTTTGTTCATGTTTTACGGAAAATAATTCTTTCACTCTTCTGCAACATTGTTACATTGTGAAAAATAAATGTACTATTATTATTAGTGAATATGTTTCGTTTGATTTTAACTAATATGTTAGGTTGATGGTTGAGGTTTGTGAAAACCAGAAAAAAGTCACGGCAATTATTACTAATTAACAAAAAATTATTTTTTTTTAATTGTGAAGAGATGAAAAACTTAAAAAAATGCAGAACCTTTTCGTATGCAGAATTTAAATATAAACAACTTGACATCCACAGTTTTTGTCGTAAAATTAATACGACCGGGTACGTAAAATTTCTGTATAAAAGAAATTCGTCAAAATGTCCCCAAATGATATTTTGCTATTAATATGATTAATTAATTAAGGTAATAGTAAAATTATGCCGTTTGAATCGTACTCAGTTGCCAACTCCAAATACCAAAATCTGTTTTAATATTTTTGGTTCACAGTACAGAATGTCTATTATGTTCTTATTATTGAAATTAACTTTGGACGGAATGTAGCGGTGACGTAAATGGGAGGCCAAGGACAAGGCTTCCATTCGCTCGTGTACTTCCGTTGCATATCGTGTACTTTGTATTTGACAAAAATTATTCGAAGAAATTGAAGCGTTGCCCTTGACCTCTCATTGAGTGAAAATCAAAAGTCATATCGAAATTGAAAGGGTAGATTTTCATCTTTTAATTGCGAAGTTTAATGGTTAATAGTCTATCATCATCAAGTAGGAATTGGATCCTAGTACAGGAATTGTCACAAGCGCCAAAACAAAAGGACTGGAATTTAGTGATCTATTCTCAAAACGAAAGTGAGTCTAAAAAAGTGAAAAAAAAAATGAACCTGAAAGCAATGTGGTAGAAATTACGTTGTTTTTTTACAAAGGTTTCATACGAGAATTGGTTTAAGAGTAGACCCCTACAAAATGAAGGTGTACTTTAATATGATTGGCAAAAAGAATTTATTTCCTGACACTGGGAAAACTAAGGATTAAAGGAAAGAAAAAAATGATGTCTAATTTGTAGAAGTTCTTTGAGAAAATCAAAGGATAGCCATTACTAAAACATTATTTATAAAGAACTTCCATCTATGCACGCGGTACTTAGAAATTACAGAAGGTAAGTATACCATAAACATTTATATCTATATCCATTACATCTTAATCGCCGTAAATTTTCGAAATTAAACTTTATTTCAAAAGCACGAGAAACTTTTCTGTTACTGGGTTGGTAGTAAAAGAGCAAAGTTAGGGAAAAGTTGTCGGAAAATCACGGCAAAAACAGAACATGCTCCATTTAATTCATCGTATGATAAATTTCTCAAGAAATAGGACATTATTATACACGTTGAAATGAAATCACATGCATGGTCAAGTTCGGTGAGAATTTCAAATACTTGTTTTTGGGCAAGAACTGCTATTACTCTTCAGGAAGTATTTGGGTTCTGTTAAGTTGGATAAACTTGTTAAAGCGTCGAATGAACATATTTTTAGTTGAAGGAACACATAAATGTGCAACACTTCGTGGTTTGTTGGATGAACCATTTTCTTTCTCTCAGCGTAGCGTTATAGTCCCTAGAAATTGCAAATTTGTTTGCGTTAACTGTAACGGTAATTCAGAATGCTTACTTCAATTAGTATCTTTGTTTAACTAGATAAAAAAACTATAACTGTAGGCAGTTTTCTTTTTTTATTTTTGTTCTGAAAATTCAGGGTCCACTAGTAGATCAAGAATAACTCTTAAGTAATGATTTGAAATGGATCGGGTGATTTACCTCTGTTCTGCATTTGCATGCACTTATATGTCCTTTCTCTGTAATTTTTTTATATAGATATATGTAGATTTGTTTATAGAGGGAACAAAAACCATTATTATTATTCGAGTAACATCCTTCTACAAAATGGAAGTGTTACAGTTATTTGTCAGGTTGAAAAAAGTATAAAATGTAAAATGCTCGCGATACCTGCGGAATCAATTAAGGCACAAAGATACGCCAATCCGTATGCACAGAAGTCGCCTAGCAAAGGTTGCTCGGGTAACAACCTTGTACGTAATGGGAGGGTTTGTTTTTTTACCAGCTCGCGAAATCAATCAAAATTGCGAAGTATATGACACTTTTAGATTTTCTTCCACCCTTTGTGCAGCGTAGCAAATAATTGTACCATCATTGTTACCCCAACAACATTTGCAGACTTTCTTAAGGATTGGTAAATAATTGCATCTCTACAGCTGTGTAGAAAGATGCTCCCTGCTGAGTGAATTTTGTGCACACGAATTGATTTGGCTTCGGGCACTCAAAAAAGTAGATATCACGTAATATTTTTAAATATAGTTTATTACTTTTCATTATCTAGGGAAAGGCAATTTTTTTTAATAAGAGGAATAATACTATACAAGGGTGGATTAAAAATATCCGCGTTAGGAATGAAGAGACAAATTGTTTAAAGAAATTTTTTTATTTGTCTCCTTTCAGTAACCTCTCTAACCCTTTCAGATAAAACACTTCTCAAAAAAACCTTCTGTTTCAATAAAAATCTTTCCGTTTGAATCGTTTACTTGTAAACCTGTTTCCATACTGGGGAATAAAAACAATTAAATAGTTTTTTGTTTGAGGTTATGCGGTACCTTCAGATGTTTTTCTCCATCTGTGGTTAAACCGGATATGGAGAAGCTTTGGCTTTTTAAATAACACTTTCTATTCATCATATTTCTTTTCTGTACATATACATTTTAGTGGGTTTTGCACAAGAAAACTGGTGCAAATCCAACAAAAAAAAAAGGTTTTAAGACAGCTATTGAAAGTTTTTTTTTTTTATTAATTAGAATCGAAACAGCCCAACAATAAAAAAAAAAAAACATTTAACTAGAAAGGGGCACGATAAATAGAAGTCGCCCGTTTAATAATATTTTCACCGTTTTGTTGAACACAGCCCCTAACTTTTTTTCCATAGACATTCATACCTTCATACGGTATTTTAAAACGCCTTTTCAGTCGGAAGTAGTGTAAGTACGTTAGGTCGCGCGTAAATTTACTTCTCGTTAATGTATAAATCGTGTCGTCAGTATTCTTTTAAACTGTTGTAGTTTAAAAGAATATTGGGTTTGTAGAGGTTAAAAGAAGCATGGCAGGAAATCTTCCTACGGCACTAAATATAATATGTTTCAGAAAAGACTACGATTGTTAATACACATATATATTTATTATAAAACTAATAACATACACGTATATACATGAATAATATATTTTTAAGTTATACCGCGTATATTTACAATTTTTGACGATTTCTATATATTAAAGTACATTATTGTTCATACGACACTTGTAAAAAAATAAACCAAAAAATCGAATTGGTATCACGTTGTTCGCAGCAACCTTATAAATCAACTTTCATCAAATATTCAAAATCCTTAAGCTTGCTAGCCGGGACACTTTTGCCAAATTATAATTGCAATCCGGTTTCTTTGTTGTAATCGCCACGTCCAAAATCTGTAAGGCGGTTTGCGATAAGACTATCGGGTAATAATCCAGGTGTCCGTTAGATTCTACAGGTATCTCTGTCGTTTCTTCTTTGCTAAAAGATCGAACAAATATTAATTTCGGCACGTTCATTTTAATTTGAACCATAAATATGCTACGTACATAACATAAGGGGTGGAATTTTTTTTAGTAGTAATTGATGGAGCAAGTGGTTATGGCATGTCTGATGGTATTTCTTGCGAGTTTTGATTCAAGTTTCACCCTCTTCTTTTGCCATTCTAGTGTTTAACTTGTTTTGAAGGTTTAATCATGATTAGAGTACAGTAACGTGGCAATTACGGCCAGTTGAACGAATTCGACACAGGTCGAGAGGTCGAATTGTTGGTTTGCGTGAAGGTGGTTTTTCGTTGAGGAAAATTGCAAATCGCCTTAACTGGAACGAATCTACCATCCGGTCTATTATCACTTAAATAGGGAGGGCCAGGAAACTTGCCGAAGAAGAACCGGAGCCGGAGAAGAAGAATTAATGAGGTATATCTTCGCCAAATGGTACTAAGAGGCGGATTCTCCAGTACCAGGTCAATTACTGATTTATGCTTAGGTGATGAAGGTCGTCCTGTGACCCTTCAAAACGTTTATCACCCAATCAGAGCATTTGGCTTGAAATCCTCCCGGTCACATCTTGTGTTACTACTTACGCCTCAATACCGACAGCAATGTTTGGAGTGATGTAGGTTGCGAATGCATTGGAATGCAGAGTGGCGTAAGGTGGTTTCAGTAATAAATCTCGATGGCCGCATAAGGGTCAGACGAAGATGTGGAGAACGTCGCGTTATTCAATTTTCTATCTTAAGGCGTGCGCACCGAGCAGTGGGAGTTATAGTATGAGGTGCTATAGCATACGGGACAACCCCATATTTGAAGATCTACTTTTGCATGAGGATAATACATATCCTCGCGTAGCTAGACCTTCACTAATCGTTTTTGAAGAAGCTCATGTTAACATCTTGCCAGATCTTCTGACCTCTCGCCAATAGAATCCTTCGCACTAGCATGAATTGCAAGTTGTTTAGAGAACATCGACCATCTACTGGAATCAATGCCGCGAAAAGTGAGGGAATGTGAAACTAGAAGGGAGAGAGGGAAAGGAGGGTGTATCATTAATAACGTTAATTTTTTCTTTGAAATTATAATCAATTATATCCTTTGAATAATTATACGTTTCCGCCAAGGTGTAATTTCCATGTCATGTAATATACTTACTTCATAAATTTAGGCGGCATAAACATAGTTTCAGCTTGCGTCGTACTAGGGTTCAACGTTATAATTTTAATTCCCAATGGTGCAAACTCTTTTCTAAGAGCTTGACTAGCTCCTTCGACGCCATATCTAGCTGCCGTATAAGCGACAAGTCCCGCATCTTCACATTCGCTTGCGCCAATTGTCAAAATTCTTCCGCTGGTGTTTTTGAGAAGTCCTTGAAATGTGCGAGACGTTCGTAGAACGCCGATAACGTTTGTTTTGAGAATGGCGTCCCAATGACCTATGTCCTGCTGTTCCAAACGACCGCGGTAGGATAAACCACTTGTATTGATGACCGACCAAACTCCTATTAAAAACAAAAAACAATTTAAAGTGCGAGTATGTTCTATGTAATAAGCTACAGAGTTACTGAATCTTACATTAAATCAAAAATATATCAAAAACTAAGATTATCGGAGCTTGCTTTGAATTTCTCAGCTAGCTGAAGGCGGACAGTTACCTTTATGCTTTCGTAGAACATGACCAATTGTAAGATTAAAACGAAAATTGTTAATAACCTGAGGAAGGCGCATTATTCTCCACTAAGGTAATTCTGTACGGTATCATTGATATTTTAAGGTAGTGTAGAACTTAAGTGGATATCTAATGATATTAAATAAAAATTAAGAAAAATTTGGATCTGGCACTTGATTAATGAGGAAATAGAATTTTTCAGAAAAAAAAACACCTTGAAAGAAAATATACTGGTCAAAAATTTATAAATTGAAAGAAGGAAAAGCTTGCAAACATAAACATAAAATCCAGATTAAATTGTAAAAGGTACCTTTTTTTTGTTAGTATTTGATGCAAACTAACATAATTTGATAAAATGTAGTAAGTAAATTTAAAGTATTTTTTGGCTAAAACAGAAAAGAAGGCGTGTACTGACTTTATGCTTATCACAGACAAGGTATTACATTAAGATATCACGTTTGTAGATTTTCTTTACTTCTAAGTATTTATTATTGTCAGCATTAACTGTCGTATTGTACAAAGTTTGCCACGCTTGAGTTTGTTCAGAAAATTCGATTATTTTAGTGCACGTGTTCGTTATTAAAAACAACTAATTTTCAGCAAATTTTATATTTTATGTACGTGCTACGAAATATAAATATTATCGGATTTTATTATAATTAATCATAAAATATATTAGTCTCGTACTAAGAAAGTAGTTCGTCTCTGTTTTAGAAAAGCCACCATTGAGAAAAGTAAAAATTGAAGAAAATGAAAAATGAATATTTCAGTTCTTTTGTACTAAATACGCCAATATACTCAAAGCGTTGAATATTGTTTTCAGTACAACATGAGCGTCTGTTTCATATAATACTAGATATTCTCAAAGTTTAGATCTTTATTTCAATAGGTTACATTCGCAATAATAAATTGTTTTACCACGAATCGCCTATATATAAGAGTTGCAAAATAAGTTATCGATGTACGCACGATGTTGCTCGACATAGACATGAGTCATGAGGCTGTAAATGCAGTGAAAATGAATTCTTTTTGTCTACAAACAATATCATAAGCATTTTCTATGCGCTCTTACAGCTCTTGCACGTTATTCACTTTTCCATTGCGATAAACTGACGAATATATATCTCAATATATCTTGCTCATCGTTGAAGTGCTTCGTAACTTCGTATGTCATAAAAATTCCTGAATTGCAATTAATTACTGTAACAACACGATTGTAAAGATGCACGCAAGCAATGAGTCTTATAATTACTATCCAATATGAACAATTCATTTGTTTAGGTCATTAACGCGGCAGATCATCAGTTGCTTTTTACAATTCATTTAAATGCTTGGGAAAGATTTCGACTTTCGTACGATCTCGTAATTTGCATTATTATTTGTTCAACAATGTACATAAAAGCGAAAACCTATTTTGTTATATAATTAACTGCTTAGATACGTTCACACCATTTCTTCTTTGTTGCCTTTTTCTATTGTAACCGCCTTTATTTGGAATTCAAGTTTATATAATTAATACCAGCTTTATACGCATATTATCGCTTCTAGTAATCTTTCTGTTTTTTTTTTTTTTTATTTTTTTTTGCAAATTGTTAGGATGGTATTAAATTCTTGCACTAGTTACACGTACCTAAAAATATTTATGTTGTACATTAAACCAACTTACATTAAATCGTAGGACTTGAATGTAATAAGCGATTCATATTCAGTAATAAGAAGAATATCAATTCATTATAGTTAATTTGCAGTTGCCTACATAGCAATTATGTATTTGTAATTTTTTTATATTTTTATTTAATTTACCATCTTCTCCGGCAGGTAAATGCGCTCGTATAATGTCGACGGCTTCGTGCAACAAATCCTCGCGAGTTACATCTAATGGTAAGGCCACCAATGTGCCTTGGAATCCCGGGACACTTTCTCTGTGCTTCTGCCAGGCTCTGATTACACGGGAAGAAGTAGAGTCGCTTGATTCCCCGCTAGCAGCTCCATCTTTCAATCCAGCGAATACACGAAAACCACGGTTGGCTAGGTGAATTGCGATCTGTTGAAAATTGAGAGTATGTGAGATATGTGGCTTAAGGATTAGTATAAAATAAAACAAAATCCTTATTGCTATGGCAGTAATACGCGCAGCACCCCATTCGTAGGTTGACAACGCGACTTGCCTAACGAGCCTACACCTTCGATAAATGACAATTTTCTGTGGAATTACGCTTACAAAAGGTATAATTTATTATTAACGAACAATACATTTAGGAAATATACCGCAGCATCACTCTTGTTTATTTATCACAGGCGTAAAGATATAAATTTGCTTCATTTTACTGTTAAACGTGTGTTGGTGTGCATCTGTCGTTTTTGCGCGAAAGTTTTAAGAAAATTTACTTCAAAATGACACGTGGCAAGCCTACCAGTGTAGAAAAACGTCCACGCATTATTACGCTGTTTGAAGAAGGATATTTGAGGCGACAAATTGCTGAAAAAATAAATCTGAGAAGTTCAACAGTAAATGACATCATAAAGCGATATCGGACAACTGGAACTATAGAAAATCGTGTTCGTCCTGGAGCATCTACGAAAACAACAAAAGCTGAAGATTTGAGAATTGTATTATTAAGCAAACGGAATGGAAAATTAACAGCGCCACAAATAGCAGCCGAAGTCAATCGCGGCAGTGAAGGACAAGTTTCGGCGAGTACGGTAAAACGTCGACTTCAACAATTCGAAAACCCTTACTACGTCGGGGCAACAGAGCAAAACGCCTACAGTGGGCCCGTTCTCATCTAGATTGGTCGTTAGATGATTGGAAACACGTGCTTTGGACTGACGAGTCAAAGTTTGAGGTTTTGCGTATAATAGGCCGTAACTTTACATTCATGCATGACAACGACCCAAAACACACTGCGTTAACTATCTAAAGGAGCAAGAAGAACAGCACACCCTGAAAGTAATGACATGGCCCCAAAAAAGCTCAGATTGTTGTGGGATGAACTGGACAGGAGGATCCAAAAAGTATGCCCAACTTCACAGGAACATTTACGGAATATTCTGCAACATGAATGGATTATTATTCCACAATCCGTTTTAACAAAACTTATCGAAAGAGTGCCTAGAATAGTTCGAGCGGCGATTAACAGCGAAGGAGGTTTTTTCGATGAAAAAAAAAATAATGTTCAGTATGTTATATTATGCCAGAATAACTTTTTATTTGTTTATTTTTGTCTTTTTTACCTGTACATACAATAAAATTGCATTTTGTTTTTAGTTTCGTTTGTTTCTATAACCTTTTCATGTTTTTTACCAACCGACCGAACTTCTCTGAACGGCAGTGTACGTCTACAAGGGAAGAAGCGTTAGATGCAATAGAAGCTGAAAAAGAAGAGTGGAGACCAGAAGAAGCAAGTGTTATAACTTTAGAATACAAAACCAAAGCTGTTACATATTGGAAAAGCAGGAAAAAAAGACGACTTATGTTAAATACCGTCCAGCAAAATGGTGACATAGCAAAGCTCCATAATTTTTTGAATTATCGAGTTCGGTTCGTTCCTTTATATATACTTTATACTTTATAAACTTTATGAACTATGAAAGCGGTTGATCGCACAATTACAAAAAGCTCACCTAATGGATCCTCACCGAGTATCTAATTTCTGCATATTATACGGATGTTATTTATGGTTCAAGCTAAAACGTATATTTTACAAACATAAATTTTTAATTTTACTCCAGGAAAACGTTTTAAGGTTGACAGAAATAAATTATTTCGAATACATTCACCTCACATTATTAATGCGTTATATTTATTAGAATGGATCGTAGATTAGTTATGCGGAATAGAGTTAAAATATTTTAGAAAGCATAGTGTTGACTTATTGTTCTCGTTTTACGAAAACCGCACTAATCATATTTTTTAACAGCACTTCACGTAGTTTATTGAATCTTCTAATGCAATAGGATAAAAAAAGATCCTTCGTTAGCTCTGATCCGTCAAGGTTTCTTCTTTCGAAGTTATTTGGAGCAGAAATTAGGTTGTTGCTTGTAACGTACGATAATAACTTTTATATATTTAAAAAAAGAACCGACACTGAAACGGATTTAATAACATTCAAATTTAAATTTGTTATAAAACAACTGGAACGTCTCCGTTTCTCCGAAATTTATTTAGATCATATCACGAATTGTATCGATCTAAAAATGTTTTGCTTATTTGGCGTAGAAAGTTTATTTTAGTAGATCATAATATCTTGTGGATGAGAACGGCAATTACGTAGAGTGAGTTGAGGATGATTTGCAAAAATTGATGTATTTCTGTTATAATATCGAGAATATTGCAATTTTGACCAATTGGAATCAAGCATGTAATTCTCAATAACTAAATTTTAATTAAGCTAAACGATACGAACTATTTCGACAATTATCGAGAAATTCAGCTAGTTAGAGAAGGGAGTAAAACATACAATCGACGAGAAAGGTAATAGTTGAAATAGGACTTTAGAATGGAAGGACGTGAAAAACTAAGAAAGATATACTTTGTTATTTGCTTGAAAACGTGCTAGTTGAAAGCCATGTACGTTTAAAAAGTACAATGAATCTCAGGTTGTAAAGCTTCACATATGTACAGAATGTACTTTTTTCTGCTGCACATGTTTCTTTGTTGATCATATACAGAAATGCAATAAATTGTTTCAAGGTTTCACTTAAACTATTGTTCTTTATTATATTCTTATTTAAAGTGACGGATTCACCGTATTTACACAATATATGGATACATGTACGTATATATAGGGTCTTTACTTTAACTTTCCGTTACATTTGCAAAATCAAAAAAGAAATAAAAGAATTATATAGAACAAAGCACAGCTTTGCTCTTTTTAATAGAACTTCCTATGTTTTTATTTCTTTGGATAGCCCTCGATGTTCTGATTATTCTTAAATATTTTATAAGACTATTTTAAGCAATTAATGGTTAATTTTATGAAATAAAAGTAAGAAATATTCTAAGTTAGAAAGCAAGGAAGTACTGCGCCACCATTCTCTTAAGCTTTCCAAGCCAATAAATACAGACAACGAGTGTTTGTAGCTTCTTATATACACATAAGAAATTGTAAAGAATTACAATAAATAAAGAAGATGCGCTGAGGAAGGCATCGGTGCTTTTTAACATTAGCCGTTAACACCGGTTAACGTTGTTATCTCCAATCAATCATTTGGAAAATACGTTTAATCTGAGTGTCAAAAGCTGCCTAGCCAAGGCCATAAACGGTATCACAGTAGGTAAAGCTTTTAGAAACTGCGTTATAAGCTCTCTGTATAACGCTACCGACACAAAATCTAAACCTCAGATCAGTGTCAAAAAGAATTAATCCCAAGTGTTTAGCATCATTAACGTAGCGCAAAGGCATTTTTTTTAATCTGAATCTTTATAATGCTTTTAAAAAGGTCGCTGTAATGAGTGCTACAAAATAATAAAAGTGATGATTTATTAGGGTTAATCTTCAAACAATGTTTAGAAGAGAACTCCGACAGAGTCTGAAGTGTATAGTTAATTGTGGCCGAATTGGTATCAGTACTAGTACAGGGGCAAGTAAATAATAATTGAGTATCATCAGTATAACAAAATACTTTACATAATGGGTTATTAAGCTATCATAATAAAATATTGACAATATCTGGTAATATATCTGATAATAATACATTTTTGTTCGAATAATTACATATTTTATTAGATTAAGTAGACGTGTTGTAATTCTTACTGTACACTGTTATTATTTTAAATAAACCAGGGATTGTCCCAAATTTTTATCCGAGTACTTGGTCTGCTCATTCAGTAGATTTAAATCCTGTCGAGTATGATCGAATAGAGACTTTTTAGAAAGTATTATTTTATTCTTCCGACTAATGTTGAAAAGCTCTGGCGGCAATTAGAGCAACCCTGCGGTGATACTGTTGATACCAGCAACACCAAACCAGGAAACCAAGCTCATTTCTCGGATGAATACTTTCATCACTGATTGAACAATACTTACATGCGAATCATATACAGTAAACATGGCAGGTTATTGGTATATTTAATCGTAAACAGTCTAAAAACTGGTAACAGCCTTAGGCAACTATGTTTCATTCACACTCAATTAGTTTAGGTAAGATGTAAATAATAATTGATCCAAATCATTACATAATTACACGTAGCCTTTTATACAAATACACTTTATTCAAAGTTCCAATGGTGTGGCGTGTTACTTTCGTTTAGCATCGTTAGAATCCTGACAGTTACTCTATTAAATTCGATTCGTCTAATAGGTAATTAACTCACCTGTAATCCGATGGCATTATCGCAACAAGTGACTAAAACAGGTTTTCCGGCACCTGGAAGATTTTCACTTGATTCAAAACCGACACCTGCTCGAATCTTGCACAGAAGATACAGTAAGAGGGCACCGGCGATCGAAAACAGCGCTACGAGCTGGATCGCAAGAACCAACGCCGTCTGTTCGTCCATGAATCTGTAAGTTAAAAAGAAAAGGCAAATTTTGAATATCGTACGTCGCCTATTAGGTTTAGGGTATACCGTAATATTTTGTTATTGATAACTAGTTATCCTCGCTTCGAAATCGTTTGCTTCAGTGATCTTAAGAAAAAGTGAAACATTCCGCATAATTACGTCGGTAAACGTAATAAGAAATCTACGACAGAAATCTCTTATCAACTTTCTACTGTCGTCAAATGAAAGTGATGAATTACAAAACTCATTCGACCGGTAAATAATTATTACAGGAAGCGCACAGTTACGGATATGTAATAATGCGCGATCATTAGAATACTATTGCGGATATATTCTTTAACAATTTGTTTGTTTGATTGCATATTATTAATTGAGATTCGAGTACTTCATTTAATTAAAACAATATTAAAACAATATCTTTGCAATACGTTCCTAAAGTAGTATTAACTAGTTCTACAGTCAATACTAAAATATGTAAT
>LR736866.1:7310567-7328638 GCA_902654985.2 Oryctes borbonicus
TATCTTAGATCAAACGAAATTGTTAGTTAAGTTAACGAAGTTATCTTCCATTTTACTCTTGTTAATATTCAACTAATTGACCGTATTGCATGATTTTATTTATTAGTTTGCATTTTGTTACATAAAACTTTCAAGCAAGTTTTGGTAAATTATTACAATAACACAAATGTCTTAAGTAATACGCACATACATAATTGTATATCAATACAGATGTTTACATAGAGCCGCCAACATTTTAAATTCTTTATGTCTACCACGGCACGACAAGAATTTCCGCTTACCCAACATCATTTGTTACTATGTACAGTGCCGATTATATGTATATATGTATCGAAGATATTTTGCAACTTCGGGTTGAGTCATTTTACAATAATCTAGTACCAACGTTATTGTTGGTGTTAAACTGGTTGCCAAAAATAGAATATTCTGTATGAACTACGTGGAGAAGCAGACAGGGTCATGGTCAACTCTTCTCGATAAGAACTGGAATTCGCTTGTAAAAAGCACATACGGCTTTCGCAAATAGCAGGCTTATACAACACTTCTAATTACGAGTGCTATGCTTTTGCGAACGCTATGGAATGAAATTTAATCATTAATTATGTGGAAAAGCGCGTATTAAATGCACTTATCAAATTTCATTTTAATTCTATATAAAAGTTGCTTTGCATTGATCAATGAATTATATTCATATTGAACAACGTTGTAGCAACTTTGCTTAAGCACTACAATACTAAATATACACTGGTCACAATTAAATAAATAAATGCACCCAGTAAAAAGTTTTTGCAAAATAGTATTTATTAGTATTAAAAATTGTTTAAACTACAACCGATAGCGTTACACCACTGCTGGTGTGATTGGTATGGTATGGTGGTGTGAATGGTGGTATGGTTCTTTTAAAAAAATCTCACAAACCTTTGAAGGCATTTAACACAATTTCCTTGGTGGTTGCATTTCGTGTATGGTCGTGCTAATGGGAATGTCAGAGAAGCGTAACGTCTTTAAGTTGATCCCCATCCCAATCGCCAGATTCCTCCAGTTCATGTTCTTGTAAAATTGCATCAAAGAATGCATGATAGCAGCTCATTTGGGAAATTTGGTCTCGTGGTGTCGAGAGACAAAGGTCTTTGTCCAACTCTGGTCGTAGAAGAAGTAATTTTAACACGGGTCGAGCAGAATCTGCAGGCGAATTCAGGGAGAAGGTAGGAATTTGTGCGTTTCTTGTTAGCAGAATGCTCCACGGGCAGCAGCTTTACTGCTACTATGTATGCACCCAGGACCTAAATACACCTGATGATCAAGTACGTTTGGGCTTTAGCCCCTAGTTCTAAGTAATCAAGTTGAGGACTACAATTTTGCTCCAAATATTTTTTTTGCTGATGATGCCGAGTTCACATGAAGTGGAGTCTTAGTAATTTTTACAATACGCATCATATCCTGCAAGGTTGCCTGATTTAAACCTCCTTAATTAATAATACCTCATCGGAAATTGCAACGGCAAGATTGGTGGAATTAGGATTAGAAATTCTTCGTCATACACCTTAAAGATTTTCAGCAAATGAAGAGGTGATTGCAGGGACAAACGATTATTTCGATCATCTGATTCGTCGCATTATAGTGACGGGATTAAGCGACTTGAATATTCTTGGAGCAAGTATATTGAGATCAAGGGGATTACGTCGAAAAGTAAGGGTAAAAAAACTAGAAAAAAATAGCCTTCCTTTGTGTTAGTTACCTCACTTTTTAGAGCCCCCTCATATTTAATATTAAATTTTCCTCATATACAAAATACATGGTCCAAAAAAATAGTTAATTTCAACGATACTTCGCTGTTTTTATTACTTAACACTTAATTTCGCGAATCTTTATTTTCAAATGCAAATTTTATAAAAGAATATCATAAAAGCGCGTTATCCAATCACACGAATAAGATCCTCTCTTAGCTGGACAACTTAATAAATTTCCAAACAGAGCTTTACCGTTAATACAACCTCTATTGATTGTTTAACAGCAGGTCAATTACCTATAAGTTTAGGAATACGTATACACACACATATAAATTGCGAAGACGAAGCTAAACAGCTCATCTATCTTGCATGTTTGATTAGTATCTTAGAACTAGAGTATACGTGTGTCTCGAATATATACCGACCAGAAGAAACCGACAAGCGATAATTGGTCGATTTGACCCAGATACCTCTACGAAACCGTGGAATACCTTCTCTGAAAGGTGTTTTCAATTCTTAATGGCTATATGGTATAAGATGTAGGTAAGGTAAGGTGTGCTTTCTGCTGTTTGCCCGTAGTTCGTTGACTTCGACCTACACGGACCTGAATCTGAAGGAATTGGAAACAAATACTGGATACCTGCAACATATGTACGTTGGTTTGCTCATACATACTTGTATACATTAGAGAGCTGTTGCGTAAATAATGTTGACTCCGTTTTTTTTTTTTTCTAAGCAGTACGTTGTGTTACGTCTTCTTAATTGACGAAGCTACACACTGAATGTTTGTAGATGTTATATTCTGGTGTTTATTTGAGGTTTGTTTACATACTATGCAATCGATACCTGAAATTATTGAAAACTAAAAATTTTATGAATGGAATAATTAAATGATTTTACTGAAACGCAAATAAGGATGAAAAAGGCAAAGTATCTGTTCCTTTTGAAATTTGAATTTTAAATTTAAAATAAATAATAATAAATATAATAAATAAAATAAATTTGAATATTAAATTTAAAATAATGATTATAATTATTGTTAACTGTTATCGCTGCCCAATTGTATATTCATTGTATTTATTTTTAAGTTTAATGATCAATATCATGATGCATTACAGTAGTCGGAATTAAAACATTACGCACGTGCTACTTTTATAACAATATATGTAGCTGATTGCTTACGCACTATTCTTGTACTTCCAAAAACGTGACTTGCATCTTTGATGTTCGTTTTACGAGTTCCATTTAAAAATAAGTTCATGCTAGAACACATATACCTATGTACTTAACGGCTTGATATGTATCATGCCGTCATTGATAGGAAATGTATATAATAATTATAAAATGGAGAGGATGAGAAAACAGATTTTGGCTAATTTTCGAAGCTTAATGCGATAACTATAATTAAAAGGAAATCTGGTGGAAATTGTTAGTAGAGGTTTCGGTTTAGTTGCTAGTGTAATCAGCTTAAATATTGGGGAGATTTCCTTCGTACCGACTAAAGGATGGGAGACGGTTTCGTAAGAAAAGCGGCCTCGTTTCATCTGAAAATCTCAAAATTTTAAATTTACGTGCCCAGTACTTATCGAGATAAAAAAAATTAAAAAAAATTTGACCTTTCGTAATAATTTCTTACGATGATGTGATTTTTAAATAGTATATACAGGGTGTCATAAAATTAATGTCCGTGCTTTTAGGATTAGCTACGGAGGGCTAAAAGAAATCAAGAATGAAGAGTGGAAAATTTTCCATTTGTCTTTTGTTATCGAGTTATCAATAAAAAATCAGAAATTTAAGATATACACTTTAAACCTTATTCAAAACGAATAATATTTGAAAACAAGTTATTTTCCACATCTGTTTCAGAATTTTTTTTGCCACTCTGTAGCATATTTTCGTCTATTGACCCCATAGCAGCAAACTACAAGATTTTCAGGATTCACAACAAATTGGTTTATTTTAAATTAGCTCAGTAAGAGCAATCCGTTGGATTCAGATCGGGTGATCCGTGTAAAAAGGGTATAAAGAACTAAAGTAAAAAAACACCAAGCAACAAAAATTACATTTTCTGCATATCAATCAGAAATATTCATGTCGCACCAAAACCAATAATTTGCCAGTACACAGCCGAATTGCGCAATTTGGGTTATTTAAACCGCAGTAACAACACATCATAAAACGTAGGTATTGATTGCTAAACAATACATTACTGTCGACGTAGTAAACAAAATCGATTCCGCTTGAATGTGTCATACATGGGCTAATATTTGGTTATTTAGATCATGCTTGGTCGGAAACGATGGCTATAGTTATTACGTTTTAATATATTCGGGAAGCTACTACTCGAACAGCAACATGAAAAGAAAACAGGTGAAAGGTCGGTAGCACAGATTTGCGAAGTCCACCACTATGTCATTCAATGCAACAGCTTGAAATCGATGGGGTCAACCATCTAAGAAGGTTGTTGTTCACATATTTTATTAATTATTATTTATGCACTAATGTAAACTAATGTAAAGTGCTTGTTACTACCGTAAGGGACGAACTGCAGGTGATTATTCTTCAGCAACTCACTAGAAAGAAAAACGGTCACTTGTACCTGGTAAGGTCTGAACGTACGGTATTTAAATTTGTCACAGTCACCGCCAGGCGTTATCTTCTTCATTTAACGAGTTACAAATTGCAAACAATCGTACGAATATGAAGTAAATCGACTTGTAAGTTATGTTTTATCATTAGCGTCCGTGGGCAATGTACACTTTCATGTACCTTTTAATAGATTTTACAGGCTTATCTCTGCTAACGGAAATCAATCGCATAGAATATTTTAGACGCGTGTTAGGAAATAAGCGGACAGTAAATTCAACGACAACGAGACCAATAAAAACGCAATATTTGCAACGATCTTTGTAACTCGAGTTTACGTTCCTTTCTTTATAATTTAATGAAATTATCGCAGGATATTTCCTTCCGCTGTACATCTTATCTTAACAACGTTTTTTAATAGTAACACCAATTTCTTATATTCACTAACATCAGTTACTGTATAGTAGCCAATCACGTTTGTGTAATTAAATATAATTATTCTTTGAACTGAATTATATGTATATGTTATACCTTGTTAAACCAAAACAAGGAAAAAAAAAAAACGTTAATAAGTGCGAATAAGCTATCGCACGTTATTTCATAAGAAAGGACGCCTCCGTTATGGAATTCTGATCACGATCATTTGACAAAACCTCTCTCTATTGTCTCGTGCTCTCTACATGGCGCTGCGTTAATGTCTAACTAACGTACATGAAGTACATATACAGGTTGAATTACGCATTTCGAATGCCTATCGACTTTCGAATCTTATTTTTCAATCGCGCTAGATTGAATGAAAACGATTATATAGCTACTTGAATATTAATACGCTGAATGCTTTCGAGCGTTTTTGTCGCAATTTCTTGCGCACAGTCAATATACTACGTGCGACTTCACGTCTGTCTCAGCAGCATGAGGATGAGGAGTGTCGTCGACAGTACACGTTCACCTTTCGAAGAAACTGGATTTTTATCAGGCAGGATGGGCGAAATGGTTATAAGGTTAATTTGATAAGCTTCTATTGCTAAATATTAATAATTAAATTCAGGAATGTTGAAATGTGTAACCTTGGAACAATAATATGTTTATTAATGAAAGATAAATGTTACGACCGATAGGCATATCATATATATGTTTAGATTCAAATTAGAGAAACATGGATGTTTGTTTAAATTTCAAGTTTCTTAAATGTTATTTCTTTCCAAATAAGAAATGAAGTTGCTGAACGTAAATTACTGCGAGTAAAGCAAGTAAACAAGTAAATGAAGTATGTATTTTAATTGAATCCCAAGAATGTTGGATTAAACACTTCAGTAATACCATTACTGCAGTACTTCACTCGCATTGGATGAACGTTCCAATAACCAAGCTATCATCATCAGCAGAAAACTGCTGTTCCGAATGTTCGAAAATACGAAGTCTGTTAACTTATTGTTAGTTTTAAATGCAAACTATATGCTTCCAATTCCAATTGATTAGCTCTAGAAAATTGATAGTTAACGTCTGAATGTTTTAGCTGAAAAAATAGCTTTAATTGCCGGGCCTGGTGTATTCCTGCACAAAATTTGGAAAAAACAGTAAATTTTCTACAATCTTTCAGGAACTTAATATTAGCTTTAATTAGATAAATCTTACTTCTTAGCTTCAGGAAGGGATTGAGTGTAGCACTAAATACTGAAACACTTCAGTAAAACTCTTACCACCGGGACCTTAGTGAAGACTTTCTTCTGTTTTCTAGGCTCAATGTTTCGTTTGCAGGACAGAGATTTACATCGATTGAATTTAACAAAAAGAAAGTACTTGTTTCAATGTTAGGCTGGAAACCTTTCAGACCATCCCCGTACAGTATTTATCACTGTTGGTCCGCGAATGATCGTTACTTTAAACAGCAGCTTTAATTTTAACAGCTTAGTAGGACTAAAATATTTTTTTTGTTAAAATTAAAAAGATTAGTCAACATCTAGAATTCCAAATATCGTGAGTAGCGCTATATGCACCAATACAGAATACATTTAATAAATTTAATTTAAAGCAATATAATTACGTTTTCCGATAGTAGAATTTCAATTTACTCAATAATTTTTTGTTGAAAGAACTTTATTTCAACAATAAATTTGGTTTCAGCATAATGCGTAAGATAGAGACACAAAAATATACTAGAGGAATTTTGAGGGTAGGGTCATCGCCAACACTGCTTCACCTCGTAAACTTACAACTGTATAAATAATAGAGAATCTCAAATAATATTTCCTCAACCGCGATATCAACAATATACATTTATTTTTTAGTGTCTTTTCTCTTTATTGTCGAAAGTAACTTTATGCTTTCTTCAGCAGTTGCAGAAGATATTTTGATAATTGGGTAGAAGTAAACTCAATTCTGTGACAGCATGCATTAGAAAGTTTATTCCGTTAACTATTCGTTAACATCGACACACCTGTAAGCTTACTTACGCCCATTATAAATATTTATTAGGTTGCTAATATATTTATCTTATTTAATATGCAATTATATTACTTTATTCAAATAGGAATGCCATTTCACTTGCTTGTCACAACCCCAGGAGGCTTTTACCATGTAAATTGTGCGTGTTCCATGACCTTGTTACTATCATCCCTCGGCCTTGCCGCAAAGGGTGACGAACAACATTCATTGTTTTCCAACATATGAATCGAGATTGCAGCGAACCCATCAATCACTGTGTCACCGAGAGCGATTGATAAGTCTTTAAAACTGTTTGCTCGCAATTGTCAACATTGTTATCACTACAACTACGAGATAAATCGAATTTAGAAATTTTCCAGGATTTTTTTTCGGAAAATTAAAGTGATAAAGACAAAAATAAATGAATGAATATCGTGTAAAGTAGGAAGACGCTTTATTAAAAATTGAGTCTTACACGATTTTTTGAAGATACACAAATTATTCTTATCTTTAATAATCTAAATCCAGAAAACCTTCCCAAGCTTGAAATTCTTGCGAACCCGGATCCGATTTTTCTAAAATCCGTAGGTGGTGAAATTCTATTTAATAGGCAGTTTTTTCTTTGTTGACATAAAGTTTATTGTTGAAAACGTAAAATAAAATTATGTGTACTCATAAAAGATCAAGAAACTGGTGTTATCTGCATACATGACTGCATTACGTTTCTCCATTGTTGCCAAAAAATCCTTCACATAAATAACAAAGAGCAATGATCCAAGCACTGAGCTTTGTGACACGCATCATGCTTTTGGATTTTTGTCCTTGAACTTCCACAATTTGCGATCTCTTCTTCAAGTAGGAAATGAGCCAGTCGAATGTTTGTCAACGTATTTCGTACACTTTCTGCAGTAGTATCTGGCGATCTATTAAATCTAATGCCTTACTTAAATCAATGAAAATACATTAACTTTTTTCCATTATTCAGTTTATTGTAAAGGCAATTTAAGAATTCAAGCATTGCAGTTCCTGTTGATTTATTCTTTATATTTTTTCACATATATTTTTTTAAATTAGCAAAGTAGATGTCGATGGTGGAATAAAAATATGCTAATTTTCGTTGAAACTATTTTCCAATCGCAGTTACCGAAGCAGGAAACTCCTTCCACTTTGTTGATACCACAAAAATGTGATTAAGGTTATCATGCCTGCCGCACTTCGTCTTACAATAAAAAGATAAAAAATATAGACGTGTTACGTTCTCATGTGAAATAAACAAAATCCCAACCCATTGTAATCGTTGCTTAGGCGTACGTAACCTAAGGAAATAATCTTAATGATGTTACAAACAGTAATTACATCATTAGATGACTGTTGACTATCCCATCGTTTCACCTTGAAGTGAATGTACATGAACAAATACGCAAAAAAGTTTAAACATTTGTTGATTTATACGAATATGTACGACAGCAAAAATCTAACGCGTGACCTTCAATTAGCATCTTACAATGTAATTTTCAATGTCGCACCTCGGGAATCGAATTAGCTCTAATGGCTATAAGTAGCTACCAGAGGAAACGCCTTATTCACAACAGGAAGAATAATTTCACGAACAACGCCTCGATCCGTCAAGCATGAAGACTCTTGTTAAGACTTAGAAATTTATATTTATGCGTATGTACGTGTTATATTTTGCGCTGCCGCGAAAGGCTTTTGTTTTAGTACGTGATTTTGTAGCGTGGTGAATGTACCAACCATAAATAAGTTTTAATGGAACATTTTTGAAAGTCTTATTAGAATTCCAAATAAAAGATGGAAATACAAAAATAAGCAGTTCTATGTTTATAATCGATTGGCAAGGACGTTCGGGTTGTAAAATGAAGTGTGCGCAACTATAATTTTAGGCGAAGACGTGGTGATTTAATGCGATTGAGTAATGATATTTTTAGACTATTTGGTAACGATAGGATTACGGATCATAAATTTTGTTGATTTCGAATTTTTAAGGATTTGTTTAACTTACGAAATTGATTATATCGATGTTTGCCAATCTTGTGTGCAAAATATTTGCATAGTTTGTATGCGTAACTACAAATCTATATTCAAATATAGTAAACCAGTATCGTGTATAACGATTGTTGTTGAATTTATTGAAATTTGTCAACCAATTTGTTCTTAAAATGTTCTTAAATCAATCTCACTAATTACTGTTCGTATTTTATCTTTTAATGCTCCCAAATTCGCAGCAAAATTATTATTTTCGTACACTCTTTGTTTAACGTGTCCCCAAAAACAAAAATCCATCGTGGTTAAATCGGGCGAGCGAGCTGGCCAATGAATAAGTCCAAAACGACCGATCCATCTTTCAGGAAAGTGGTCGTCGAGCCAGTTTCTAATTAAATTAGTTGAATGCGCAGAGCATGCTGCTGAAAGTAGACTGCATCTCTGTTAATATCCTCCAACGATGGTAAAACAAAAGTTTTGTGACATATCAAAATAATTATGTTCATTTAAATTATTTTCGAAAAAAAAGGTTCCAATAATTTTATTGAATAAAATTCCACAGCACACATTTACTTTCTTATAACGCTGGTTTTTTCCGATTAATACAAAAATTTGAATTCTCTTTTGCCCAATATCTGCAATTTTGGGATGACACATAACCATTAGTGGTAAAAGTAGCTTCATCCGAAAACAAAATTTTATGATGGAAAAATTGATCCGCCACATTTTCTCCAACCCAAGTACTAAATTCTAATCTAAACGCATCGTCCCGAGGTTCCAGAGTATGAATGAATTTGGGTTTGAATGGGTGAATATTGCTTTCCTTAAAGACTTTTTGCAGTAAGCTCTTGCTTACACCCAACTCCGCCGCTCTCTTACGTAGTGATTTTTTTTTGATCTTCTAATACAGATCCCATAGGTAGAACAGGTAGTGGATCATCTTCATTGTATTGTTCCTTTGTTTTCTTCTTTCTAAGAACAGAGTCAGTTTCATCAAATTTCTTAACAAGCTTTTCCAAAGAACTAATAGCGATATTAATGGCGGGGAATTTAACGTTAAATTTGTTGATCGCTGTTCGATATGAAATATCACCAATTACATAACACTTAATCAAATAAATCTCTTCCGAATACTTTCAATTTCTAGCTGAAGATAATGATAATGAAGGAACTTATTTGAATCGACCCGCAATAAATCAGCTTATACGAGCAAAGTCTTAAAGAAAATTAAGGAAAGAGAAAGACGAAAAAAGCAGAATAGATCTAAAATTGCTGCATGTTTTAATTGACCTACAAGCTACTCTAAATCAATCACTTCGACGGTTTGGGCTAGACCACAGCTAGTTGTAAATTTATTTAGAAATTTGAAGATTCGTCCTTTCAAAATTCACCTCGTTCAAGATCAGCAGAAAACTTCGATAGACGAACATAGGTTTAGATGCCTTTTCATATAATTAATTACGATGGAAAAATCCAAGGAAAGTCCAGATTTTCAACCTCTCGTCCTAGTCCTAACAGCAGAAATCTAATACTTTTTGGATGAATCTGGCACAAGAACACATAGTTTGCTGCTGTTTTCCTAGCCAACTATATGCATGAAAATTCTTAAATGAAAATATGACATACAATAACGCTGGTTTCAACTTTTCGTTGTATTTTCAAAGCGTAAAAATATACAGAGTGTTCTATTTAATATAAGAAAGTTTGCATTATAAACATTTCTACATTTAAACATGCAAACGCAATTTTTATCGATATGTTGGAATATTTTTAGTCACCATTGTATACAGTCCTCCTTCAATAATAATAACATTAATAGCTATAACGTATCCATTCGTCAATGACACGGTTTATATTTGCCTAGATTGTCTCGAGATCCTAAACACAATGGCAAGGCGTGATTGCTGGTAGTATCACCACATTACTGTGTCACACCCAAGCAATACAATACAATAATAATATTACTGCCTCAAACAATCGAGCCAGAAAACATACCGGCAACTAATAGGAATATTGATGAGCGCATCACAAGGTTAAATTAACGACTTTTTACGGAGATACCGCTGTCTGATGCTTGCGAATACTTACAAATTGGTGGGTGTACCATTCACGTGAAGCAAACAATATTCAAAAGTAACCGTGGCGCAATTCTTTGCATTCTTCATAGAACGTATCGAAAGGTGCTTAAGGATTTTGTTAGGCTAATAGAACGGAAAATATTGAATCGAAGGAAATGTTTAGTTTTGCAGATACGTAATCATGTGTGGAAGCGTCGTTACGAAATGTAATTGGATTTTATAGGCGTATTCCATTGCTGATTCTTACGTTCTAAATTAAGATGAGAAAATACTAAAAAAGTCATTTTATCAAAATCAATAAACTTCCAATTCCCGTTATAGAATGATAATATCAATGTAATTGTGTATGCACATGAGAGCAATGTTAAGTACATAAATATTGTCTTACATAAGCGGAATACATTCTTACAACTGCGAACGAAATGCAATAGCGGATAATGGAAAGTTTTATTGTGCACTACATCTGTGGTTTTGTACCGTAATTCTATAATCAAAGGCAACAGCGAACTAGCTTTTATAATCTCGGCGATTATCAACCGCAGAGGAACGAAAGGTAAGCTGAGCATTCTTACAGGAAGTATCTAAAAGTTTTATATACAGTGCGATTAACGGAGCTTTATATTTCCTGAACGTTACATTTAAAGAATGAAGCTATTGAACAGAGTAATGAATCTATTAATTTATTACTTCGACAAAGCATTACAGTATTTAAAGGAATTATCCTACAGCTATATTTCTTATCCTTTTAAGTAATCTAATAGGTTAAACACGAAATTATTATACAACGTGTCCGTTTAGATTTCAAATAAAAAAAATATTCGGAGATAAATTGAGATTTTTGCGAAATGTCTACTGCTTCTTCAACGTCCGACGTCTTAAGGTGGGCATACACGATACGGTTTATCCGGCTTGCAATTCGCATATGTTGGTCGGAAGGCACACGACGTCCTGAACACGACGTCCGAAAATTCCTAGGCGCTAAAGTAAAGTAAAATTGAAATATTAAATTAAATATTATAAATTATAAACGTACAAGAAAAATGCCAAATATGATAAATACCAATGTAGATAATAATACAGGGTTTTTCATTTAAACAAATTGAAATAACATCATAACAACAAATATTATAGAACCAAAACATTTTTCGATACACCCGAACCACGGGAAATAAACATATCTTTCGCCAGACGATCGAAATTGCATATGTAAAAACCGATTGAGCATCACTGAAGTATACTGTGTTGTATTCACAGTTCACGCATCCTTATTTATACAATATGACGTAAGAGCATATGCAATATGCAGTATTTACTATTTTTTCCTCATTGCTGATATTCAAAGAAAATCTATTTAAGATCGCTCGAGCATTTAGCACAGTTATATTATGAATATTTACTGCATGCTTACGCTTGCTATAATATTTTCTGGTTTGCAATTATTTGTTATATAACATTAATAACAGTAACGCTTACTCACATTCTCTAGCAGTAAATTGCATAATACTGCAGCACTACAGCGCAGACCTTAAATCTGTAAAAACCATATCCGATTTACATTCTTCGAGAATACAGTTCTCTTAGTTACATAATAGACATAATCGATAGTAGGTACAGCAAAATCAAAATGATTATTATTGGATGGAATGGAACAAAATGTTGTAAATTATCCTTTATCACGCGCATGCTGGAAATGCGTATAGATGATTATTTTACTATACAAGGCGATAATCCACAAAAACACGAGAAAATATCTCGTGTTTGTGTTGCAGCATTAAATGAAAATGTGAGATAGTTGGTTTATGTGTAAGTAGTCGCATTCAAACCAAAGATCTTTCTAAAATGTTGAGCGTTACATGGGGACTGTTCATTTTGCTATTAAAAGTCTCGGCTATAACAAAATTATTGCCACCAATCTTTTTTACTGTAAACCAGAATCCAAACGCCAGAAATGCTAGAAACTTGCAGAATCTCTGCAATTGAAAAGATGTCAATTTCAACATTTGCGAACGTGTTTCTATTGAATCATGTCTGAAGAACAGAAGCGCTTTCTGAAAATTTTATGTTGTGTTAAAACTAAAACTAAAACTTTGTCGTTAACGTCGTTTGCGCACCTCCATGGTGAGTCGGGAGGAACGGACCAAACTCCAGAAGTGTATTCTACAGGTGAAAACAATGTAAAACAAGCCATATGTTCTTACTCAATTTTTAAATTGGTACTAATTCAATCTGAAAAACAAGTTACTGTGTTTCGTTTTTTCATATTCTACACAATTTTCTCACAACGAGAATAATAAAAGAATCGCTTTTGTGCGATATACTACTTACGTAGTCATCATTTATTAGTCAAGATTTAGAATAATAGCGCAGAATTCCTATCGTATAGCGAAAACCTTTATTTTAACACCGATTACACCTATTACTGGTGCTGGCACGTCATCATGTTTGCAATTAAAACGTTACGAATGCTAGCACAAATTATCACAGATATGTCGATATACAATATGTATGAGGCAAATAAATAACATTGAATTTAATTAAGAATTCAAAGCAAATTGCTTTGACATTTGAAAGAAGCCTAATTAACTACATTTCGGTCAATCAAAGAAAATGATAAGGAAAGAAAGCCACGAAATTGATAGATTATTGAAAGGAAAAAACATAGTACCGACAATTAAAGCACACACAGCAGACCAACAGAGAAGGGGGTGAACCAGATGCAGGGAGACCCGGCAATAATGAAAATGAAAAACACGAAAACGTCAGTAAGCGATAAAATACGACGGAGGAAAGTTGTGGATATGGCATAAGCGCACAACGGATTATAGGGTAATGGGATAGAGATACATGTAGACGATAAATTGATTAATTGAGTTCTTTATTGAAAGGGCAGCTATAATTTTCACGGAAATGTGGTAGCTTGCATATGTAACACTTTAGAATCAAGATATTTGAGAACTTATAACAAGCTTATTAAAGAAGATTCATTTGTAATCAAACCTTCACTTATATATCAATATACAATATGCATGTGCTAAGTAACACCGGATTTAATTAAAAATTCAAAGTAAATTACTTTTGCATAACTCATTAATTTTAAAAGGAGTATAAATCAAGCATCAGACTCGTTTATAATTAAAACGGATTGAGTTTTATAGTGTGTATCATTAACGTACTTATATGCATAGATGTGTACATCCTAGCAACAGACGCGGTTTCTTTTTAAATAGATTGATGTCCTATTTCGTTAAATTAATTACTACTTTTATCTTCCAATA
This sequence comes from Oryctes borbonicus, assembly GCA_902654985.2. Classification (NCBI taxonomy): domain Eukaryota; kingdom Metazoa; phylum Arthropoda; class Insecta; order Coleoptera; family Scarabaeidae; genus Oryctes; species Oryctes borbonicus. Next base: position 7,324,662 of record LR736866.1, read on the forward strand.
TGCCTCTGCGCCGTTTGTAGGTCAATTTCGATCTCTAAACAGTTCTAATTTTAGCTAATGTGGCCTATTTAAAGTTATAAATGCTTGCATATCTAAGGAGATGCATATTTCAGACCGCACTTAACACTATTTTAAGATGACGAAATGCTTAACAGTGTATACGCACGCGGAACTCAATGCAATATTAACAGGATTATGCTAATAGAACTTTAGATTTTACAAACATTGTGTTCAAATATGACTTGAATTATTAACAAATTAGCACATAGCTGTTAAGTATGATATTTATAATATTCAAAATCGTTATATGCGTTCAATAAATTACGATAGAAATTGTGAAGGATGTTGATTTATTATAGATAGTAAGAAGGCTGCTTATTGTGCTTGGCCTACTAAACGACACCAAATAAATATACACTTCATACCAGAATATTAATGAGATATCAAATATCTATACATGAGTGTGCTATAGCTTCTGTATCAAATAAAAATTATTAAATACGTGTTTTTTTATAAGTTACTATAATTGCGTGTTACCATATATAATATAGTGCAATAAATCTGTTAACTGCTTAATTTTTTTTTAAGATTATTAAGTCATTAGTACTAGATATTAATTAATCAAAGAACTAATTTTTTTAAAATGCTACTTTTTTATCTTTTTGGGACAAATATCATCTTGTCTCCCTGGACGCATAGCAAGACTAAATTTTGTTAACGAATCACAAATGCAGAAGCTCTAAAATTGTTTTACCATTCTACACCGCCGTTCAGAGAAGTTCGGTCGGTTAGTAAAAAACATGAAAAGGTTACAGAAACAAACGAAACTAAAAACAAAATGCAATTTTATTGTATGTACAAGTAAAAAAGACAAAAATAAATAAATAAAAAGTTATTCTGGCCTAATATAACATACTGAACATTATTTTTTTTTTTCATCGAAAAAACCTCCTTTGCTGTTAATCACCGCTCGATTATTCTAGGCATTCTTTCGATAAGTTTTGTTAAAACGGATTGTGGAATATTAATCCGTTCATGTTGCAGAATATTCCGTAAATGTTCTTGTGAAGTTGGGCATATTTTTCGGATCCTCCTGTCCAGTTCATCCCACAACAACTCTGTAGGGTTCAAATCTGGGCTTTGTGGGGGCCATGTCATTACTTTCAGGGTGTGCTGTTCTTCTTGCTCCTTTAGACAGTTCTTACACACTAACGCAGTGTGTTTTGGGTCGTTGTCATGCATGAATGTAAAGTTACGGCCTATTATACGTAATCCTGATGGCACTGCATGATTCTGGAGTATTGCAAAATAATTTTCCTTCCTCATTACACCCTGCACTCTGCATAAATTTCGCGTCCCAGCAAAGGAGAAACATCCCCACACTAACACAGAACTACGCCCTTGCTTCACTGTAGGCACAATGCAGTTCGGGATCACTTTTCCGTTTTAGATCTTCGGACATAAACTCGTCGATTTTGCCCAAAAACCTCAAACTTTGACTCGTCACTCCAAAGCACGTGTTTCCAATCATCTAACGACCAATCTAGATGAGAACGGGCCCACTGTAGCCGTTTTGCTCTGTTGCCCCGACGTAATAAGGGTTTTCGAATGGCAATGCGTCCATGAAGATCCGCTTGTTGAAGTCGACGTTTTACCGTAGTCTCCGAAACTTGTTCTTCACGGCCGCGATTGACTCCGGCTGCTATTTGTGGCGCTGTTAATTTTCTATTGCGTTTGCTTAATAATACGATTCTCAAATCTTCAGCTTTTGTTGTTTTCCTAGATGCTCCAGGACGAACACGATTTTCTATAGTTCCAGTTGTCCGATATCGCTTTATGATGTCATTTACTGTTGATTGACTCATATTTATTTTTTCAGCAATTTGTCGCCCGGAATATCCTTCTTCAAACAGCGTAATAATGCGTGAACGTTTTTCTACACTGGTAGGCTTGCCACGTGCCATTTTGAAGTAAATTTTCTTAAAACTTTTGCGCAAAAACGACAGATGCACACCAACACACGTTCAACAGTAAAATGAAGCAAATTTATATCTTTACGCCTGTGATGAATAAACGAGAATGATACTGCGGTATATTTCCTAAATGTATTGTTCGTTAATAATCCCCAAACGACCCGTTTCAAAAGATCGGTACTTCCGAGAAATTCTTGGAATGATAATAAAAGGGACTTTATTGTGGTTGTCGCAATATTTCTACTTTACATAATAATTTATGGCTTTAATCCGTTAGAAAAGAGTGTATGCTTAATATTTTTCTAATTTTATGTATTAATAATTGTATACAGTGTGATATAATAGATTTTTATTGTATGACCGAACTTCACTGAACGGCAGTGTACATATCGTCAAATTTCCAGCATTATGAAGCCCAAGACTAGCCTATACAGAACCGAAAAATGACATATACACAGGTAAAAGATTATCAATCACTAAGAGAACATTTCCTCGGTATCTATCTACAGCAATGCCCATCTGAAATACCACGACTCTTACTCGCACTTCAAATTAAACATGCTAGGCGCGAGTGGAAGGTGTCCGAGGCTCGTGTCATCTGAGATGGACATTGCTGTACGTATGCTGGTACAATTGGCAACTTTATTTATTTAATTATTGATCGGGAAGTGCGTAGTGTTTACATTAAGTTTGTATGTTTTATTCTACTTAGCCCATGGAATAAATGTAAATATTTAGGTATACAACACACATTTCTATGTTACCGGATTCTCTATTAGAGAACGCAATTAAAAGATAAGGACTCGAACCGTCTTTAAGGAAAAGCTGTAATAACATTGCGTGAAATGGAACGCGAATAGGTTGCCGTTAATTATGGTATTCTATTTATTGCTACAATTCAGAGAAAGCAATGAAATAGTTTTGCACTGTTATTAAAAGCAATAATAATCCAATACCAAACGGCACAGACATGCAGAGAGATTGTTATATTCCGGTAATACCACGTGCTGTACAAATAAAAACATTTATTAGGCACATTTCTAAGAGAAATTTAACAATAGCCAGTTGCAAATATAATTTCGGTTCATCCGGCGTTACCCCGTTTTAGTAGCAAATATGGTAACCAATGTTCGAATGTTTATTTCGAAATAGATGTGCAAAAAAAGATCTAATGAGCATTGTGCGAAAACATGTCAATAACGCAAATCACGTAATGGAATACTCTACGTAACATCCCATTTAATAGAATCCAAAAAGAAAGGTTTACAAGTTTCGCGACAAATATAATCTTGTCTCCACAGGCGATAGAGAATGTGGTTGAAAGCTTCGTTATTTCCAACATTTCACACTATTAGAAAGGTCACTATCCTTACAAATATTACACAACATACAAAGAGAACTAGAAACCTTGTACCATTGCATTTTTATTTAAAATCAATAGTCAATATCTCACCTGAAAATAATATTTCCAATAATCTATCCCATAAATCGACAATCCCAAATCAAATCCACAGTTCAGTTTTACATTGGACACCCATTCACAAATGTCTAAACTCTAAAATATTAACGGTGGTGAATTTTATAATCCCTATCCAGCGATTACGCTCGACAACCGAAATGCTGAAACTACAAACGCCACACACGTTGCTCTTACCTCGCGCGGTTCGAACTCCGAAGGCAGCTGACCGATTAAAAGTTTAAAAGATTGTTTGAATCTCTTGAAACGAGCAGAACTCGCTCCGCAGGTATAGCGGCGACGTATACGTGACTCGAGCGGCCAATCGCGTTCGACCTTTGGCTGCCGCGACTACGCGAATGGAATGTGGAAGACTTGGATTTTGAATTGAAATAGTCGAAGTCGGTAGATCTCACCGTTGGAATCGATTAGCCCGAGGTATCGCGGAATGTGACGAATTTAGACAAAATACATGTGTTCGAGGTATGCAGATAGTAAAATGGCAAATTTACGAGATGAGAACATGTAATAGTCATTCTTTGATGATG